>ML685815.1:10044165-10176672 GCA_007922175.1 Pelusios castaneus
AGTCTGACAAAGTGGGATTTTCTCCCACGAAAGCTCATGCGATAAATAAATCTGCTAGTTTTTAAAAGTGCCACAGGACTCTGTTGTATTATCTGTGGACCACTGAAATATGAAGTTGCTGGTGTGATTAAGGGTGTTCTTACAGGAAAGCTAAATTGAAGGGTTTTGCATTTAGTTTGGTAGTGGAGCTCAGTTTCCTTTGGCAGTGAGTTCTATAGGGTTGGGGTGGCACCTGTATGAGATTGGTTTCCTTCAAATACAAGTCTTTGTATTTGCATCAACAGCTTCCTTTTTACAAGGGTCACAGCTGCAAGGAGAGGTCACTGTCATAAAAGGGCAGATGAGCTCTCAGGTGGTTTGAGCCAATTCCAGGCATCAACATCATCATTTCTTGTGATTTATGCTTACAATTCTGTTTCTTGAGCTCTGTACAATAAAGATCCCCACAAATAAAACAGTAGGGCATCATTCCTTTCATGCCTAGAGAAAAATTCACTCACAATGGTGGGCTGACACTAGGGAGGAAATTGATCCCAAGTTTGCTATGAAAGTATGGAGCTCCTGTGTACTTGGGTACCTGTCCTCTTCTCCAGGCCCTGGCCCAGAGACCCTAGATACCTCCCCTGAGGCGCTGCCTTCCTCCAGTCACTCCACCACAGTTGGTGTCAACTCTCTGGGACACTTCCCCCACAGTCCCCAGTATCACACAACTCCTCACCAGCCTCAGACTGCTGTTCCAGCCACTTGCCACTGTCCACTCCCTTCAGGAACATCCACTCCCCCTTGGCTCCTGCTGCTGAGGTGCACTCAGAGCTCTCCGTGATCCTGACCCTGCAGCCTGCTAGCTTCAGAAAGACCTTCTCCCTTCAAGCTCCCCCTGCAGACTGAAACCTATATTCTGCTGCCTCCCTTCTTATTCCAGGCTGCTTGCCCTGATTGGCTCACAGCCCTCAGCAGCTAATTGGCTGCCCTGCTCTAGCCAGTTAAACCCTTCTGGGCCGTAGCAGTGCCACAACACTGCTACAGGGGCCATATAAGTTCCTTGGCTAGTAAGGAGCAAATCTAGGATTGTATCTTAGACCAGTGGTTCTCAACCTTTTTTTCATCTGTGGACCCTTAAAAAATGTCAGATGACAGTGTGGACTTTGGAAATCTATTGTCAGTATATATAGTTGAATTCTGTTTAGGCGATTTTCAATCTAAGTCTTTTGTGGATGCCTTAAACATAGTCTGTGGACCCCTGGGGGTCTGCAGCTGACAGGCTGAGAACCCCTGTCTTAGACACACTGCTATTGAACCATATTTTAGCGATGGAAGTTGAATATCACAGTTCACACCAGCTGAATGACTCAACCATTTTCCAGTGAATAAGGCCTGCCTTTTGGAAAGGGACTCCTCAGGTGACAGGTCATCATTGTATTCAATTGGTTCTGTATTATACAACATGCTTTGTAATTACTGAAGCTGCTTTTAAACTTCATTTAGCGGCCAGGGGAACAATTTTTGATTTATGGAATAATATCTTTCTCATTTTGCGGGGTAAATATGTGGTGCTCAGAAAGATTGACTCTAATTCATATCCTGCTGGAGGGGAAGTTCTGTAATAATGTTGCTGTGTTAGCAATAACAGACAATAACTTTGTTATAAACTAGGGGAATTCAAGTACTGTCCAGTGCTACTACACTAAATCTTAAAGTGAAGGGACAAGTACAAAAATCACCATTTATTACAGCTGGAGTGCTGGTGAGAGCTAGTGTTAAAGCGACCCCAGTATTTGCAGGCTTGCATCTCTTTCCAATCCTCTTTCAGAGTGAAATTTTCTAGGCCTAGTCTTTTTTTTTTAAGTTTGAACGTAAATCATTCAGATCACCACCCCTCTTAACACACAGCTCATGAAATCAAAAATAGGTTTCTTTAATAAAGCATAGAAATTCAAAGTAATAGCAGGGAGAAACACTGCGAAGAAATGGTGACATAAAATAAAATTATAACATGCATTCGAGAGTTTAGACTTAATTAATAAGACACTCTTATTTCCAATCAAGTATTGCTCAACAGCACTTTGCGGTCAGGCTAGCAGTGACCCTCTTTTCATGAAACAAGCAATGCTGACATTTTGCCTCCTGGGTATGTTTTCTGCATTACCTGTGTGACGTACCAAGGTACAGCCCAGACTGATGAATAGCTGTGTGATCCCTGCCCTCTAAGTTGGGGTACCCTTTACAATGCTTTGTTGCTGTAGTCTCCCACATGCAAGTTAACCCCAACTATGTCCGTGTGTGAGCTGCCACCAGCCAGCCATACCTTGGCTCTCACCAGTCTTGGTTACGCTGCAGGATGACCCCAACACACACCTAGGCCTGGGTTTTCCCCCAGAAATGAATGTCCTATAATGTTCAGCTCTCTCTTGGGCAATATGAATATATTAAGTCCTTTATTCCTTTAAGGGAATAATAAGAACAAAACTTGTTATCCCAATGGAGGTACCCAGACATTTCAACTTGAACACAATGGATTAGATAATACAATAACACAAGTTTATTAATTACAAAGAGAGAGAGATTAAGTGAGTTGAAGTAACGAGACATAAGAGACAGAAATGTTTAGAAGAAAAATAAAGAGAAGACCTTTATTAATAACCAACTTAGTCATAGGCTATGTCTACACTTGTTAAGTCAATTCTGTTAAGTCGACTTAACAAGGTTGACTTTAAGTCAATTTAACAGAGCGTCTACACTTGAAGTCAAACTTGTTAAGTTGACTTAACAGAACCTCCAGGGTAGACATACCTGTCTACACTGGCTTTAAGTCGACTTAACACGGTCAACTTCAGCCTTAAATTGACCTTCAGAGGTGGTGTTATTAAGTTGACTTAAGAAAGCGCTTAAGTGGACTTAACAAGCATCCAGTGTGGACGCAGAGTTCTGTAGGTCGACTTAAGCATCCTTAAGTCAACCTAAAGCACCAATGTAGACGCACCCATAGATTTTAAGATCAGAAGGGACCAATGTGATCATCAAGTCTGACCTTCTGCATGCCACAGAACCTCACCCACTGCCTTCTCTAATAGACATCTAACCTATGACTGAGTTATTGAAGTCCTCAAATCATGGTATAAAACAGGGATGTCAAACATGCGGTCCACGGGCCAGAAGTAGCCCGCGAACGTCTTCCATCTGGCCTGTGACTGCACTCTGTGAGTGCATCTACACATACAAATTAAATCGATTTAAGGAGTCTTAAGTCAACTTAATTTACTCTGCGTCTACACTGGGCTTTCCTTAATTCGACTTAAGCTGCTCCTTAAGTCGAATTAAGGAAAAGTTAGTTCGAATTAATAATACCTCATTTTAATTTGAACTAGCACTTATGTCAACTTTATTAAGTCGAATTACACCAGTGGAGACATGGAGTAGTGCCTAGGTGGACCATTTTAAATCGACTTAAAACATTAAGTCAACTTAATAAGGTCGAAAAGGGGCCACATCTACACTTGAAAAGTTAAGTCCACTTCTGTTAAGTCGACTTAATAAGGTCCACTTTAAGTTGACTTAAAGTTGACCTTATTAAGTTGACTTTATAAAGTCGACTTAACTTTTCAAGTGTAGACATAGCCTGTGGGACCACATTCTCTCCCTAACAGAGGCTATGTCTACACTTGTTAATTTAAGTCAACTTAGCATGTCTACACTAAAAAATTAAGTCGACTTAAAGGGGACCCTGCCAAATCAACTTAGAGCTTCCACACTGGATGCCTAAGTTGACTTCTATGGGCTAGGTGGACCTGGGACTGGTCCACGGTGGCGGGGGGGCACCCCTTGCCAAGTGCCAGGGGGCTCAGCATTTGCCCCACTGTACCTGGGTACAATGGGGGCTGAGCAGGACAGGGACACTGGCAGGTCATAGGAGCAGGGTGGGCAGGGCTCCGTCCTGCCCTGTGGGGGGGCACGCCAGGCTCTGGCTGTGCCAGCCACCCTGGCAAGGAGGGCAGTAGGGGAGCCCTGGAGCCCTTTAATTCAACTTAAAGTCAGTTTAGGGCTAATCTGCCTCTACGCTGGCTAAATTGACTTAAGAAAGTTGACTTAGCCAGTAAAGTCGACTTTAAAGCAGGTTTTATAAAGTCAACTTTAATTTTCCTTAAGTTGACTTAAGCTGCTGCTTAAGTCGACTTAAGGAAAATGTAGTGTAGATGCAGATTAAATTAAGTCGACTTAAACAAGCTTAAATTGACTTAATTTGCAAGTGTAGACACACCCAGAGAGAGAGACAGTGTGATCTCACATACCCAGTGCTCTGCAATGCTGCAAGAGTGCCAGTTCTCATGACATCACAGAGCACTAAGTATGCAAAACTGCGCTCCATGAGACCACACTCTCTCCCTAACAAAGAGAGAGAGAGTGTGGTATCACGGAGCGCAGTTTCACGTACACAGAGCTCTGCAGTGCCGCAAAAGTGCCCTTGTATTTCAATTTATGGTATGTACAGCCCACTTGAAGTAGATGTAAGTCAAATCTGGCCCACCATAGAAAATGAGTTTGACACCCCTGGTTTAAAGACTTCACGGTACAGAGAATAAACCAGCAAGTGATCTGTGCCACACACTACAAAGGAAAGTGAACACACACATACCCTGCCCAGGCCCCTGCCAATCTAAACCCTGACCATATGGGCAAGACTCATCAGCCAGACACTTAACTTAACAAACTTTATTGGATTCAAGCGAAGTCTCCCACCGCATGCTACAGCAGATTACTGACCAAACTCTCAGGTCAAAACCCCTCCCCCTAGACCAATACTTGCTTTTTTTGTCTCTTCAGCTACAGTGAATGAAATGGTTAAGGAGAGACAGAAAGGGGTGCCGTGGGCTGTTTGTCCCTCCTTTTAGTAGTTTCAGTCACCCTCTTGAAAAATATTTCCTGAGAAAATCAGGAATTAAAGCAAAGTTGGGCAAACTGCAGGAGCCTTTCATCGAGCCCTCCAGCACTGCAGCCTGTCCCCTATCCCAGCATGGCTCCTCTCCCACCAAGTCAACCCTGCAGCGGCACTCTGACCAGAGTGTGGCAGCCACTGCTCTCCACCACCACCACACACGTGGGCCTAGTCTAGTGGCACCCTGATCAAACACAGTGGCAGATCCCCCTCCCAGCCCCATCTCTTCCCCTGCCCCTCTCCCACTGCGTGTGGTTCTGGCTCACTGCCACACCATGGATGTGGCCCTCAAGCCAAAATGTTTTCCCACCCATGACCTAAAGAATCTATGTAGTAGTGGCGTAGCTACAGATTTGAACGCAGGACCCCCAGTTTATCCCACATTTTTATCAGCATCTGTTTTGCGTGCGGCACAAGGCTTTTCCCCACCTATGTCAACAACAGGCCCTGCCAAACAAATCAGTTTTGGCTATGCCTTTGCTATGTAGAAGGGTGTTCCCTGTTGCTTTTTTTTCACCTGTTTGAACTTCCTTTGTCTTTGCTTCCTGTTTGATGATTACTTAAGTGCAAATAAAGCACACATTCCTTTGTTAGGATAGACCGGTTTGCCAACTTCTGTTTGGGTAGGGCTGTGGGATTTGGAACACATGTTAATATCATTTTACAGAGGCATCCTATAAGTTCACACACAATGTTGTCACATATGCTTTACCAGGACAATAATAACCAGCAAACTTTGAGTTTTCAAATGATACCTTACAAGGCAGATAAATATATTACAATTGTGGGTAGTGTGTGAATGCCGTGGTGTATTCTGTCACAACCTGCTATACCAAACTAATTATTTGATCTTAGTCATAAACAGAACAACCCCCATTGATTACTTTCCCTGTGGGCTTTCTTTTTTGAAAATATTGCAATGTTTCATCTGGTATCTGGCTCAGTATGCAAATAGGCATCCGCTAGGATGCATACAATACATGGTACTCTCAGGGCCAGGCAGA
Organism: Pelusios castaneus; assembly: GCA_007922175.1. NCBI lineage: Eukaryota > Metazoa > Chordata > Testudines > Pelomedusidae > Pelusios > Pelusios castaneus. The sequence continues at coordinate 10,050,100 of ML685815.1, forward strand.
GGGATGAGTGTCTGTTAACTCCTATCTGAAAGGAACATCTCTGAGGTGTATCCTGGTGATCTGCCTGAACTTTCAGACCTTAAGAATATAATTTTTAGTACAGATACATAATTTCGTAACTATTTTCTGTTGCACATTTCACAGTGATTAAGATGACTAGTGGCTCTTAGCAGTAGACAAAGACTGCATATGTTACCCTTTGGTAGACTACTATGCATTTCTTTGGCCTAGGGGGATTCCCGTAAACCCCTGTAGTACTCTATGCCAGTTAGCAGCAAGAGGTCCCTGGCTCATAGGGGAGACCTGGACTCAGTGCATTCTTCCACCAGAGACTTGCTGGGCGAGCTTGGACAAATCACTTCACCTTCTTATGCTTCAATTCCCATCAGTAAATGGGGATAACAGCAGTGCTGAGCTACCCAACAGCTGCAGAGATGAGAAGAGAGGCACACATACCTCTGCTGCATTTGCCAATTCTTAAAAGACAATGCTGCTAAGTCCATCCCTGATCACCTCCAGGTTGGGAGGGGATGGAGAGACGAACTAGTTTGGCCAGGGTCAGGAGGCCCAGGGCAGATAAAGGAATTTTGAGGGGGAGAGAAAAAGCAACCCTCAAAGAGCAGGAGGAAGGCAGAAGTGGTAGGGGGATGGATTGTCTCCCTAAGCCCCAGACATGGTGGTGTCTGGAGAGGCCATGACGACCTGAATTAGGTCAAACAGATCTTCAATTACACTCTTTGTTGTAAGAAAAACAAACAGAGTCCTGTGGCATTTTTAAAGACTTACAGATGTATTTATCGCATGAGCTTTCGTGAAAAAAAATCCCACTTCGTCACATGCTTTGTCGTGTTGCTGATCCTTTGCTTCTGCTGTGCCCTGCTCCCCCTGTTGAGATAAAATACTCAGTTTTGAGCAGGTTGTCACTGTAAGTTCCCAAAGGGAAGTCATGTAGGGCAGCCAAAGCCTGCCGAGGCAGTGCTGAGCTGTTGTCACACAGGAGACTTTAGCCTAGTGTATCCCAGTCTGAACACAGGAGAATCTCAAATTCCATGCCAGGGAGGTGAAGTCTAGAAACCTAAACCTGGAGGGCAGTGGGGTGCACTCATGCACACTGCAAAAGGAGTCAGAGACACAGCTAGTCAAACTGTGACATGCTGCATTTCTTTCTTTCTTTCTTTCTTTCTTTCTTTCTTTCTTTCTTTCTTTCTACATCTCTGGGTTTTTTGTAATAATGAGAAAAGGAAACAAATAATTCAATTAGGGTTTGATGTCAGAATATGAAGAGCTGAAGGGCTACAGAAAGGAGACATTTTTCTTTCTGTTTTGCTTGTATCATAATAACAGCACTTGGTTCTTTAATAATGTCTTTGATCTGAGGGTCCCAAAGCACTTTACAGACATTACGGGGCCAGCAGTGGGAATCTGGAGTTAAGGCTATAAGACACATTCCATTAGAAGTCTGATTTTAATCCTCCATCCTCCTAGCTTTCTAAAGACAGTGCTTTCCTGCATCCTACCTCTGATAGCTGGTCTCTGCCCAGAGAAGAATATTCTAGATATATGAGGATGTGTGAATGTCTGAGTTTAATTGGAGAATTGGAGAGGCTTTGACAAAACACTGGGGTTGAAAATTGTTCTAGTTGTTGATTTTTTTTCATTGCTTATTGTTCAGAAAAATTATTTGCTCTGAAGACTTTAACCCTGTCATCATCAATCCTCATTAAGAACCAGGGCCTAAGACTGTTTTTGGCATCTTGGGATGAATAAGCTTCCAGTTATTAGAGAAGGTCTGTGCACCAGGTTGTAACAGACCGGACCAGACTGGTGCAAAAGACATAGCTGAGAGAACAATTCCTAGCAGACAGGATAATCATTGAATTTTTTAATGACCCTGAGTCAAACACAAGCCCCATCAAATGGCAAAGCCCCAAAAGGATTCCAGTACTCCACTCACAAGCATAGGTAAGTGATGAAATACACTTGTGGATCCTGAGCTCAGGGTGGCTCTTGTCCTCTGGGACTTGGCTCAGATCCCTGCTCTGACCCATTGGCTCTCCCTGCTCACAGAGGTGCTCAATCCTACCAGAGTGTCAATGGATGTGAAAGTCTGTGTGCAAGTGATGCCCTCTGTCTGCAATACCCCCCCCCCCCCCCCCCCCAACCTGTTCTTGACCCTGGAGACACCAGAAGTGAGGACTAAGGACCTGGCCCCTTCCCCATGGATTTCTCTTCCCCACCACTCGTCTTGTCCCTTGCCCCTTCCCTCGGGACTCACCTTCCCCCCATCACCTCAGGATCCACCCAATACAAGCGTGTGGGGACAAAATTAGAACAGCCAAGGAACAAAATGGGGTGAAACTAGCTAGGGACATAAAGGGTACTAAGGAAACATTTGACAAATACATGAGAAACAAGAGGAAGATCAAGGGCAGGACAGGGCAGGCACATTATTCAATGAGGAGGGCCAAAAAGTTAAATGCCAGCAGTGGCCAAGAAGGTAAATGCCTTTTTGTTTCAGCTTTCACAGGAAAGCTTAGCAGTGATTGGATGACTGCTAACACAGTGAATATCAGTGTAATGGGTAGGATCTGAGATGAAAATAGAGAAAGAACAAAGTAAGAATTGCTTAGACCAGTTAGAGATCTTCAAGTTATCAGGGCCTGACAAAACATATCCTAGCACATTTTAGGAACTGCCTAAAGAGATTTCTGAGCCATTAGTGAATGTCTTGGAGAAATCAGGGAGGACTGGAAAGATCCCAGAAGGTTGGAAGAGGGTAAATATAGTACGTATCTATAGTAAGGGGAATAAGGACAAACCAGGGAATTATTGACCAGTCAGTTTAACTTGATATCCTGAATGATAATGGAGCAAATAATCAAACCGCCAATTTGGAAGCACCTAGAAGATAATAAGGTGATAAGTAACAGCAACATGAATTTGTCAAGAACAAATTATGTTAAATTAACCTGATGTCCTTCTTTGACAGAGCAACAAGCCGTGTGAATGGGGGGATACAGTAGATGAAATATATATTAACTTTAGTAAGGCTTTCAAAATACAGTCTCCCATGACCTTATAAAGTCTGCATATGATACCAAGCTGGCAGCGGTTTTAAGTGCTTTGGAGGCCAGGATTATATTTCAAAATGAGCTTGACAAACAAGAGACATGGTCTGAAATAAATAGGATAAAATTCAATAAGGACAAATACAAAGTACTATACTTAGGAGAAATAAACAATAGCACACATACAAAATGGGACATGACTGCATAGAAAGGAGCACTGTGGAGAAGGAGCTGAGTATCAACTAAGTACAAGTCAAACATCCAGCACAGTTAGAAATAAGCAAATCTCATCCTGGTATCTTTTGAGGAGTTGCACTTGTCTTCTGCAGCTCTCTACAGGAGCTCTGCAGTCCTTCTACACCCTGCCCAGCCGCAAAGTGACAAAAAGGATCAGTGACAGTGGGTCCTCAGGCCTGCCCAGAGAGAACTCATGGAAGCAGCCAATTCGAGCTCAGCAGGCTCAATAAAAAGAAGCTGCAAGGCTGTAGATCAGAGTCTCAATCTCAAATCACCCCAAGGGCCACATGAGGACTAGGATATTGGCCCAAGGTTCACATCACTGAAACCTTTTCATACAACAGGGCCATCAGTTTATTTAATTAAAATCAAATTAAAAATGAATTAATTGAATTCAAAGTGATTGTAAATAGAATTAACTAATTGGGTTTAATTAATTGAATTTGAATGAATTTTAATTGAAATTTAATTTTTAGAAAGGTTTTTAATTAAAATTAATTTTTTTAAAGTTTTTTTTTTTGAAAGAAAGAAAGAAAGAAAGAAAGAAAGAAAGAAAGAAAGAAAGAAAGAAAACCTGGAGGGGAGGCGAGCAGCCACAGCGCATCTCCCAGCTGCATGCCGGGACTGGGCAGGAAATGCCCCCCTGGAATCCCCTGGAGCTCCCCCAGCAGCACAAAGCCCCCATGAACCCTCCCCCCACCCCCAGGCTGCCCTCCTTTGAGCCCCTGCACCTGAGCCTTGTCCTGGACCCAGGGCTCTCTGGTGAGTGGCACGGCTCCCAGGTGGCAGCTGGCTCCTCCCCAGCAGTGGCTGATGACGCTCCTGGGGGGGAGAGGCAGGCGATGTGGCCCAGTGCGTGTGGCCTGCCCCGGAAGCACTGCTGACGCCGAGTTCAGCTCGGGCGGCGGCAGGACCCCAGGCAGAAGGCAGGCGGCTGCAGCCCAGCTGCCAGTTCCCAGCCAGTGGAGGGGCTTGGCACTTGAAAAGCCCCGCAGGCCAGGGGTTCCAGATCTCATCATGGGCCACAGGAGGTAACTCTGCCTGCTGCGTGTGACCTGTGGGCCGTGTGTATGAGACCCCTACTGTAGATGTTTCAATTCTGGGCTGGGGCCAGTCGGTGAGGTGCTCTGCTCTGCTTGAGAGATAGCCAGAGTTTGCTTCTAGATGTGTTTTACTTAACTGGGTTTACAGAGAAAGAAGGGACATAAGAACCTAATGCTCAGTTAAGGGGTAAAGCTAAAGGAAGTCAGGTGAGAAGAGGCCCAGGCAAGTAGCAGCAATTAATTGACGTGAGCAGTGCATGGCTGCTGTGTATAGAATCACTGGATTGGAACCTAGAGTAGTGGACAGGTCTGGGTTCCCCCACCAGCTACAGTAGGATACACCCCAGAAGGCACAGGGCTTATTTGAGAGCCTGAGCAAAGGAATTTGAAGGGCCCGGGGCTGGATGAAGACACTTGTGAGGGCAATTGGACTGTTCATTTATAGGATACTGTACCTCTGGAAGGGGTTCATCTGGACTTTGTGATGTGGCCAGAGGGCTAAGCCATGGAGGACCCACCAAGGTTGGCCAGCAGCCTGTGGAGGCAGCAAGGTGAGAAAATGATTGCAGTGCCACACATCAGTGCTAAGAAATACTCAAGAGGTGTATTAGCAGGGTGTTTGAAGCAAGACAGGAGAAATAATTCTTCCACTCCACTCAGTCCTGATAAGACCTCAGCTCTGGGCATTGCGCTTGGGGAATGATGTGCAGAAAGTCCAAGGAGAGCAACGAAAATGATTAAAGGTCTTGGAAACATGATCGATGAGGAGAGATTGAAAAAGTGGCTAAGTTTAGTTTGGAGAAGGGAAGATTGAAGGAAGACATGATAACAGTTTTCAAGTACATAAAAGGCTGTTATAAGGAGGGTGAAAAATAGTTTTCGTTAACCTCTAAGGACAGGACAAAAAGCAATGGGCTTAAACTGCAGCAGGGGAGATTTAGGTTGGACATTCGTAAAAACTGCCTAATGATCAGGACAGCTAAACACAGGAAAAAAACAAACCAGGGAGGTTGTGGAGTCAGCATCACTGTCCTTTCAGGGGGACAAGCGAGTGATCACCTTGAGCCCTGCGGTTCTGTGGGCCCTGCGCTGCCCCACACCGCTGCCCCCGCCACTGCCGTGCAGCCTGCTCCCCCCATCCTGCTGCCTTCAGCTTGCCGCTGAAGGCAAGGAGCAGGGCGGGAAAGTGGAGCCCGGCCTCTGGGCCAGTCCGCCCCACCCCCACTTCTGGCTCCTCTGAAGCCTCCCACTGCTGAAAATGCCTTTGCAGGCAGTTTTCTTTTGGCTGCAGAAGCTACTTTAAATTTACGTGCTGCCAAAGTGGTGGGGGAGCCTGGGTGTGTCATATACGACTGGGAAGCTTCCCAGCCATGTCACAACCCTACAGGTGTTGCAAACCCTGCTCTAGATAATACTTAGTCCAGTCTCACAGCAGGGCACTGGACTAAATGACTATGAAGGCCCCTTCCAATCCGACATTTCTATGGCTATGTCAACACTAGAAAAGTTAAGTCGACTTTATTAAGGTTGACCTTAACTGAGTATGTCTACACTGGCAAGTTAGTCGACTCAAGGAGGCTTAAGTCGACCTAACTTAATCCATGTACACACTAGGCTTTCATTAGGTCGACTTAAGGGGCTTCCTTAAATTGGCCTAATGAAGGCTTAGGTCCACTTAATAAGAACCATGGGGTATTCGAACTAACCCTCCTTAGGTCGACCTAACCCTTCCTTAAGTCTATCTAAGCCCAGTGTGGACGCATAAGTCCACTTTCTTAGGTCGACCTAAAGGAAGTTAGGTCAAATTACTAAATCCTGGTTAAGGGAAACCACTTTGTTAAGTCAACTTAATAAAGTCGACTTTAAGTTGACTTAAAGTCGACCTTATTAAGTCAACTTAACACAGTCAACTTCACTTTTTCTAGTGTAGACATAGCCATTAAGTCAACTTAACAAAAATCAACTTAACTCTTCTAGTGTAGACATAGCCCCTTTTCAACCTTATTAAGTCAACTTAACACTTTAAATCGTCTTAATAAGGTCGATTTAGGTATTAATCCCCATCCACACTCGCTTAAGTGGACCTAATAAGGTTGACTTAAGCGTTAAATTGATCTAAAACTAAGTGTTATTAAGTCGACTTAACTTTTCCTTAAGTTGACGTAAGGAAATACTTAAGTTGACTTAAGGAAAGCCCAGTGTGGACGTGGAGTAGTTTAGGTCAACTCAAGTCTTCTTACGTCGACCTAACTCCTGCTCTTGGATCTCACAGGAGCTCCACTAGCACAGGTCTGCTCCATTCCCCAGCTGGGGGGTCCCTGGATAACAAAGCTTCTCTTCTCCCATGGTCTGCTTCATACCTGGATCCTGAGCCTCACGTGGTGGAGCCTCTTCTATCAGCAATTTTCATACTTCCCCCTTCCCAGGAAGGCTTGCTCAGGAGCTGGGAGTCTAGTGCCACCTGCCAGGAATCACTCAGGCAAGCAGAGCTCTCCCATCGTGACACCTCACCTCCACCATCCTGGCATCGGCACAGCTGGTCACAGGGCTCTACATGCTAAACTGTGTTCTGGGGCAGCATGGCTCAGAAAATGACAACGCTGTGAAACTGGGGAGGAGGGAGACTAAGCCCCTTCTAGCCCTGGCCACCCATTGTGTATGCCCCAAGGGGTTTGTAAATCTCTATCCTCAATCATGAATTCACTGGCCTCCAAATGCTTCCTTCCTGCCCATTATGTATCCAGACCTCCTTGGTTTTCTGACACCTGGAGCCAGCTGAACAGAGAGAGCTGGAAACTCGAGCACTGGTGACAGAAAACAAAGGCTGATACAAAGAGGGTGAAATATGCAGAATTTCTCCACTCCTTTGCTGAGGCTGTATCACAGACCAAGAAAATCTCCCAGCACCACAGGTGAGGTGAGCACAGCAGATCTGTCCTCCACACTCTACTCTGGCTTTCCATAGATGAGCAAGCCACATTTCAGGGCTCAGTCTCTATCATAAAGGTGCTCTTTGGCCAGAGCTCTGAATCTAACTCAGCTTAAAACTCTGAGGTGAGGACTGTGGCTGATAACTTCACTCCTTTGGCTGAGTGGAACTTTCTTCCACAAGGGTGAAGTTTATCTGCATGGGTAACAAAACTTTCTCGGGAGCTGCTCTGAGGCTGTGGATCAAACTATCCTAGTATGAAAAGTGCTCCCTGGATCCAGTTCTGTGTGCTGCTGTGACCCCCTTATCACCATTCCTGAACTTCAACTCACCAGCTCCTGTGTGTAATCGGCCCCAGACAGTGGGTGTGCACCCACTAGGCACCTATGGGACAGTCCCCAAGCAAGCACCCTCAGTCCCCTGACATCACATCGGGAACCCCTGTCCTATAGAGACCCACCTCCAATCACCACAGACACACTTTCATCCATTTTAACTGAAATAGATTGGTCCAACCTTTCTGATCCACACACCCTAAAATCCACACAGCTTTAGGTAAAACAAACACTAGTGTATTGATAAGAATATGATTTCAAGTGAGTATATAGCAAATAAATGCACAATTATTTAATGAAGCTGTCAGGAGTTACCACAAGAAAATAAAAAATATAACATGAATGCTATTCTACTAACACTATTACAATTATGCTCATCTCACCACTCAGATCTGGCTGTAATGGTTTGCAGCTGTTCTCTGCCTATTTCTAGACAGGGCCCAATTCTTCTTGTGGATGTTTCAAGATGGAGTGTCTCTGGCAAAAATCCTGGAGCAGCTCCAAACGTCTGTCTTTGTTTTTAGTCTCCTCTCAGCCCCTCCTTCTCTATGCTGCTGTGTGATGTCTTTTGTCCCACCTGAGCTAGACCACTGAATTTGCATCACCTTTGTGATGCACCTCTCTATCCTCTGTGCTGTTTATGTGCTGCTGGAAGAGAGTTCTGTCTGTCCCCCTGTCCCCTGAACCATGTAATCTGCTTCACATGGGCACACACACATGATGCTGCAGGAAACATGATACCATTGTAATCATGTAAAATATATTATGAACATTCATAAAGGAACCTTGCATTGCATAATTGACATCAAATCATACAGTAACAATGCAAAAGTGAACAGAAAAATCATATAGATCATAGCCCAGGGATGTGCATCCTGTGGCACCTAGGAACAAAGACCTGTCCCAAACATCGCCATGTTCTGCCCAAGTCCCAGGCTGACGTCTCTGGCCTGCCTTCTCTGATATAAACACAGAGCGGCATGGACACAAAAGCAAAGCCCTATGAATGCCAGCTAATGGACTAGGAGTAGAGCAAAGTGGACTTCTTTAGCACCACAAGACATCATGAGGGCAGCTTGAGATTCGTGTGGGGGATGGAGAGATCCTGGCAAAACTCCCAGTGACATCACTAGCACCCGGATTTCACCGTTTCCATAGCTAAGTCATTCGCTCATTTCCGACACCAGCAAGGCGTCAGCCAAAATCATAATTTGCCTAGGGCAACAAAAACCCTTGGGTCGACCCTGTCTTTACAGCTTCCCTCCTGGGAGCAGGATTAACATTCATCACAGAGCTGGGCACTCGTAGTCACAAACTTGGGTGCATCTACACTGATGCCTTAGGTTGACCTAAGGACATGTAAGTCGACCTATAGAACTCTGCGTCCACACTGGGCACTTGTTAAGTCAACTTACTTAATAACACCACCTCTGAAGTTGACTTAAGACCTTATCCAGTTAACTTAAAGCCAGTGTAGATAGATATGTCTATACTACAGGCTCTGCTAAGTAGACTTAACAAGGTCGACTTAAGTCGACTTTAAGTGTAGATGCTCCATTAAGTTGACTTAACAAGATCGACTTTAAGTTGACTCAAAGTCAACCTTGTTAAGTCGACTTAACAGAGTTAACTTAACAAGTGTAGACATAGCCAAGAAGTACTAAAATGGTCCAAACCATAGTGGCGATAACTCCTCCCTGGCTTGGTGAGTTTACCCAACTGTACCATTATATGCCCGCACAGTCCCTGAGCGGCACATCCTTTTCGTCTGAGAAGAGTCTGTGCCTTTCCTGAGCCCCAAGAGGCATGTGTCTTGCCCCTGGCATGGCCTCCTGATCTTCCTCCAAATGCACATGGCCCTAAGGCTATGTCTACACTTGTTAATTTAGGTCGACTTTAGCTAAGTCGACTTAACAAAGTTAACTTTGTTAAGTCGACTTAGCATGTCCACATCTAAATTTTAAGTCAGCTTAGGGGGGAACTTACAAAGTTGACCTAGAGCGTCCACACTGGATGCCTAGGTCGACTTCTAGGGGCTTGGTGGACCTGGGAGAGGTCCACGGTGGCAAGGAGGCACCCCTTGCCAAGTGCCAGGGGGCTCAGCCTTTGCCCCATTGTACCTGGGTACAATGGGGCAAAGAGGGACAGGGACCCTGGCAGGGCATAGGGGCAGGGTGGGGGGTCATGCCAGGCTCCCCCTGTGCCACCGCTCCTGGCAGGGAGGGCAGTGAGGGAGTCCTGGAGAGCCCTAAGTCGACTTAGAGTTGACTTAGGGCTACTCTGCATCCACACTGGCTTAAGTCGACTTTAGAAAGTCTACTTAAGCCTAAAGTCAACTTTAAACTAGGTTTAACAAAGTCGACTTAATTTTCCTTAAGTCGACTTAAGCAGCTTGCTTAAGTCAACTTAAGGAAAGTGTAGTGTAGACGCAGAGTAAATTAAGTCAACTTAAGGAAGCTTAAGTCAACTTAATTTACAAATGTAGATGCACCTTACGTGACAGGGATGCCCAAGAGGTGAGAGTGTGTCCCAGGGAACTACGTGTCTGTCTGCGCACCGGCTCTGATGGTAGGAGGGTTCTATGTGCAGAGACTAACACACACGTACTTGCCTTGCAGCCTGAAAGAGATGCCTGGGGAGACGTCCAGGTCCTCATCATCTCCTACAGAGACCAATGCAACCTTCTCCCTCCAGCCTTAGACAAATGCTACGTCCTCTCCCAAATCCATTCAAAACACTGCAGCTAAGCTCATCTTCTTGGCTTATCATTATGACTGTATCACCTCTTAGTATCCCTCCCCCATCTTGCCTACTCCACCATGGCAAAGACCTTCATGGCTTAGTCCTGCCCCAGTCATTGTCCCTTACACACTGTCAGGACATAGATCCCACCACTGCCATGCCAGCAATCATCCATCACGCCCACCTTCATCACCCATCTGTCCAATTTTCCTACAAGTGGCTTCCAATTTTTTCCTGTGCTGACTCCTGGAATCATCCACAAAGCCTCAACATTGAGCCCTTTCAAATTCTTGCTTACGTCTAGTACAGTGCCAAGAAAATGCTCAGGTAGATGGTGTGACACATGGTGTTGTGACCATGGCTTATTATACTAATAGTCATCATCACCAGCGGTTTCCTCCTGTATCTGTTGTATACAGATGTTCTCTCTCCTCTTACAACAAGATTGTAAACTATAAGGTCAGACATCATCTTTTCGTGATGATAGTACAGCTCCTAACACAATGAGCCATGATCCCTGAGGAGGGCCATTAGATGCTACTGCCATCGGCAATTATTATAATAATAACCACCATAATTATTAGTGCTCTTCCTTGGATGAACAGTGTTATCAGTTTAGCCTGGTATAGAGGTAAAAGGCATCCGTGTGCTGCTATTCTTATGGATACTCAGGCCATGTACACACTACAGACTTGTTCCGCAATGAAGTTGTTGCAGGACAAGGAAGCATTACAACTATAATGCTTTACCCCATCCACACAGCACTCCTTGTAGTGGAAAGGAGTGTTCACACGCTCCTTTGAATTTTCGCTATAAGGAGCAGTGGATGGTGGTCACCTATCCCATCATGCACTGCTGCAGCCAGCCTTTGGGCTGGCAGCTGGGCTGTCCCCCCAGCTGGTTGCCCCGGAGGTTCCCCCACGGGGCTGGAGCCCGCTGCCCCGGGGGTTCCCTGGGGGTTCCTCGGAGCTAGAGCTGCGCTGCCTTGGTGACTGGAGCCCCACTGGGGAGGGAGTGGGGTGTTCCCCGGAGAGATGGGAAGCTGGCTTCAGCTTCATCAGCAGCAGCAGAACCCCAGCCACAGACCTGGGCTCAAGCTGGCGGTGGGTGGCAGTGGTGGAGCCCCAGCCACTGGCTCCAGGATTCCTGGAGCCCCGCCAGAGCAGAGCTCCTGGAGCCCTGGTGGCTGAAGCCCCGCAGTTTGTCAATTTCCCTTCTCTGTTAGACCAGGGAAATTGACAATTATGAGAGCTCTGGTGTCCCAGAGTGGCCTCGATTGGCACCCTGGGACATTTCCGGAGGCTGTCTAACCCACAGACTGTACACACGCACTGTATTGCAGGACAGTCGATCTGTGGTAAGCAATACCACGCTCGTCTAGGTGGTTTACCTGTTGCGCGGCAAGAGGGCTGTAGCCATGCAACAGGCAACATTGTAGTGTGTACGTTCACAGCCTTATTGCGCGGTAAAGCTCCTTACTACGTGATAAGGCTGTAGTGTGTACAAGGCCTTAGAAAGCATGTCTGCCCACAGATGTAGGCATCAAACTGTAACTAGCTAGTTAAATACACTTCTCCATGTACATTCATTCGATATCTGTGCGAAATACACCCCTGTGCAGAGCACCAACACAAAGATTGAACATCACTTAACAATGCCAACTGCGCCTGCCCCTTTTCACCTCCAACAGCACAGCATCGATTATGCAAGTTTGACTGAGCGTCTGTAAAGACACACTCAATCATACCCAGAATTAGCTGGAGGTTGATTTGTTAAGACCTACCTGGCAAGTAATATGCGCTGATTCAACAGGAAGCCATTTCCTGTTGGATCAACACTGTGGGGAGGAGACCCTGTGATGAGACGGCGTTAGGCAGTCAAAGGGAGATACACAAGATATTTTCAATACTTTGTGTATCTCCCTTTGATTGCTGCTGAAATCCCTCCGCAGCATAGACCAGCCCTGAGACAGAGAGAAGAAACCAGCAGGCTTGTGACGGAAGCAGGCATTGAATCAAGGTCTGCTGAGTCGGCTAGTCATTAGGCCACACATGCGCCCTCCTGAAGAGCTACGTAAGCTAGACATTAAATGATTAAACTCAGCTCTCTCTTTCTCTCTGCAGACTGTTGGAATTCTTGTGATTTGTGCTTGTGGCTGCTGGCTTACACCAGTTCTTCAGACATCCATGGCAAAGATGTTGTGCTTTGTAATCTCTGTGGGAACATTTGTGTTTCTCAGTGTATTTCTTTAGCTCAGAGTAATGATTGACAAACCCCTACAAGCAAATGGTCTCCATTGTGCAAAGGTCTGAATTCCCTTTCCTCCATGAGCCAGGTGGGCTGCTAGGTCTTCAGCCTATGGGTCCCTTTGCTGTAGGTGAAGAGACACATACATAGCATCCATGACAGCAAACCCCAGCCCTGTGTATGACCTTCCTAGCTCATATGTGTCATAAATGAATTGTCGTGGCCATTTCTAGTCTCCGGGAGGGCAGAGTCACAAGCCTTCACAGATCAGATCTGCCAAAACCAATTACCTGGAACCAGGTCATTTGTGCAGGACAGAGTCATTTCCCTTTGGTAAATTAGCAGTGATGATATCCAGCAGTCTGGATAGCTTGGGTCGTTAGTTGAGGGAAAATGGAAATGACTTGTGAGTCAAATGAGCTATTGTTTTGCCCTGCCAGAAATAATCTACCTAAGGAATCAACAGCTGTCATGTCCTGTCCTGGTCTGTGCTCAATCACTAGCTCTTATATCTATAACTGCAACATCATTCTGTGCATCCTCGTGTCCACAAATGCCTCTCTTAGCCCTTGGCTCTGACTACACCACAGTTTTTTCTTTCATACAGTGCATGGATGGAAAGACTCACAGCTGGACCCAACTCTCCCTTGGCCGATGGTTGCATGGTTTATTTCCATAGAAATGAAAGCAACTTTTGACTTTGAATGGAGCACTCAGCAGAGAAAGAGCATTGTTGTGTCCAGATGTGATAAGGCAACACAGTGGTCACGGAGGTCACACGTTACACAGGAGGAGGCTGAGCTGGTACGTTTATTGGCCAGTGGGTTCCGTGGTGCGAGCGTGGACAGGCCCGAGGCTCCCTGGCGAGGGGCGGCAGTTAGGCCCGAGTCGCCTTGCTGCTTACAACCGTGGCCCGAGGTGCCCCAATTGGCCCCAATTAGCTAGCTCCCCAGCTTGGCTAGTCCTGAGACTGAAACCCCTGTTGTGTGTGGGGGTGGGTAAGTGGCAGTCCGCCCCAGGTAGCTCCTCTGCGGCTTTTCCTGAGTTTGGTGTACGGACTGCGACTTGACCCTGTCCCAGGCCCTTGACCCTGTCCCAGCCCCATGGACTCGTGCTGTTGTCCCTGGCAACGCGTGTCTTACAGTCTGGGGCGTTATCTTATCTAGTATGGCCAGCCTGAGCACAACTTTTCGTCATTCCAGTAACACAGCAGTTGGCTTTGGTGTTCCTCGGGTGGCAGCCCATGTCCAGCACAATGAAGCTGAATCATCACTATAACGCACAAAATAAAAGATACATAGACTAAGCCCCCCAGTGCGCCCATTGCTATTTCAGCAGCGTATCCTGGTGTTGCTTGATTGGCGGGAGAGGTTTCGTTCCTGAGTTCCAAAGTTGCCGCTGTTGCACTTGTCAACAGTGGCAGGCCCAGCAGGATCCAAACCACGAGAGCCAGGCCAAGACAATATGAATGACCCAAGACGCGTCCGCTTCCACTTCTGCAAAGCATGCTCAAATTTACTTAGCAGTGTTCGCGACCACCTGGACCCGGCATTCCCCCTCCCTTTAATGGGAGCGAACACCTAGGGCAGGGCTCGCAGGCGCTGGTAGCCTGTGCACTTGGGTAGATTCCCAAGAATCCAGAGGAGTGCCAGGACTGCCAATCTTATTAGCCCTACTAGCAGGATTGTTCCCAAAGAGGGAAATCCCATCCCTGTAACCCAGTTGGCTATCTTTCCTCCTATGCCCGTTAGGTCCTGTATCGTTTGGCCTGAGCCCTGGACAAATCCTGTTATAAAGGATTTCCAAGCACTTACACAGTTCTCCCGGGGCATGTCCCATCCGAGATAGCTAGGATTCGTTCCTTGAGCTATTGATTTATTATTTGAATCCTCCACTTGCTTTCTTCAATTTGAAGTTTAATCTGGCTCCATCGATGGTTAGCCCATTGTAACAGACCTGCACTCTTTATATATATTTCCCCCTCTTGGTTGGGCAGCCTACCTACAACTAGGGGTTCCCCTGCCAGTGGGGTGCCAGGATCTCATGCATCCAGTGTGGTCCTGTGCCCTTGACAACAGGCATACACGCTGAACCCTGCTAAGGCATGTATGATTCTTTCTGGGGTGTCTAGTAATCCTGTCTTGGTTGCGGCATCTCCGGACCCCATCCCATACAGGAAACACCAGAAACTACTGTGAATGAGGGGGAGGGTAAACCCATTTAGTGGGGCAGGTTCATTCCCTGTTGCCCCTGAACCAAACACTATTTGAGCCTTGTTGGGGTTTAAGAGGGTATACTTGCCCTCTCCCTCTGCCCATATACGTCCCACCCAGAGGACCCATGGCTCCTCTGCCTTCCTTTGAAAGGAGCACTTCATATTCCGAACTTCCTCTACCTTAAAAGTTTGGACTTGCACTTGTTCTGGCCCATTGCTGCCCCCCGGGAGAACTGTCTGGGTCCAACGAACCAAAGGGAATAATTCTTCTTCCTTCTCTGTGAAGGCTTCAGCCCCTCTTTCCAAAGGAAAGGATAATTCTACTGGATCCCCCCACAAAGGGCCCCGTTGAGGAGGTGGGTAAAGGGGTGGGGCCGACGGGGTCAGTTCATCCCTTTCCTTAATTCAGTAGGCCCTATCCAGGAGGTCCTTGACATCTGCCTGTAATCCAGAAATTAGGTCCTGATTCTTGGACCCTTCAAGTTTGAGATTACTCATGCGTTCTATCAGTATGGCGCACTGGCACCCCAGATCCTGAATGGTCTGCCCCAAATGCCAGCATGCATCCTATGGCCATGCACCCAGCTGGTCCTTGTCTACTTGCACCTTGACCTTCTTTTTCCTAATCCCCGGGTCCCCTCCATGGCCCATAGCTAATGCTGCTGGAAGGGGATCCTTGAGGGGTGATGATCCCTTAACCTTTAAATGGTCCCAGGTTCCCTTCATGTATTCTGCCAGGAACCCTCATGTTTCCTGTAAGTCCAAGGGGACCTGCTCTATAGTGTGGAGCTGGGGGATACCTGTCCCCACCGACCTGTCCAATCCCCCCAGATTCTGTCTGAGGGGGGCTTGTATGCAGCCATTCCAGACTTCCACATGGGTGGTACGGCTGGCAAGGCCCTTTTTCCATCTGGTGTACTAAATCTGATAATTACTTCCCAATCACCCTCCTCCTTGTGATGTGAAAGGAAGTGTCCTTTTTCCTCCAGGGTGGCAGCAGAGAGAGGCCCGTCTGGGCGGGTTTCCAGACCCCCCTGGTCCTTTGCTGCCTGTGTGGCCTTAGCTGCCCTTTCCATCCATGGGCACTGCCTGCAAGGTGGTCCTGACCTGGATCCCTCGGTATCCAGGGTAGCATCCTCCAATGGCTCCCTTCTTGCCATTTCTTCTATGGCCCTCCTTTGGACCTACAAGCTAGAGTTCTGTGCTAACGTGGTTCCTCGCACACTACCTCCTTCCTTCCTGACACACCTCCCATGGTGGAGAGTAGTTTTCAGAGCCTGTCGTGTCCTTTACCTAGGGGCATCCAGTTCCAGCCTCTACTCAAACCAGGGGTTCCCGGAATCTCTCATAGAATCATAGAATCATAGGGTTGGAAGGGACCTCACGAGGTCATCTAGTCCAACCCCCTGCTAAAAAGCAGGACCACTCCCCCTAAATTATCCCAGCCAGAGTTTTGTCTAACCGAGCCTTAAAAATCTCCAAAGATGAAGATTCTACCACCTCCCTAGATAGCCCATTCCAATGCTTCACCACCCTCCTAGTGAGAAAGTTTTTCCTAATATCCAACCTTGACCTCCCCAGCTGTAATTTGAAACCATTGCTCCTTGTTCTGTCCTCTGTTACCCTCGAGAACAGCCTAGCTCCCTCCTCTTTGGAGCAACCCTTCAAGTAGTTGAAGGTTGCTATCAAATCTCCCCTCAGTCTTCTCTTCTGTAGACTAAATAAGCCTAGTTCCTTCAGTCTCTCCTCATAAGTCCTCATAGAAGTTTAACACTATCCTGATTTCCTGTTTTTTGCCCAATACACCCAACTTACTACGGATCTGTCCACTCTGGGCTCTTTACCTATGCCACATGGACGTTCCTTCTTTCAAGGGTTGGTCAGTGATTCGGGCCCTGGGCTTGGTTCCTTATTCCATAAGGCCTGATAGTGCCCACCCACGTGTAACCTGGCCCGGGGTGGTACCTGTTAGTGTTTAGGTGCTCCATGTTGCCACCGAAGGTCGTATCCTGCCGACTACGCCAGATGTTGTGTCCACATGTGGTAAGGCAAAGCAGCAGTCATGGAGGTAACACGTTACACAGGAGAAGGCTGAGCTGGTGCGTTTATTGTCACGGTGGGTTCCGTGGTGCGAGCGTGGACAGGTCCGAGGCTCCCCGGTGAAGGGCGGCAGTTAGGCCCGAGTCGCTTTCCTGCTTACAACCGCGACCCGAGGTGCCCCGATTGGCCCCAACTAGCTAGCTTCTCTGGCTAGTCCTGAGACTAAGACCCCTGTTGTGTGTGGCGGGGGGTAAGTGGAAGTCTGCCCCAGGCAGCTCCTCTGCGGCTTTTCCTGATAAGTGGCAGTCCACCCCAGGTAGCTTTTCTGTGGCTTTCCTAAGTTTGGTGTACAGACTACCCCTGTTGTGTGTGTGGAGTAAGTGTCAGTCAACCATTCCACTCATGGGGTGCATCTACACTTGTAAATTAAGTCGATTTAAGCTTGCTTAAATCGACTTAATTTACTCTGCTTCTATACTACACTTTCCTTAAGTCGACTTAAGCAGCTGCTGAAGTCGACTTAAGGAAAAGTTAAGTCAACTTTCTAAAATCTTGTTTTAAGTTGACTTTTGGCTTAAGTTGACTTTCTAACGTTGACTTAAGCCAGTGTAGACTTGGAGAAGACCTAAGTTGATTCTAAATCAACTTAAGGGTCTCCAGGACTTCCCCACTACGCTTGCTGCCGTGGGGGGGGGACCACAGGGAGAGCCTGGCATGCCCCCCCAAAGGGCAGGGCAGAGCCCTGCCCACCCTGCCCCTATGCCCTGCAAGAGTCCCTGTCCCCCTTTGCCCCATTGTACCCAGGTACAATGGGGCAAAGGCTGAGCCCCCTGGCACTTGGCAAGGGCTGCCTCCCCTGCCACCATGGACCAGTCCCAGGTCCACCTAGCCCCTACAAGTCAACCTAGGGGTCCAGTGTGGATGCTCTAGGTCAACTTTGTAGGGTCCCCCCAAATCGACTTAAAATTTAGGTGTGGACATGCTAAGCCGACTTAACAAAGTTGACTTAAAGTTGACTTTGTTACGTCGACTTAGGTAAGTCAACCTAAATTTACAAGTGTAGACATAGCCATGGAGAGGGCCCTTCCTCCCCAGGAACCCTGTTCAACTTCTTGTGGATGGTGAAAGCAGAAATGGCCTCCAAAAGCACAGCATATCTGTTTGTCTGTCACGGAGACCAAGCTGGCCAACCACTGGCTAATGCCATTAAAACAACAGACTCCAGGAATTTGAAATAAAAGGGGAGAGCAGGTGGACAGAGACAGAATGGGACGCATCAGGGCTTTGGTTGATTTTATAAGGTTTCATATAGACTATCACTCCTGCCACACAAGTGGTTTTTGGCAAAGAATCAATCTCCCCTCCTGAAGGGTTAATGAAGGTGAAGAGGAGTCAATGCTCCCTTGAAAAGCTGCTAGTTGCATTGATTTAATTGAGCACACTTCTCTTTGTCCTGATCACACGTGACGCATCTGCACTTTATGTATGAACAGACCGAGGCCGGGGGCTATATATCATTTTGCTGTAAAGGTCCTGGACACTCTGGGTGCTTGTGACGAAGTCAGGCCAGAAGGTTTAAAAGGGTGCTTGAAGGCCAATATGTGAGCACCAGAATGATAAAAGCCCTTTTCCCTGCAGGTAGGGAAGAGGGAATTACAGCAAGATTAATCACACCTGAGGCCAGGCAAAGGCTGCTGCAGCCCTATTAAAAGCCCCACCTGCACCAGAAACAGGGGAGTGGAGCAGAGTGGAGGGAGGCAAGCTGCTAAAGGCTTGTAGAAAGGAGGAGGCGAGTTCCCCCCACAAACCAGGAATATAGTGTTTCTTCCCTGGGGGAGAAAAGAAGGGACTCAGGCACCAGCCTGCAAAGATTGATTGGGACTGCCCAGCACCACAGCAACAACTTGGCTCTACAGCCAGAAATAGGTACTCTGGGGGGCTGGGCCTCAGGGACTGACAGCCTCACCCACTCTGTGGATTGGAGTGGGGGCTTGACCCACTGGGACCCAGGGGAGTGAATGGCCTTGCACTGACCTGGGCAGAATTGTAGGCCTACTTTGCCAAGGGAGATAGCCACCACCTGATAGAGCCAGGGTGCCACTTTGCCACGGTGCTATAGGGATTATTAATAAAACTGTCTGTGGGGGCAGACTTAAAGATTTATTTATTTTTCACCATGCAGCCTGGATATAGTTATTTTGTATGGAATATATGAAAATAGAAGAATAAGCTACATATTGTGCCTTAACTTCTTTTAACAGGACAGGGATGATCATCAGAAATAGCATTTGCTGAGTGAAGCCTGCAGAATTTTATCTCGCCCTCTGTAGAGGCTTCCATTAGTCACACAGGACTGAATGATTGTTCTAATATTGATGGAGGAAAAACACCCGCAGTGCATTCAGAGGCTCTAGCGAAAAAATTCACAGCTACTATGTGCAAATTTCAAAGTGGTCAATATACTGGATCTCAATAGATTGACATTTGGGGAAAAGCAAAACAAAACTCTGTTTAAAATAATTGCCTCCCCTGGCTCCTATTACCAAATGCTCTTTATAGCAAGTTTTCATCCAGGAGTTATTGACTTCTGGGATCCCTAGAGTTGGAGAGCTCTAGCGAGACCTGTGGTGTCTACCCTATTATTACTGCTAGACTCATTTCATTATTCCTAGTCCCCTAGTGAGTAGTGGTTGGTCTATGCTTTGAACACCCTCAAGCAAAACCTAGCACTGATGAAAAATGGCAGAGGAAACTTAACAGTGTGGGCAACATGGTTATGTCTAAACAAGAAAAGTTAAGTCAACTTAACAAAGTCGTCTTAACTTTTCTAGTGTAGACATAGACCTTTGTCGACCTTATTAAGTCGACTTAACACTTTAAGTTGACTTTAAAAAGTTGATCTATGCGCTAATCCCTGTCCACGCTGTCTTTAAGTCGACTTAAGGAATCGACTTAAGGTTTAAGTCGACCCAAAACCAGGTGTTAAGTCAACTTAAGCTTTCCTTAAGTTGACTTAAGGAAAGCCCAGTGTGGATGTGGCTTTGTTTAGGTCAACTTAAGCCTCCTTATGTCGACCTAAATTGCCAGTGTAGATGCACCCCATGAGCCTACCCTGAAGGCACAGCCAGGAAACTATTAAGTTGAAATGCAAGGGGTGGCATAGCATTTGGAATACGATAATGTTGCAAGTCACTTTCCCTGGAAGCCCCAGATATTGATGACAGAAGTGCCTCTTACCACAGTGGCACATACTGGATTTGTGAGGGTTATGTTGCTTTTGGCCATTTGGTACCTTTGCTTTGAGTCACCGCAAGGTTTCTGCATCTGTACACCAGCGCTGTCCCATTCAATTCACAGAGAGCAAGACACTGATCTTACCTGCACCAGACTAAGAACACCACCATTAATTTCTAATGAGTTCCTCCAGACTGACAACAATGCTGCTG
Source organism: Pelusios castaneus (assembly GCA_007922175.1). Lineage (NCBI taxonomy): Eukaryota > Metazoa > Chordata > Testudines > Pelomedusidae > Pelusios > Pelusios castaneus. The sequence continues at coordinate 10,070,402 of ML685815.1, forward strand.
AAATCTGAAGGGTAAGTTGTGTCTGGAGTGCCTGTGTGTGCAAGCAGTTCAGTGCCTGTGCAAGGAACCTTTTCCCACTTGTGCAGGGGCCAGACAAAATCCCATTGACTATAGCTGCACCATGGAGAATGATCCCTTGCACTAAGTGATCTGTCTGTGGTACGTTCAGTCTAGCAACCAAGTGGCTTTCAGTAAAGGACTGCTACCCTCTAAATTGCCTCCAAAGTGAAGTTGTGCTGTTCAGTTAGTTAGCCATAGTCAGCTGATTTACCTAAGGAAGAACCTCAAGCTGTCTTCCGGCAGAGAAGATTAATGCACAGCATGGTGCTTTCCGCCCAGGGGGAAAAGAGAGAGAAACTGAAATATCCTCCATTGGAGAGAGAAAACAAATTCCCCTCTTTTGTTATCCAATTTACTAGGGATTTGGAACCCTCGCTCCAGCTTTTTATGGGGCCATTAGCAAATCCTATTTTTACACTTTTATATATGTTTAATACATTTCAGGGAATCCATAAAAAGTTATTTGTGAGCAATGTGTCTTGACGGGATGAATTCAGAGTGTGGGTTTGACAGAATACCATGGCATTGGATTGTGAAGTATGAAGGCCCCAATTCTCTTCTTATTTACATCACTGTAATTACACTGGCTCCAGGAAGTTATTCCCGCTTCACTGCAGGGTATGTGAGATCTGAATCTGGCTGAAATGAGGGAATTCAGTTCAAAGTAGAACTGGGAGCAAAGAGATTTTTCAGCTCAGTGGCCAAACCCAAAGATCTAGAAAAAAGACTCCTTCAAGTTGAACAAAGCATTTTCTTTTCTTTTCAGGTGTTTATTTTTTTTAACCTTTTGCATGTTTATTTTAGTTAAATCTACCTAAATTTGAAAAAACAATGTCATTTTGAAAAGAAAAGACAAAATGTTTCATTTTTAAAATTTCAAATGAACTATTCTACTTTTTCAGATTTTTGTTTTGTTTTTGGGTCTAGAAACAAAGCATGATGTTCCGTGAAATACATAAAGTTAAACACATGAAATTCCAACTTCCTGAGTTAGCATTTCTCAGGGAATTAACTGAGACTAATCATACATGTAAAATGACACCAGGTTTAGAAGGGAAGAAAGGTGTAAATGGAGTGACTTCTCTCCCACAGGTTTATTTATCGCATGAGCTTTCATGGGAGAAAATCTCACTTCATCAGATGCTTTGAAGAAGTGGGATTTTCTCCCATGAAAGCTCATGCGATAAATAAATCTGTTAGTCTTTAAAAGTGCCACAGGACTCTGGTTTTTCTGCAATAGACTAACACGGCTACCCCTTTGGAACTTCTCTCCCACAGGGAAGCAGATGAGGTGTGAGTTACACAATCTATTTTCCCAGTCGGGAACTGACCAGATGTCCCAATTCTGAAAGCATTCTCATCTTGGATGCAGTTCTTTCAAACTCCAGGATGCCTTGTCTGTGACCAGAGGGCCAGTTCTGACTTGAATCCATCCAAAGGAGAAACTGCTGAACAAACTGCAGACAGAGATTCTTTCCCACTCCTGTGACTCCCTACTCACCTGAGCTCCTTAAGGGATCGAGCATGCAGTTGCCCTGTTACCTCTGGAGTTTCCTTTTACGCTTTCCTGCTTTCCTGGAAAAGGGCTGCATTCCATTTAATCTCGACAGGTTACAGCCCTTCCTCTGATCTCATGTAAACAGGGTAACTGCACAGTAGCCAGATGAATTACTCTGGAGTAGATGAGAGGAGAATCAGCTCACAAATGTGAAATGGCTTTACAGGCCCAGACCTGCTGTATCCAGCAATGCTATGATTCAACAGACAGTAAACCCTGAACTACAGTGTAGCTCTTCATCGCCCACTGATGGGGAATTATGCTGTGTGTCATCTTAGCTGTGGGAATCCAATAGATGCTTTTCAGGTTCAGAGAGCAGCTACAGCCCTTAGTTCTGGGTGGAGGTTACTGCTTCCTCCCAGACTTGTCCTGCAGCTTTTCATTGGCACGAGACATAAGAACAGCCATACTGGCTCCTCATTGAGCCCAGTGCCCTGTCTTCCGAAAGTGGCCGATGCCAGGTGCTTCAGAGGAAATGAACAAAACAAACAATCCTCAAGTGATTCATCCCATTGCCCAGTCCCAGTCTCTGGCCAACAGCAATCCCTGCCTGTCTTGGCTAATAGCCATTGATGGACCTGTCCGTCATGAATTTATCTAATTCTTTTTTTAACCCTGTTGTGGTCTTGGCCTTCACAACATCCTCTGGCTAACAGTTTCACAGGTTGACCGTGTCTTGTGTGAAGAAATACTTGCTGTTGGTCACTTTAAACCTGCTGCCTGTTATTTTCATTTGGTGACCTCTCATTTTTGCGTTATGAAGGGGAGTAAATAACGCTTTCCTTTTTACTTTCTCCACACTTGTTATGATTTTATAGATCCTGTCATATCCCCCCTTAGTTTTCTAAGCTGAAAAGTTCAAGTCTTCTTAATCTCTCCTCATACAGAAGCTGTTACATTACTCTAAACATTTTAGTTGTCCTTTTCTGCACCTTTTCCAATAACAACATATCTTTTTTGAGGTGGGGCAACCAGATCTATACACAGTATTAAAGATGTGGGCAGATCATGGCTTTATAAAAAGCAATATGAAATTTTCTGTCTCATTATCTGCCCCTTTCCTAATGATTCCCAACATTCTGTTAAGTTTTTGATTGCTGCTGCACATTGTGCGGATGTTTTCAGAGAACTATCCACAAAGACTCTAAGATCTCTTTCTGGAGTAGTAGCAAGTTCCAAAGGGGTCATTGTGTCAGTCTAGTTCAGCAAAACAAACAAGGAGTCTTGTTAAATTTATTTCGCACGTGAGCTTTCGTGGGAGAAAAATCCCACTTCGTCAGATGCTTGCAGATGGAGAATATACAGAATGGGAGGAAAATAAATGCATGGAAATGTAAATCATAGGATCTGGTCAGACTGTTAGAGCAAATCAAAGCAGTTGTTTAGATTCAAACAGTGGAGAACAGCATATTAGAGTGAGGTGAGGTAAAATCTCCTGTTGTAATAAGAAAACAACCTGAAATCCCTAGTTAACCCTAAGGCAACTGTGTCAAATCAGCATATGAATTCCAATTCTGCAGTTTCTTCTTGAAGCTTTGATTTGTAATCTATTTGCCTAGGTATGGCTATTAACATATCATCAATGGAGTGAGCAGGAAGATTGAAGTGTTCCCCTATTGGTTTTTGAATGTTATTTCTGATGTCAGATTTGTATCCATTTATTCTTTTGTGCAGAAACTGTTTGTAGATTGTATAAGGCAGAGGGGCATTGCTGGCACATGATGACATAAATCACTGTGGTGGATGAGTAAGTGAATGAGCCTTTGGAAGAGTAGCTGTTTTGATTAGTTCCTGTGATGGTGTCTTTTGTGCATCTATGTGGGTAAAGTTGGCAATGGGGTTTGTTCCAGGTATATGTGCCTGCTTTAAAGTTTCTGTTGTTTGGTCTGTAGTTGCTGGTGAGCATCTGCTTACGGTTCAGGGGCTGTCTATAAATAAGCGAGGAGAAGTTTGCCTCCCAAGACTTGAGAGAGTGAGGGATCATCTTGTAGAATTGGCTGTAGATCCTTGGTGATATGCTGTATAGGTTTGACTTGCGGTTTATAGGTAATGACCAGTGGCGAAAACAAAAGACGCCACTGGTCATCAGTAGCAGAGATGGCTGAAAACTGAAATTGCCATCTTATGGGATGGTTCAAGATTTTAACATTTAATTTTGTCCCAAATTGGAATGAAAATTCAAAATCATTTCGTTTTGACCTTATCAAAAATGTTCCCTTTTGTCCTTATCAAAAGAAAAGGTTTTAATAATTTCCCATTGAAAATGTCAATAAAATGGATATGTTCCTGAAAAACATTTCAATTGCACTGAATCAGAACCTTCTGACAGAACACTCTTACATCAGAAAATGTTTGATCGGCTCTACTTGACCAAAGTTTGAGGCAGGTGGGACAACACAAGTTAAGAGTTCTCATTTTTTGGCCTAGCTGTCAAAAGTTTTTGCAAGCTCATGCTCTGCAAAATGGTGGCTTACATGTTGCCTGGGGTCCTGGCAAGAAATACTTCATTAAAATGGGGTTGTGCCAGAAAAAAGTTTGGGAACTCCTGCATTAAGATAAGAAATACACAGTTAAGATACCCAGACGACTTTAAATCTCCCTGTAGTGCTGCTATTGGTGGTGGTGGGGAAAATATAAATAATTCACTGTGTCTTTAAAAATCTGTGCAATGTAATCTTGGACCACAACCAACTCTAACATGCCTTAATCACAACCCCATGGTTATTGCCTAGTGTTGCAATAAGGCCGAGTTATGGTGTGACTATGCACTTGTTACCTTGTTTCTTCTTGTAAGTATAAACTCTGAATTTAAACTTTAACCTCTGAATTTCCTGGACTTCTAATAGGCAGTTTTGGAAGAATTACAACAGCTTCAACCAGGGCATTAAGTGGCCTGGTAACAGCTATGGGGCTAAAACCAGACAATCACTGCACTCTCGAATGGACTCACGCAGGAAAATGATAAAAGACAAAATCACCCTGTCACTTGTGGGGGACGCATGTCACTAAGGGTCAGTCTATCAGTCCTTGTCCTCAAAGGAAACCTGCACAACGCTTTCAAAAGAGGAGCCTGGGAGCTTAAATTGATAAATTTGCTAGATTCTTAAAATCATGGACTGAACAGAGACACTGGATTTATGACTTATTACAACTGTATAACTCAGTAATACCCTCCTTTCCTTTCCCCCTTTGACTGGCAAGGTGTTAATGGAGCATTAATCTGTTAACTCCTTGTGCTGAACTAACTGTTCTACCTCGTATTTAGCTGGGGCATTTTGAGTACCTGTCCCAGTCCTGAGGAAGAGATCTGTCTAGCTCGAAAGCTGGTCTCTCCCTCCAATGGAAGCAGATCCAGCAAAAGCCGTTATCTCACCCACTTTCTCTCTAACATCCTTGCGAGTGTTTTCTATTACAACAGCTGTATTCAGCCTTAGCACCATCTCGCAGCCCAAGGTCATCCCGACACTACCTCCCACTGGGTGGATCCACTGGCCACCACTTCCCTCCATGAGCCAGAAATGTTGATGGCACATGACTGAGATGTTGTGTTTGCAGGAGGAACATTTATCAAGCTGAGGCTCCTGCTGTGTCCAAGTGTGAGCCAAGTGGAGTCCCGAGCTAGGAAGGAAGCTGAGAAGCATCCGTATGCAGGCTGAGGCTTCAAAGCACCAGGCTGCATCCAGTTACTGCTGGACACTGGGCTATTGGGGTTCCTGTGGGAGCCAAATGGCACCTGCTGGGCTGCTCTCCACCTGGGTGTGCTTTAGTTCCCTGAAAAAAAAAAAAAAAGATGCCACTCAGGATGCTTAAACTCTCTCCCTCTATGTACCACCCCCATCCTGAATACAAAGAGGCATGGAGACAAAGACACACGTTAGACCCCAACACCTGCCCCTGCTGGGAGGCTGAGCTGTCTGAGAACCTGCACCATATTTACATGGAGGCAGAGAACTCAGCACATGAGTGATAGCAATGATAAATGTAATTTAGAGGACATGCACAAGGAAAAGCTGAGCGTGTACTGATTTGTCTGTTTCTAGTATCCTCTTCCATGCTATGAGATTTCCTGTCTCTCAGGATCCCGGTATGCAATTGGGAACTGAGCTCCCCAACCTTCCCACCTGAATCAACAAAGAAGAATTTGAGTTATGACATTTGATAAAGGAGCAGAGATACTACACAGCTGGGTCGGGTTTCTCTGATTTTCAAAGGAAGCCTTGGAAACATTTCCTTCCTATACATGCACTTGAATAAGAGCCACTAAAGCATCACTCAAAGTCATTGGTACCAGCAAGTTAGGGGCACTGATGGAAGAACAGTAAGAGACAAAGCAGTAGGGTGTCCATGCCTAATCATAGCAGGTCAAGCTGGACAACAGTGAAAAAATCAAACATTTTTCCTGCAAACTCTTTCGAGTGAAATCAATGGGAGCTGGCAGCCTAATCTGCACAGGGGCTTTTGAAAATCCCACTAGCTGTCCATCTGTATCCTGAGGCACCATTGAAAATCTGACCCAAAATTAATAGCTGAAACATGTTAAAAGCCATATGTTTGTCTTTAGAAAAATCCATAGCTCTTCTATCTGAGTTCAATGAGTGTCATCGATTTTATTTAGTAAAGAGTTAATTCAGCATCTTGGCTCCTCACCACTATACATCACAGGGATCTGGAAGGATTTGTGCTGTCATGGAGGCAAAAGTTAGCCTGGTTATCCACAGACCCAACAGGCTGTGCACAGCAGTCTTCATCTTCATGATTAGCCACTTGACTGCAAACTAAGAGAGGCTCTGGTGGGATCCAGCTGCCCTTTCAGCATGTTTAGACTGAAGAGAAACTTCCCCAGACATATGTTTCCCTGCACCATTCCCTCCTGCACCACTGGGTGGCTTGATGAAACTTCCCCTTATTGCTGGGGCCTGTCCCAGGTGTCCCGGAACAGCTAGGAGCTACCAGAACACATGAGATCCATGTCCCAGTGTGTGGATTCATCAGGTGAAGTGATGAGTACTATCTCTTGTAGGAGGCCAATTGGAAGGAGTTGGGAAGGTAGCTGGGGCATGGAAGAGAAGGCACCAGACAATGCTGGTGTGGAGAAGACCAATGTAGTGTTGCCAATCTCAAACATTCAAAAATCATGAAACAGGCATCAAAGGTCATGAGATGTTTTTACAAATAATGAATGTGAGGATTGCCTTTATTTTCCTTCCTCTCTCTGAACCTTCAGGGAACACTGGGGTCATGTTTTCAAGAGCAAGAGCAGGTTGTCAAGAAATCCATTTTGAGGCACTTGGAAGAGAGGAAGGTGATCAAAAACAGTCAGCATGGATTCACCACCAGCACGTCATATCTGACCAACCTGATGACTGGCTTAGTGGATGTGGGGAAAGTGGTGAATATTATATACCTTGACTTTAGCAAAACTTTTGATATGGTTTCCCACAGTCTTCTTATCAGCAAGTTAAAGAAGTATGGGTTGGATGAATAAATTATAAGGTGGATAGAAAGATGACTAGATTATCAGGCTCAACAGGCAGTAATCAATGGCTTGATGTCTAGTTGGAGGTCGATAACAAGCAGAGAGCCTTAGGGGATGGTGCTGGTCTGGTTTAATTCAACATCTTCATTAATTATCTGGAGGATGGGATTGATTGCACCCTCAGCAAGTTTGCAGATGACACTAAACTGGGGGAGTGGTAGATATAGGATACAAAGTGACTTAGACAATTTAGAGGATTGGGCCAAAAGAAATCTGATGAGGTTCACCAATGACAAGTTCAGAGTGCTGCCGTTAGGGTGGAAGAATCCCATGCACTACTACAGGCTGGGGACCGATTGGCTAGGCAACAGTTCTGCAGAAAAGGACCTGGGGGTTACAGTGGACAAGAAGCTGGATAAGAGTCAACAGTGTGCCCTTATTGCCAGGACAGCTAATGGCATATTGGGCTGCATATGTAGGAATGTTGCCAAGAAATCAAGGGAAGTGATTATTCCCCTCTAGTCAACCCTGATGAAGCCCTATCTGATGTACTGTGTCCAGTTTTGGGCGCCCCATGACAGAAATGATGTGGACACATTGGAGAGACTCAAGTAGAGGACAACAAAGATGTTTAGGTGACTGGAGCACATAACTTATGAGCAGTGGTGTACCATGGGTCTTGGTCCCCTGGGGTCCAATACTTGTATTTGTGCCGCCCTTTGGTGGCAGCAGCAGCAGGACCCCACTCTCCCCTACTCTCCCCCCCCCAGCTCTGGGGTTGCTGGGTGCAGTTGGGAGTGGGAATGACAGGGGCTAACACCCCTGGGCCACCCAGTGGCGGTGGAGGGAGCCACTTGGGCCCTGCCTGGCTATGGTCTGCCTAGCTCCCCCATTGTGCCCAGTGTGGGGGCAGAGGACCCAATTGACAAGGCCACTGGGTATGTCGGCAGGGATGGCTTTGAGGAGGAGGACCGTGCTGGGGTTCTCCCCCCGCCCAACAGCCAGTGGTATAACTCCTTCCAGTTCCCTACCTCAGTATGCCACTGCTTTTGAGGAGAAGCTGAGAGAACTATGCTCGTTTAGTCTGCAGACAAGAAGAATGGGAGAGGATTTAATAGCAACCTTTAACGACATGAAGGGGGGTTCCAGGGAGTATGGAGCTAAGTTTTCTCAGTGGTGGCAGATGACAGAAGAGGGAGCAATGGTGTCAAACTGCAGTGGGGGGGGTCTAGGTTGGATATTAGGAAAATCTTTTTCAGTAGGGGGTTGGTGAAGCACTGGCATGGGTTACCTAGGGAGGTGGTGGAATCTCCATCCTAAGAGGTTTTTTAAGGTGTGCCTGAGTTGGTTAAATTCCAAAGGGGTAGCCGTGTCCGTCTATTGTAGAAAAACAACAGTCCTGTGGCACTTTTAAAGACTAACAGATTTATTTATTGCATGAGCTTTCATGGGAGAAAATCCCACTTTGTCAGACGCTTTGAAGTGGAATTTTCTCCCACGAAAGCTCATGCGATAAATAAATCTGTTAGTCTTTTAAAGTGCCACAGGACTCTGTTGTTTTTCTGGGTTGGTTAGTTGGAGTTGGTCCTGCTTTGAGCAGGGGGTTGAACTAGATGGCTTCCTGTGGTCCCTTCCAACCATAATCTATGATTCTATGATTTTCTTTGCATCAAGAGAGCTAGAAAATTATTTTTCTTTAAATAATAGATGAGGAAGTTACGGTGATCCTCAGCTGATTGCTTGATTCCAGCATCTAGGGCTTTAAGAAACTCACTAACAATTGTAAAGTTTGTGGCAAAACAAAGAGAGGGTGCACAGCACTGCGTAGACAAGAATGTACATACCATGGAATGATGGACTCGTAGACAGATACAGCTGGAGGGGATCTCAAGATATCATTTAGTCCATCACCCAGCGCTGAGACAAAATTAAGTCAACCTAGCCCACGCCTGACAGCTGTTTGTCTAGCATGTCTTCCAATGATGGGGATTCCACAGACTGTCTAAATTATCTGTTCCAGTGATGAGCCATTAGAAATATTAGTTTTTCCTAATATCTCATCTTAATTTCAGCTCATTACTTCATGTTCTACCCACATTAGACATGGTGAGCAATCACTCACCGTCCTCTTTATAATGCTTTTATGTATTTCAAGATTGTCTCCCCTCAGTCTTCTCTTCTCTAGACTAAATGTACCCGATTCTTTCATCACTCCATGTTAAGATGTTAACTTGCACTCATCCTTACTAAACCACTGTTACAATCACAGGTCAGGTGGGGTTTTTATTCTGCATCTCCATCCAGCTGAGTGAGTGTCAACATGGGACACACGCAAGTGACAAGAGAATAAGAGATTTTTGTTCCTCTGTGATGACGGTGATCTCAGCCTGGATTGCTCTCTGTGCCAAGAAGAATATCTTTAATACCGTTAGTAGGACCCGAGTCATCACTTTTGAAAACCAAGGTCTGGTTTGTACTTTATCACGATGAGAGAAATGAGTTGGACGGTAATTGGATCCTGTTGCATCCTAAACAGCTAAATATTTACATATAGGCTGGCCTATTAATCATGGTCCCATATGGCAGGAAAGCTTGCCTTAGCACTTTGGGGAAAACTGCTGCTTGAGAGTGTGTTTGTCTCACAAATGTCTCCCTGACAGCTTCACTTTAATCACAATCTGCTGTGACACCCTAATTACAGATTTAGGGAGGTTTTCAGCCTCCGAGTGATTGATTGTTTGAGATACACAATTTAGAAGTTAGATGTTCTCATTTAAATCAACTACTTAGCTAGGAAACTGGCTATACAGAAAACAGAGTGAAAACAACACACGACGTACAGGGCAAATGTTGGCATCCAGGCATGAGACTCCAGTTAATTCTGCCCTTTGCACCTTTAGGAATGGTAGTGGAGCAGATAAAATGCAGGAACTCAGGATTAGTCAATACATGCTCAGACCATTGTTGTATCCAGTCCAGCATGCTGCTGACCTTATAGTCTGTAATACACCTACGCAAAGTGCCTGGCCCTCCTGCTTTCCTTCCTTATCCATAGTCTTCATCTTAAATTGCTGCAGGATGATATCTATCTATCTCAAAGAGCACTTATGTGTAGCTATAGCTGGTTAGAAATTTCCCAGCCCCACTTTCAGTCCAGCTGGAGCGCTGGACTCTGACTCCCAGTGGCTGTAAAACCCATAGGGTGACTGTGCGAAGCAGCATTTCCTTTTATTTGCTCTACGTTCCCCCCTCATTGATTTTTACAGTATGATGAAGCCCTTCAGAGTCTGGCCCTCCTGTGTAGGGGCTGTGGGGGGAGGGGGTTGTTTTTGTTTTTACTGCCCCTTCTGACTAATGCATTCCAGTTTCCCTCTCCTCTTGTCTTGGGTCCCTTAGCCTCGCCTTTGTACCATGACACTTATCAGCTCTTGCTAATTTCAGCTGTAAGAATCCGCATGGACTTCCCATTCTAGTTGACGGTTTATTCATTTGATCATGGGAGGTGCAGAGCAAAAACTCCTGAGTAGGGCTCAAATTGTGTCACATACGCACAGCCCTGGCACAGAGGGAACTCCAGTCCTGGCAGGGTTTATGTCTCAAGGAGTAGAATTCCTCTTGGAGCCTCAGGGAGCACACAGGGCATAGACAGGCTGAGTTATCCCTTGGTGTGGTGTAGTGTGCTCTCCATCTACACAGCCAGCCAGACCCATCGGTGGAAGCAGAGATGTGAATTCAGGGACCCCGCTCCTTCTGTCCTCTTTGGGGTGCCTTGGGTTCACAACCATGGCAGAAGGGAACAGTTCCTGGGCTGCCCCCATGCAAGGTCCGAAACTGATGCTGATCTTTGCATATGGAACCCAGAGAGAAGGAGATCCTTTGAAGACCCCAACCCCACCCCCATGAACACTCACAACACATGCACACACAAACTCCATCCCTAGTACAGGATGCAACATTCTCTCCAAGAATAGGTGGGAACTAGGGGCTGAAATTTGTTTGAGGGGATAAAATTAAAATATCTAGGGCTATGGGTATTGGGCAGGGGGAGCTAAAATGCATTGCCTGGGAAGGCTGTCTGGTGTGGGGTTGGAATTCATGTGAAAGGCTCTAGAGGGAGTGGGTGTGTTTGAGAGTGAAATGGAAGTGGATAGGTGTACAAAAGAACTGGAGAGAAATGCAAGGGACTGGAGGAGTAAAATTAAATTCCAGGGTCCCCCTCTCACCCCATCACCACATCCTCCGGTGTTATATATTTATGCAAATCTGTTCTAATTTATGCAAATATCCCATTTGCTTCTCCCCCAGCAGTTGGTTTGGCAGTGCTGGCCAATCTGCACTGTGCAGTGATAATGTCTCTCTAAAAGCATGAGGAAGCTGGACCAGCCCAGGGCTCACCAAGAGCCATTGCCTATGTTTGACTCCATGCTGGCTACATCTCTGAGGGGGATAGACTGGGACAAGGCCAGCTTCGGTTTGTAATGGGATGGAATCTTAGCTCATTAAGTTAGGTATTCCTTCGCATTTTAGCTTTTATTTCTTTATAACCAATTCTGACTTTTATGCCTCATTACTTGTAATCACTTACAATATACCTTTCTGTAGCCAGTAAACTGGTTTCATTGCTTCACCTAAACCAATGTGCTTGGGCTGAAATGTTTGGGAAACTCCATGTGAGATAACAGGATTTGTGCATATCATTCTCTTTAGGAAAATGACAGACTTTATATGAGCTTGTGTTGTCCAAGAGGATTCTGGGCAGTACAAGATTCATCTTTCTAGGGGGAAGTCTGAGACTGGGAAGATACTCGTGTTGCTCGCAGTGTAATTCAAGAGTGGCTGGCCATAGCACTCAGACAGTATGACTGGGAGTAATTTATTTGCTGGAGGCTGTGTGGGAGCAGACCAGGAGTGATGGCGCTTACAGTGAAGCAGTGTAAAAGGCACCCCAGGAGGGAGGACTGAGGGGATGCAGTACAGATTGTACCTGGGGTTATATCACAGTTTCTGCATGCAGGGACAGGGGCAACAGGGCAGGCGATGGTTCCCTATGCACAACTGTGATACAAATCATTAGTAAGAATAACAGAGCAGCTGCCTGGCCTTCTTTCTGGGCTCCCTGGCCCCTTCCCCATTATATGGCTAACTGCTGGCCTAGGGGCAGATTTTTGCAAAGGGCTCAGATGGAAATTTTTAAGCACCCACAACTAGGACTGGCTGGAAAACATCAATCAGGGGCATGATTTGCCATGCAGCAATGGGGACGGCCCCCTGACCTTGATTTGCTCCCTCTCCCTGCCCTCGACCCTGGCTAGATTTTTCATAAATGTATATGGTTATGTCTTCCATTCCCCTCCGAGACTTTGCAAGATACAATTAATCACATATCATCTTCTGTCTTCCGACCCATCTTCCCCCACCCGCTGCCAGAATTGCTCCAAATGACACCCCTGACAGCATCCTTTCACAAAACATTTCAGGGTTTCTAAATTTGTGTTTCATTCTAATGCAGATGAAATAGAGATAGTTACCCCGCTCCAGAATGGAAGGGGTTAAGAAGCCAGGGAGGAAAGGAATATCCATGAGAGCAGGTGGTTGCAGGGCTAATCAGGGCCCAGGAGCCCAGTATATAAGAGGGCTGCAGTCCCTACTCTGGGCCATCTTCCTTTAGCCTGTGTTAAGGGAGGGTGTGCTGTCAGCCTGGTTGTGGAAGACAGGATTATAGACAGCTCACTGGGGCACTGCCAGGGTTCATCTGAAATGTGGACTCTGCTTTAGGGTGAAAACTACTTGGGGAAGTGTGGATATGGCTCAGTGGACCTGATGAACTGTGTGCTGAACTGGAATGGGGGTTGAGGTGGCAGTCAGGTAGGGCACTCAGGGTCCCTAGGCTGGGGACAAGAGAAGTGGGTGGGCCTGGGACTCTCCTGCTGCCCCCAGGCTGCCGGTGGGTGGTGAAAGGACTGGTGGCAGCCACCGAGGCAAAGTGGACTGAACCCCAAAAGTGAGGGGGGAACTGGAGAAGACTCAGCTAGAGGACTGAGGTCTGGACTAAAGACTGAGAGAAATCGCAAGAAAGATGGAGCACAGGCCACTGGATGGGGGATCCACTTGAGCTATTCCCCAGTACCATCACCAGGTGGTACCCATCTGTTGGGTCACGTGATAGGAAATGTCTACAGAGACCTTTTGGAAAAGAGACAGAAAGAGACTTCAGAATGGGCCATAGCCTGATGTAGAAGACCCAGGGTCAAGGCTCTGCTCTGAACTTTCAATTTGCTTTTGACCAGAAAGGCTTTCCTGAACTTGAGGAATTTCCATCTAAACCGAAACATTTTCTATGGTTTCAATGAAAGAGCATTTTCACCCAAAAAGAAATTGTTGAAAATCTTTCAACTAGCCTTATTCATCATCCTTCATACTTGCTTTTAAACCTGTTGCCTATTAATTTCATTTAGTGACCACTAGTTTTTGTATTATGAGGAGAATGTAACACTTTCCTTTTTACTTTCTCCACACCTGTCATGATTTTAGAGACATCTATCATATCTCCCCTTAGTTATCTCTTTTGGAAGCTGAAAAATCCCAGTTTTTTACTAATCTTTTCTCACACAGAAGCTTTTCCATAACCCTAATCATTTTACAAAGGGGTAGCCATGTTAGTTTACCTCAAGAAAACAAACAAGGAGTCCTGTGGCACTTTAAAAAACTAACAAATTTATTTATTGCATGAGCTTTTGTGGGCAAAAGTGCAACTTCATCAGATGCATGAAATGGAAAAAGAGTGTTAGCTGTAAATATATAGATACAGAGACCGGTGGGTCACAATATTAAATCAAATCTGGATGTTTAAATTTTAATATAGTGACCCACCCCACTCTGTATCTATATATTTACAGCTAACATGATATTTTTTCCATTTCATGCATCTGATGAAGTGGGATTGTGACCACGAAAGCTCATATGATAAATAAATTTGCTAGTCTTTAAAGATGCCACAGAACTCCTTGTTTGTTTTCCTAATAATTTTATTTTCCTTTTCTCTACCTTTTCCAATTACAATATAACTTTTTTGAGATGGAGCAACTAGATCTGCACACAGTATTCAAAATGTGGACATACCGTGGATTTATAAAGAGCAATACATTATTTCCTGTCTCATTATCTATCCCTTTCCTAATGATTTTTAACATTCTGTTAGCTTTTTTGACTGCTGCTGTACATTGAGTGGATGTTTTGAAAGAACGATCCATAATGATCTCTCTCTTGAGCGGTAACAAGTAACTTAAACCCCATCATTGTATCTGTATAGTTGGGATTATGTTTTTCAATGTGCCTTACTTTTGCATTTATCAACACTGAATTTCATGTGCCATTTTGCTGCCCAGACACCCAGTTTTGTCTGCTTTGGACTTCGCTATCTTGAGTAATTTTGTATCATCTGCAAATGTTGCCACCACTGAGGAGTGGGGCCCGCAGGAAAGAGAAGCTGTGGCACGTGTGATTCCTGTCCCCTGTTGGCCCTGCCCCACCACTGGGGAGCATGGCCAGCAGGGTACAGAAGCCCTGCACATAGGGGTGGGCCCAGTAGGGAGAAGGAGTCTCTGGTCCCAACCCCTGTTGGCCCCACCCCCGGCACCTGCTGAGGGTGCGGTGGGCGGGACTGGCACAGGTTGCTGACCCCAGCTAGAGCCAGTAAGCTGCAGGTGAGTCACTTAGGTTTACTCCCAAATACTCTGTGCCTGCATTTTAGCGTATACATTATATGTAAGCAGCCTATTTTTAGAATTCAGATTCCTTAAAATGACACTTTCAACTCGAACCTTTTAAGTCCTTTAAAATAAAGAATTTAGAAAGTTTCCAACCCTGCCCCAAGCCCTCTACCAATTAGCATGGTTTGACAACACCTCCTCTTTTATCCATGCTTTTCTCTCCACTGATATATGAAAGACCCAAACAGAAGAAACTAATTAACCTACTATATAGGAAGCCAATTAAATGGACTGTATGCAAGCTGCTGTCAATGCACTAAGGCAACAAGTGTTTTTCTCATCTCTCATTTACTGTTATCTAGGTAAGCAGGGTGTTTATCTGTCCTCCAGATCATTATGAAGATGTGAAATAAAACCAAATGCGAACAACTGTAGAATCCTCTGGCCACCCCCTCCTCAATTCATACATTGGCCTTGATCATTTTTGTTTGCATGCACCAATTTCCATCTCATGTATTGGTTGGGCTGGGACTACGCATCATCCCTGCACTCAGTCCATGGACCTCATTGGGACTTCAATCAGGCTCTGAAACCCTGAAAGCAGGTAAGAAAATGTAAGCCCTGTGACTGATGCTTTGGACCACAAAATATTCAGACTATTGTATTGACTTCATAAACATTATAGGCTGACTAGTAACTATCTATTTTCCTGGCTCCATGGGAGAGCCCAACAGGTCCCTGCAAAACTAAATTCACTAGTGATTAATTCAAATTCCTAAGGCAGATGACAACTCTGTGGAAGTTCCACGCCTGGCCCAAGGAAACAGTGCAGAACAGTTTGATCCAATTCAAGAGGCCTGGCAGACAATTAATGAAAACTAGACAAGTGACCCTCCTGACATAGCATGGCAGGTCACCACACTTGCTCCTAGAATTGACATGAGACTGTTACCAGAGGGGCAGGCTATGTGCCAGGAGCTCCATGTGGAAGATGGGTGACACTTTGTGTGACAGCCTGCAGAGGTGCTTGAGCTTTGAGATCTGTTTCCTCTCTGTTGCTTTTGTTCTGAATAAATAGAACTGTGCTTTGTGAAAGCTGGCCGGTCATTGGTTAACCCTGTTGTTGCCTCTGAGAGAATGGGACAGAAGGAGCTGAACGAAGGTCAGACCTGGTCAGATGTCCGCAGTGGACTGCAAGGGAATTGCAACCTAAGTCTCTGATCTGTAGAAAGAAGTTTGTGGGATCCTGCCTCAAGAAAGATGCCTAAAGACCTGAGACTGAATCGTGTGCCCTCATGGAGGCCACCACAGGGTCAGCAATGGCTTTATCTGAGGAACAAGCTCAAATATATTTAGACTACTAACTTCCATTGGAATCCATGGGAGTTAGGTACCCAATGCCTTTGAAGATCTAGGTCTATGTGACCATCTCCACTTGAGAGGAGACTTTCTCCCATGCAGGATCTGCCCTGGCTATCAGGTCTGGTCAGCTCAGGCAGCACATGCAGCTCCAGAGAACTCTTTGTAGAGGATTCATCTCTGGAGAGGAATGAGCTGCTGGTGGCAGCATACATTTCCTTAGGGTCACGTCCTTCTGCTGAGAGCCAAACATTCATATCTTGGTGTGTGTAGAAGATGCTGACATAGGCTAAAGCCTCTTCTCTGTGGTGTGTTTTCTCCAGGACTAATTAAAGACCCAGGCAATTTTAGCATCTCTCATCAGCAAATCCATGGCTCAACTGTTTAATTTTGTTGATGAAGTGCAAAGGCTTCTGAAATTTACCTTGCGGGATGCTAAATATGAAAGACAATTAGCAGCCAGTATTTATATTCTGGATGGACCATTTGGGAAACTTTCCTAAAATGCAATGGGAAGGTAAAGAGGGAAAACGCTGACTTTCTATGTACTGCACTTGTCTGATGGCTGGAAGGTAAATTTTAATTAAACTGAGTGGAAGCAGGACTGATGGATAGGAGCAAATGAGAAACACAGATACAGAACCTGGGGTAAGGCAGAGGGGCCAGCAGGTTTATCCTATGAAGGCTCTGACCGCCCCCTCAGTAAGGAGGGGTGTTATGCATTCAGAGCTGGATGAGTAATGGGGGCTTTTGAGGCCTGATCCAATTTTGCATCCATGGATTTCACCAGGCCTTGGATTATGCCCATTCTCTCCCTATGCTATTAATCTTTTAAGGCTGGGATTTGAAAAGGCGCCTAAGGGAATTAGGCATCCAGTTCAGCTGGAGGCTGGCAGCTGGATTAGGCTCCTTTGAAAATGATGCAGATTGTCTCAGCTATGCCCACAGGTGCCTAAATGGGAGTGCAGGAGCGTGGACCCCCTGCACGCTCTTGCAACCTGCTGTAGTGCAGAGGGGCAGCAGCTCCATCTCTGCATCCCTCTTGGTCCCAACAGAAGTCCTGTGACAGGCCTACCTACCTCTTCACAGGGAAGCCCAGTCAAGCAGCAGCCTCTAATCCAACCAACATAAAGCAAGAGGGTCTTGGGCTACCCTACTGCCCTGCTCGCTCGTAGAGTGCTGAGCCCCCAGGTTTCCTTCCTGGAGTGCTTCCCCTAGTCTGGACCTTACTCCCACTCTGTGTCACCAGCTTCCGCAGGAGCCTCCCTCTCGCTGGCCCTTTCCTTGAGGCCCCTCACAGGACACAACCTCCCTTGTGCCATTCTCCTCCTCCTCTGAACTAGACCAACCCTTTATGGAAACTACCAGCTCCTCCCCAGCTGAGTCTGATCATTGAACTCGGCCACCTGGTCCCCAGCCAATCAGAGTCAGTGGGGGAGGGCAAAGCTGGGGGAAGAACTGAGGTGAGGTTGTGCCCTGCGTCATTAAAGGAGTAAGCAGCTTGAGAAGGGGACATTGCAAGTGCTTTCAGGGTAGAGACACCGGCTGTGTTTTTGAACATAACTGCATTGCTATTGATAAATTGGGGAGGGTTCAGAGAAAAACCACAAGAATGATAATAGATTAGAAAACCTGCCTTATAGTGATAGACACAATCTATTTAACTTAACAAAGAGACAGTGGAGTAATTTGATCACAGTCTCTAAATACCCACAAATATTTAATAACAGGCTCTTTGGCCTAGCAGTCTGACATGTTCCATGGGTTGGAAGTTGATGCTAGATAAATTCAGACAGGAAATGAGTAAATTTTTAGCAGTAAGAGTAATTAACCACTGGAACAACTTACCCAAGTATCATGGCAGATTCTCCATCATGAAGAATTTTTAAATCAAGATAGGATGTGTTTCTGAAAGGTCTGCCCTAGAGATTATTGTGGGGCCTATGCTATACAGGAAGTCACACTAGAGATCACAGGGGTCCCTTCTGGCCTTGGGGTCTATGAACAAGCTAAGTAGAATGGATGGATGGATCTATGAACATGCTAACTAGGATGGATCTGTCCTGAGATTCAATACACTAGCTGCAGTGTGGCTGGGTGTTCTGGTCCCATGCCCCAAAGAAAAGTGACATGCTGGGCTGCTCAAAGCACCATGAACACCCTTTCCCAAAGAGTAATGACCACCAGGAATTTCACTAATGGGAGAGCATAGTGAGACCCAAGCTATTGATAACACTTGCTACTCCGTGTCACAGCAGCTACAGGCCAGACAACACTAAAGTCCAAGGCCACTAGAAACCAGGGTCTGCATTTCTAAATGCATCTGAATGCATAGTGCAGGGCTCAGTTTTTCACCCAGAATTAACTGCCGGTGCAAACATTAGAAGGTAACTATCCAGCTACTCCCTTCAGGAGACACCTAAATCTGTTAGCCATCATATGTGTTATACACTGCCTCATCCTGTTACTGTGGGTTACACATTATGCCATGTGGGAATGTTGGCACAAAACTCACACTTGATCACTTACAGTAAGGTACAAAACTCACAACACTTTGTAACAATGCCACTCAGCATTTGGCACAGGCAGGAATGAAACCTTCAGAGTTAAGTCACATGAATGTTCTGCCCTGGTACAAGCTGGGGAAGTGCCTTTACACCTATAGGTACCTGGAATATGGTGTTGGAAACAAGAGATAAGGAAAGGTACAGAGCTGTGCAGACTGGTGGATTAGAACTCAGATGTACAGAAAGCTGAAAGCTCTCTAATTTGTAAACTGGCCTCAGGTAAATGCAGGTAGTTTGGGGGACATATTTTGGGAGCACATGTTCTGTGAGAGGTGAATTAAACACCATGCAAGAACCCACTTGTTGGAAAGCTTGGTAATGTATTAGCTCTGTCTTTACTTTATTGTGCTGCTTTGTCTGTAGACAGTACATTGGCCATGCTTGGTTATTTGGTCTCTTGAACATTTTTAAGAGCAAACCACTGTGGAGTCAAGCAATTGGCTATATGTTACTAATCAACTCCAATATTTGTCTTCTGTTTGTTTGGGCTCTGAAGCTGATTAAGATGCCAGCCCTCCAGTCTTATGACTTATTTCAGGAAGGTAGCTCCTCTTTAGACTGAAGCAATGGAGGAAATTTTAAAAAGCACCTTGCTTTATTGCTTGCTGCTCAGATTATACATAGCATCGCCGCTTTAAGTTTGAAACAGTCCATTATGTTTTATGGCAACAGAAACGAAAGCCGAGATGTAAAATATATCGCCACAAGATAACGAATTGTAGGGGAGATGTTCAGCACAACATTTCTCTCTGCAGTATTCAATTGATTCCACTCTCCCCTCTCTGTGACAGCCTCACCCACTTCTTTTGCATCCTATTTATTTGAAAAATTAGTGCTGAGTATCTCTGAATGAAATATCAGCATATTCATTGTATCAAAACAATTTAATCCACTAGGAAAATAAACCAAGGCAAGCAAAGGAGAAACTGACCAATAGAGAGAACAGTAATGTTGTGAAGAGGGGAAATCTTACCTGAGGGTGGTGGGAAACATGGACTGTTGTTTTTTCTAGCTAAAGTGCCTGGAAGACAAAGGTCAGGACAGCTCTATATCACAAAGGGATTATACTTTAAGGGTCTGATCCTACATCCATTGAAGTCAAAGGAACTATGTGCATGTGGAAAGTGAATCACATACATACCTGTAGAATTGGAGCCCCAGTGAGCAACTACAGACAAGGGGATGGGGAAGGCTGCAGATAACATAATGGAGGGAGAAAGAAAAGCAGAGAATAGGTGATGGGGTTGCTAAAACACTGTAAGTTAGTAACACCCTAGATCAGACGTTCTCAACCACTGTGTTGGGACACATTACTGTGTCGTCATCCAGAGGTAAGTGTGTTGTGGAGAGCTGGGGCGGGGGCTGGATTCGACCTATGAGTGGTGGGCTGGTGTGTCTGATAGGGTCGCGCATGTCACCAAGTGTGTCACAACCTGCAAAAGGTGGAGAACCACTGTCCTAGACAGTTACCATGTGAGAGGGAACCAGGAAAGGATTATGGGATACCTGCCTGTCATGTGACTCAGGAGAACATTTTAAAGAAGGGGAGTGGTGGATTCTCTGTACCTTAAGTCTTTAACCCATGATTTGGGGACTTTAATAACTCAGTCAAAGGTTAGAGGTTTATTGTAGGAGTGGGTGGGTGAGGTTCTGTGGCCTGCGCTGGGCAGGAGGTCAGACTAGATGATCATATTGGTCCCTTCTGACCTTAGAATGTATGAGTCTTTCAGAACAGGGCTTGGCTCTGGGGCCTGCAATATGGTCAGGGGAATTGCTTTGTGTCAGTCCATGTGTGGTATTTGAATAGTAAATTGTGCCCTGTTGACCTCAGATGTGGCACTGGGCCTTTCCAGCGCAGGAGAGGCATTCACGGGCAGTCATCCATGGAACATGCCTTCCACTAAGCCACACAAGGGAGGCTACACATGGTTCAGCTGCCCTCTGTGCTCCACCCAAAGACAAGAGCAACATTTGGACTTTCAACATTGGGGTGGGAATTCTCAGGGAGCCTATGTGAGTCAGGTGGCCAAATCTTGTTAAAATGGAGCTGGGGGTGGCTGTCAAGCCCCCATTTGTGCAGAAGCCCCCCTAAACTTGCTTCCTTTCCCACCAGGACACTTGGCCAACAGCATCATCCTAGGGGAGAGCCTTAGCTTGGTTTGTTGCCAGGGATGCAGGAAGCCGGATGATTAGATGGTGTTAACCCTGTCCATGCAGGGCAGCGCAGTATCATTTTATTACAGTGGCTCAGTTGAAACTGGATGCCTCCATTCCAATCTGAGGACCCTCATGTTGCCAAACAAAAAGCTGTGATGAAATGGCAGAATGGCAAAGGCTTTGGGGCTTTGCCACAGTTTATGGGGAGTTCACACAGTTCTGGACATGTCTGTAGTTTCTTGGAAGCTTTTGAGCTTAAAAAAGGCCAGGAACTTCAGAAGCCCTGAGTGCCTTTCATAAGATTTCCAGTGCTCCCAGTTTCTAGCCTTTGGTGTGGCACAACACCTTTGTCCTTTTCTGTCCTGATAGGAACCAGGAAGCACACAGGTAGCTGCAGGAACAAAATGCAATTTAGAATTTAAAAAAATAAGCAAATATCAGCCCCTTCCCAAAGATCCCAGTTAGTGCTAGAAGCAGACAGATATCTTCAGTGGGGATGATTTAGGATTTCTCAGTAAGACAGAGGTACATTCCAACAGAAAGACATTCATTTTGATGAGGGGTACAGCAAAACAAGAAAGAACAAAAGTAAAGTATCCATGAGAGAATGCAGCATATGTCTCTCTTTGCACAATCTGCACTAAATCAAAGGAAGGAGGCAGCTAAATCCAGAGACAGAAAACAAAGGCACCACTGCAACATAGCTCGATGCAACACAAGGTAAGACGATTAGGAGTCTGAGTTATATAGCCCCATCAAAAACTCCAACCCACACTTGAAAAATGAAGGACAAATTAATCATTCTGCAGTTCTCACCCAACCATCTCTAAGAACATTATAGTATCATCTGATGAAGATTCTAAAATCAGTGAATAAATTCTGGAATAAACTCTGGAATGGAGCTGGGGATAAACCCCAGAACATTTGCTGCCTAATCCCTTATTCTAACCATTATCTTTCACTCCCAGTGTGAGCGCTACCCATCTAAGATGATGAGCCCCAATAACAATGAATTTCCTACAGTGCATCGCTGACGGTTACAAACTTCTCCGCTCTCCTTGGCCATGTCTGCACTTGTTAATTTAAGTCAATTTAGCATGTCCCCACCCAAAAATTAAGTCAATTTAAAGTGGACCCTGCCAAATTGACTTAGAGCGTCCACATTGGATGCCTAAGTTGACTTGTAGTGGCTAGGTGGACCTGAGACAGGTCCATGGTGGCAGGGGAGCACCCCTTGCCAAGTGCCAGGGGGCTCAGCATTTGCCCCATTGTACCTGGGTACAATGGGGGTTGAGTTGGACAGGGACACTGGCAGGGCATAGGAGCAGGGTGGGCAGGGCTCTGTCCTGCCCTGTGAGGGGGCATGCCAGGCTGTGGCTGTGCCAGCCACCCTGGCAGTGAGGGCTGTGGGGGAGCCCTTGTTGCAGGTGGGGATGCCCGGAGACAGGCCGGGGCCAGCAACAGTGGGTTCGTTGCCTGGAGTGCGTAGCATCGATAACAACACCGGGGCGGAGAAGCACACCAAGTTTATTTGAGATCTTAAGCAGCCACACGGAGACAGGCACGTCTTAAATCATGCGCACCCCCTCCCCCTCCCCCCCGTTGCAGTGACCCTTATATAGACAGGTTGTTTACTTCAATACCTTTTTTTTTGTTAATGGTGGAAATACTTTTTTTCTTTTTTTAGAGATCAAACTTTGACCGATTTTTACTGGTAGTTTCAAGGCTTGTTATCTGCTTTATTTCCTGGAATTGAGCGATCTCCCTATATGGTCACTGGCTGTGTCTGAGTCTGGAGCAAAGGGGCTTTATCGGCAGTCATGGCCTTCCACCCCCTCGAGTTACCCAGTGACAGATACCCAGCTGCAGCCAGGGGCACCCACTATAGGTCAGGTTACCAACAATTCCCCCCTTTGAGAAGACTCAGATTTTAGAAGCCTGAGTCCTTTTATATTTATTAGACAGCAGAATATTAAGTCCAGAGAAAAATTCGGTGTTTGCATACAAGGTCGGAACGGTGGGGGTGGGGGAAGAACAAAGTCGCGCTAGCACAGCCTTACAACATACAAAAAGCAGGAGGGAGCAAACACAAAGAACCAGCCCCGTAAGAACAAGGCAAACTATGCCTGACCCTATGTTACCCAGGCCCAAGTTGGGGATCCAACCCCAAAGGGTGTCAAAAAAGGTGGGTTCCCGCTCCTCTGCATTTCATTGATCTAGGGCCTTTTGAGCTGAAAGAATATGAGTGTTTATGTCAGCCGAGTTATCCGGCACATAAGTGCAGCACTCCTTTCCGATAAAAGCACAAACCCACCCTTGTGCAGCCAGGACGAAATCGAGAGCCTGCCTGTTTTGCAGATCCAGGAGCCAAAGTTGGTAAAGCTCAGCATTGAGATCTGTCCCTATTTTTAAGGTGTTATTAGCAAACTGGGTGAGGAATAAAGACAGCTTTTGATACAGTTGGACTAAGCGGGCCACCCCATACTGGGGAAGGACTATCATACCAAAGCGATTATCCTTCCCAATCGGCTCCAGGGTACTAGGCAGAGCTCTTTGCTACCAAGTGCACCCAACAGGGGCATGAGGCAATACCCGTAAGGGAGGGGCCAAAACCCCCAAGTAGCAACTTTCATGCCACCTGTGGGGAAGCCACTGATAAGCATTGTGGCCACAAATAAAAAAAGAATTGGTACTAGCAACCAAACCATTCATGAAGGCAGAGTCTGGGGATCCAGGGTACCAAGTTAAAAGATCTTCCCCTGTGTCATTCCCAGAAGGGTCAAGGATAGAAATGGACAAATTGCCCCAGGGGGAAAGGTAATAGCGGCAGGTACTATTTCCGGCAAACCAAACAATATTTGAAGCTTTGTTAACATAAGAACGATAACATATTAAGCCTAAGAGGGGGGTTCTTAACCTGATGGGCACAGGCTTTTTGTCCGGGTTATAATTGGGTTTCCAAACGTAATCAATGGGCCTTTTAGCCTGGACACACTAGTCGATAAGAGAATAATTGGCCTTTAAAGTACAATTGTGGTGGAAATTAACAAGCTTGTGGCCCTCCCAGGTAAAATCCCACCTTCCTGCAATGGCACTTTGGCAGAAATCAGACCAATTAAAGGCTATAGCCCTCCAGGGCAACCCAGAAGCATGAAAAGGGATCTGAGCACAGATCCAACAATTGGTAAGATTAAAAGAGTAGGCAAATTGCTGTTTTAAGGCCTTAAAGGTGTTGGTATTGATCTTTAGGAATGGCAGATCTTTTTGCCAGCCTGCATGGTTGGGGGGTGCCACCGCAATCTCCGGTGTCCAGAGGATGACCAGGAGCAATGCTGCCACCCTGGACATAGTGGAGGCCTTGGGTTTCCCCCCTTGTAACACTTGCGATTGTGATCGGGGCCCTGATCCCATGCAGTTAACAGGGGTGCCGTTTGAACAATAATTTGAGTCCAAAGTCTGTTTGTTCCGAATCCTCAACAGGCTGCACAGTCCATGTATCTGGGGCTGGAGACTGGGGCACCGGCTTTAGTCAGGAGTAGTGGATCCAATTCTTGTGTCCTTGGACCTTTGCCGCGGTGTGTTTAACAAGGAGCACTGTAAAGGGCCCTTTCCACCATTCCTGGAGAGGTTCGTCTTTCCAGCTCCGGACGACGATGGAGTCTCCGAGTTGGAGGGAGTGAGCCGGCGTATCTAACGGTACTGGTTGAACGTCTTTCACAATCCTGTGAAGAGAAGAGAGAACAGCAGACAATGAGGACAAATACTTAGATAATATTGCCTTCCCTATAACCCACTCCCCTAACGGAACCGGGGCACCATTCATTGGCCAGGGCCGTCCAAAAAGGATCTCAAAGAGACTTAGACCCAACCTTCCCTTGGGCAGGGCCCGGATCCGAAGCAGGGCCAGAGGCAGGGCGTCCAGCCATTTAAGGGCGGTCTCTTGACAGATTTTGGAGAGATGTCGTTTAAGGGTCTGATTAGTCCGTTCAACGGCCCCACTGGCCTGGGGCCTCCAGGGGGAGTGCAGCTTCCATTGTAGTTGCAGAGCCTCTGCAACCATTTGTACAACCTTAGAAGTGAAGTGAGTTCCGTTGTCGGACTTAATTCATTGGGGTAGTCCAAACCTGGGAATCAATTTTTTTGTTAACTTCACAGCGACCGTCCTGGCAATGCAATTTCGGTAAGGGAATGCCTCCGGCCATCCAGTGAAGCGGTCCACCAGTACCAATAGGTACCAATACCCCTGGGTATGTGGTAACTCGGTAAAGTCGATCTGCCATACAATGCCGGGTCTGGGGGTTTGCTCCAGTGATGCTGGTGGGTGGGGCCCCCTGAAACGAGGTTTGTTCTTCTGGCAAACAAGGCACCCCGACACGATCCGGGAGGCCTGAGGGTGGAGGCTACTGGCAAGAAAGTACTTGGTAGCCAGCTGGACTAGGGCCTCCCTCCCTGCGTGGGTTGCTAGGTGTAGCTGATTTAGGACACTATGCACAAGAGTGCCCGGGAGAAGAACCCTCCCTTCCGGTGTATGCCACCACCCATTGGTCTCCTGAAACTGGAGGGTCTTAACCAGGTCTTGCTCACTCCATGAGTAGACCGGACGGGGGAGATCTTCTAGGGCTGGGATGAGAGCGCCCACAAGGGCAGTTTTTTTTGAAAGAGAACCGGAGGCCGCACGTTTGGCTTCCCGGTCAGCTCGAGCATTGCCCCGAGTTATGTCCTGATCCTCCCTCTGGTGGGTCCGGCAGTGTATTACTGCCACCTCGGCTGGTAATTGTACGGCCACCAGTAAGCGGAGGATTTGTGGGCCGTATTTAACGGGGTTTCCCTGGGCTGTTAACATTTCCTGTTCCTTCCATAGCCCTGCATGGGCATGTAGTACTCCAAAGGCATACCTGGAATTGGTGAAGATGTTAACCCGCTTATCGGCAGCCAGCTCAAGTGCTCGGGTAAGCGCGATCAGTTCCGCCAGCTGTGCGGAGGTCCCAGGCGGCAGGGTCTGTGCCTCAATGGTATCGTATAGGGAGACCACAGCATATCCTGCCTTTTGTTGGCCACTGACCACCATGCTACTCCCATCCATATACCATTTAAAGTCTGGGTTTAGCAGAGGCCGGTCTTGGAGGTCTGCCCTGCTGGAATGTTGCAAATCCACAGTCTCCAGGCAATCATGTACCATACCCTTAGAGTCGGGAAGGAGGGTGTCTGGATTAAGAGTTGAGCAGGTTTGTAACTTCACCTCCGGGTTCTCAATGAGTTTAGGCTGGTATCGGGCTAGTCAAGCCTGAGTTAGCCACAGACCCCCCCTTCTTATTTAGGAGGGCCTGAACCATGTGGGGAGTATAGACCATTACACTATCCCCTAGGGTTAACTTCTTCGCCTCTTCTATTATCAATGCCATAGCAGCTACTGCCCGCAGGCATCCCGACCATTCCGTAGCCATTTGATCCAGCTGCTTAGAGAAATAGGCCACCAGGCACGGCCAGGTTCCCAGATATTGGGTGAGAACCCCGAGGGCCACCGCCCTTCACTCATGGACAAAGAGCTGGAATGGCCTGGATAAATCCGGGAGCCCGAGAGCCGGGGCCTCCAGCAGCTTTTGCTTCAGAGCCTTGAAAGCAGCCTCTGCCCCTGGGGACCAGTGGAATGGCGTCTGGTCCATACCCTGAAGGCAATTATAAAGGGGCTTAGCTATAAGTCCGAACTCTGGGATCCAGATACGGCAAAACCCCACCATTCTGAGGAATGCTTGCAGCTGCTTTCGGTTGGTTGGGGTAGGGACTTGGCAGACTGCCTCCTTTCTTTTATTGGAGAGTCGCCTCTGCCCTCGCTGAATGTGGAACCCCAGGTACCGGACCTCAGAAAGGCCAATCTGAGCCTTCTTGCTTGCCACGCGATAGCCCCGGAGCCCAAGAAAGTTTAGCAGGCTTACCGTTGCTTTCAGGCATTCCTCCAGACCCCAGGCTGCCAGGAGGAGGTCATCCACGTATTGTAACAGGAGGACCCCTTCTTGGTTGTCCCACTCCTGTAGGTCCCTGGCAAGTGCCTGGCCAAAAATAGTGGGGGAGTTTTTAAATCCCTGGGCCAGGACGGTCCAGCACATTTGTTTCTTTACCTGCTTCTCGTCCTCCCACTCGAAAGCAAAAAGCTCCTGGGACTGCAGTTCCACCGGGATGGTAAAGAAGGCGTCCTTTAGATCGAGAACAGTAAAGTACATATATTGTTCCCCTATAGAGGCAAGCAGGGTATAGGGATTCGGCACCAGAGAGTGCAGGGATTTCACCCGCTCATTAACAGCTTTAAGATCCTGTACCAAGCGGTAGGTGCCATCAGGTTTCTTAACTGGCAAAATGGTAGTGTTCCAAGCCAACTGGCATTCTTGGAGGACCCCACACTTCAGAAATGTATCAATGGTTGTCTGCAAACCCTTCCGCGCTTCTTGTCGTATGGGATACCGGCAGATTCTTACCGAAGTTTTTCCTGGGAGAAGGTGGATTGTAACCGGAGTGAGGTGGGAGGCTATTCCCGGGGCATCAGTGGCCCAAACTAGGGGATAGACCTGATCCTTCCAATATGCCCACTCCTGGGCTGGTTGGGCTTGTTCTTGAGATTTTAATACCATAAGCCAGGCGTGCTCTGGGGGTAGGTCGAGAATGATTTCATCCTGCGTAAAATGCAACGTGGCCCCCAGCTTACAGAGAAGGTTCCTTCCCAGGAGAGGAGTGGGGAAGTCGGGGAGGTAAACCATGCGATGGGAGATATGTGTGTTCCCCAGAGTACAGTCTGCAGGGGCATAAACCGGGCACTTGACTCCCTTCCCAGTTGCTCCAATCACAGTCAAGGTGTCTTCGACGGGCAGGTCTAACGGTTTGTTGACCGCAGTCCGAGCTGCCTCCGAGTCCACCAAGAAACTTATTTCTGAGTTGCCCACCCTCATCTTAGCACGGGGTTCCTGGGGTGGGCCCTTCCGTTCTCCCCGACACCCCTACTCGGGGGTTGCCACCTCCATCATGGGGGCCACCTCCCGGTCCGGACACTTGTTTTTCCAGTGCCCCTTCCTCCGGCACCTGGCACACTGGTTTCGACCCAACCGCCATTCCGTGGTCCCCAGCTTCCCTCGTCCTCGCCCTCTGGGTGGTCTACCACCTCCCTGGGATCTTCTGGGGTCTCCAGCTGTGACCGCAGTTACCATCATTCTTACCTGCCTTTTTTCCTTTTCGCCTTCTTGGAGGGAGTAGGCCCGATTGGTGATTTCTAAGATCTGGGCCATGGTCATGCCCATTAAATCCTCCTTCTTCTGTAGCTTCCGCTTGATGTCTGGAGCTGCTTGGCTGGTGAAAATACCTTTAATTATGGCCTCCGTTGCCTCGTCGTCAGGGTTGGCATTATAACTTGGCCTAATGCTGTCCCAGATGCTGTAAGAAAACTACCAGGCTCTCCTTGGGGTCTTGAATTATCTCATACGGTTTTGCCCAATTGTTATGTCTAACCTCTGACTGCCGGAGGCCGTGAAGGAGCAGTTCCCTATATATGGACAGGCGGGTAAAACTGAGAGGATCATTAGGGTCCCACCTCGGATCCAAAAAGGGGACCTGATTCGGAGCTGTCGGGACATCATTTGGGTTTGCCTCGTGCCTTCGCTGTGCCTTTTTCCTGGCCTTGGCGATTACTTGTTGCCTTTCTACCTCGGACAGTAGAGACCTCAGGAGAATATTATGGTCGTCCCAGTCTGGCTTATGACTTGCCAGGCATCCCTCAAAAATGGACATAAAGCGACTGGGGTTTGTTGAAAAGTCCCCGGCTTGTGCCTTGAAGGCGGCCAAGTCTACCAGATTAAAGGGGACATGGGTATAAACCTGCATCATCGTGGCTTGTCGGTTGTTACCCCCTTGCCGGGCGATAACAGTCTCAGTGATAAGAGGATACATTCCCTGGGGCCCCCCAGCTCCCTGACCTCTGGGGCCCTCATCCCTATCTGGAGGGGGTATCGGGGCTGAAGGGGGAACCGGTTCCGCCATTACAACCGTGGGAGGGGATGGTCTACTCAAAGAAGCCCCCGACCCAGTCGCAACCAAGCTGTATTTCCGGAGCAGCTCTTTTTGGTCCCGAAGGACCATGAACAACTGCGCATACATATGTTCATTCCATTTTCCGGTGCGCTGGCAAAAAAGAAGAAGCTGGAGAATTGTGTTATAATTGAGGGAGCCCCCCGAGGGCCACCTTTCCTGATCCTCTAATTGATCCTGTGGCCAATCCACAGAACAAAACCTTTTTAGCTGTTTCTTAGTCAGGGGGTCCGACCCCAAATATTTCCAGTTTACCAGAATGCATTCCAAGGGAGTACAATACCCCGGGCCCTCTTTCCCTTGTCCTTGTCCCATTCTTTCCGGGACCACCCCTGGGCGTCCACAGGGTAATGGACTTACCAACACACGGACTAGTCCTACCTGTAGTGAGGGACTGGTTCCACACCGTCGTCCGACCCTATGCCGGTGGTTCTCCGCTCAATGAAGGTGCGTTGCACTGAGTGCCCACCGGGCTGGACAGTTGCACATGACAAGGCCCTCCAGCAAACTGCCGGTGCACGCGTGGGCGTCGAAGCGGTAGCGGCTGCCCTGGCTCTCGGAGAGGTCCGGGCAAAGCTTTTCGGAGCCCCTAAAGTCCCTTCGTGGTCGCCAAAACTGTTGCAGGTAGGGACGCCCGGAGACGGGCCGGGGCCAGCAACAGTGGGTTCGTTGCCTGGAGTGCGTAGCACCAATAACAACACCGGGGCGGAGAAGCACACCAAATTTATTTGAGATCTCAAGCAGGCACACAGAGACAGGCACGTCTTAAATCATGTGCACCCCACCCCGCTGCAGTGACCCTTATATAGACAGGTTGTTTACTTCAATACTTTTCCCCTTGTTAACGGTGGAAATACTCTCCCCCTCCTTCTAGAGAGCAAACTTTGACTGATTTCCACTGGTACTTTCAAGGCTTGTTATCTGCTTTACTTCCTGGAATTGAGCGATCCCCCTATATGGTCACTGGCTGTGTCTGAGTCTGGAGCAAAGGGGCTTCATTGGCAGTCATGGCCTTCCACCCCCTCGAGTTACCCAGTGACAGATACCCAGATGCAGCCAGGGGCACCCACTATAGGTCAGGTCACCAACACCCTGAAGCCCTTTAAAGGACTTAAAGTCGACTTAGGGCTACTCTAGATCCACACTGGCTAAGTCGACTTAATAAAGTCGACTTAGCCAGCAAAGTCGACTTAAAACGAGGTTTAATAAAGTCGACTTTAATTTTCCTTAGGTCGACTTAAGGAAAATGTAGCGTGGACGCAGATTAAATTAAGTCGACTTAATTTGTAAGTGCCTTGAGAATGGCAAAATTCTGGCCTCTTGGTCAGTAATAAAAGGCTGCCTGGGACTTTCAGCTTTTGTTTTTTATTAAATAAAATGAAATCAGAAGAACATCCAAGAGATGAAAGCAGGCCAACAACCTTGAGAGATAAAGGGAAGAGCAGCAAGGAAGGACAACAAAAAAGACCCATAAAGAGCTACTAATCAGATAATCTGGAAGAGAATCTGAAAAAGAGTTCTGTTCAAAGACACAGCCTATCTGGTTGTTTGATTTAATGCACCCTTTTCTCTGTGCCTGGGAGACCATATGCTATTGGAAATCGGATTCTTTTGTTGATTCTTTTCCTTGATCTTTGCCAGAGAACAAAGTGTGTGTGTCGGAGGTGAGCAAAATCAAATCTCAAAGAGAATGATGGAAAACATCTTCTGTAAATTGTGGGGCTATGTCTACACTTGTCAAAATAAGTCGACTTTGTTAAGTCAATTTAGCATGTCTACACTATAAAATGAAGTTGACTTAAAGTGGATCCTGCCAAATCAACTTAGAGCGTCCACACTGGAGGCCTAAGTTGACTTTTAGGGGCTAGGTGGACCTGGGACTAGTCCATGGTGGCAGAGGGGCACCCCTTCCAACATGCCAGGGGGCTCAGCATTTGCCCCATTGTACCCTGGTACAATGGGGGCTGAGCAGGACAGAGACAGGGACAGGGTATAGGAGCGGGGGTGGGCAGGGATGTGTCCTGCCCTGTGGGTAGGCACGCCAGGCTCTGGCTGTGCCAGCCACACTGGCAGGGAGGTCAGTGGGGGAGCCCTGGGGCCCTTTAAGTCGACTTAAGGTTGACTTAGGACTAATCTGCGTCTACACTGGCTAAATCGACTTTATAAAGTCGACTTAGCCAGTAAAGTTGACTTTATACTATGTTTAATAAAGTCGACTTAAGGAAATTGTAGTGTGGACACAGATTAAATTATGTCGACTTAAACAGGCTTATGTCGACTTAATTCACAAGTGTAGATGCACCCTGGGGGTGGGTGCCCCTGTATGTATGTGTGTGTGTTCCTACGTGTGTGTGTCTCTGTATAACTGTATGCCTCCATGTATCCGCATTTGTGTGTGTGTGTCTGCAGCAGCTGTTGCTGTCAAATCATTGCCAGGGTCAGATCTGGCCCTCTGCTAGGGTTATTTTGCTTTGGGCCCATGTGAAAATAACTCAGGGAAACGGGACATTTTCAGCTTCCTTCCTATTTGGGGTGAGGTGTGGTGGTGTTCCCCATTCAGAAGCCTCCGCACAAGCCTGCAGCTCCACAGAGAGTTCTCAACCTATACTCTGCTGGCCAGCCCCATGACTTTGGCCTACTCTGGTCAGTGGGGCAGCCAGGGTGCAGCTGACAACACAGCCCCTTGTGTGTCCCTCAAATCAGAGAGGAGAACCAAGTGAACTGAGACAGCCCCAGCCTGCTGCTCTGAGGATGGGGGGAAGAATCCACCCAAACTCAGCCAGCTCCCCTTGTCCAGCTCCTCCCCACCCCTCTACATGGAGCTGGAGACCCAGAGACCCACACAAACTGAATGAAGAGGCTTTTCTGGGATGGAAGAAAGGGGAAGCTTGCCAGAGACACAGCTCCCACTGAGATCACTGGGTGCTCAAGCCCACCTTGCCTCTGAACTGGACACACATACACACATAACACACTGCTGCCTAGAGACACACGCACACCCCGCACCACTGCCTAGAAACTTTCCTTTTCAGCCGTGCTTGATCCTAGCTCCCTAAATGTAAAATAAAAATCCAGCCAGCTTGTAAGGAAATTTCTGTTTGCACAGAAATTCAGCTTTTCCTAGGTGGGAAAGGCTCCTGAAACCAGGCAGAGTTCAGCACCACACAGGCCTTTCTAGCTCTAGATTTGACACAGTCTGATTAGTCTTTATTGTGAACTCCTCCTGATGCTCCATTACCCTCAGCATGTCCCTGGGGCAAACCCTCCCTATCTGTGTAACAAGGACACGCCTGGCTGAATTTTATTTAGGCCATTTTGTTCTGCTGACAGATGTGCTTTTCCCCATAGTGCATCAGGATCCATGTAGGGAGAAAGGTGCAGGACTGATTTGGGCTGATGCATCCTGGAATCCAGGGTACTGCTCTGGGTAAGCAGGCCCCCACTTTCTGTGCTCCCCTAGGTATGTAACTGGCATCAGAACATCCTGTTTACGACCCAAGTCCGTTAGAGAGAGATTGCTGGGTTGCTTTTCATTGTCACTGGTTTGAAAACACTGGGGGCTGAGGTGGCATTTTCCAAAGCATCTCAGGGACCGACTGAAAGTCAATAGGGCCCAAGCTCTTAAGTGCCTAAGGCCCAAATCCTCAAAGGGATTTGTTGCCTTACTCCTTTTCAAATCCACAGCCGTTAGGCACATAAATGCCTTCGGGCAAGTCTATACTGACGGCGGCAAAGTTGCCACTGTCAGCGTGATCTTCAGGTTTTGATTGAGGCGTCTGTGTAGACACGCTCAATCAATAACCGAACTGGAGCTGGAACATCAGCTTCGTAACTGCACTTGCACTATGCCGACCAGACGCCATTTCCGGTCGGCTTAGTGTAGTGTGTAGGGAGGATTTAAGGAGTCGGCGGGAGATACGCAAGGTATTTTACATAGCTTGCGTATCTCCCATCGACTGCCACCGAAAACGGTGGTAAGTGTAGACTAGGTGTAGAAGATCTGAGCCCTAAGTCACTTAGGGTACATCTGCACTTTAAGCTGCGGTGCAATTCCCAGCTCCAGGAGTCATCCCATTTTAGCTCTGATGGAACTAACACTGAAAACAGAGCCGTGGCAGCAGCCACCCCGAAAGCCCACCTACTATCTCTGAGTGGCCACACTCGGGCAGCTGGAGCCTCCCACCCTGCTGTGACAACCCTCTGTTTTTAGCACACCAGCTGGGTCAGAGCTAGCAGAGACACATCTTCCTGAGTGCACACCCTCCACCCCCAAGCAGATGCTTTTAAAATTCCAGCTCTGGAACCTGATCTCATTTAAACTAGTGTTAACCCAGAATCGTCCCACTGACTCGGGTTTGACTCTAGATTTACACAAGAACAGTAAGATCAGAACCAGGTGCTCGGCCTTTAAAAACCATCGTGTCCAACCCTTTAAAGAGTTTGAAGCAAGCACAAGGCTGCCTGGCAATATGCTGTGCTGTCACCTGGTCACCACTCTGGCCATTCTCCTCTATTTCAGCCTGGGGGTGGGAGCATTTTTAATCAGTTTTTTACTATCATGATTATTATTATTGTCATTATCCGGCTCTGTTTATTGCAAAGCAATAAGTTTGTTGTGTCACCTGGAGCTGGGAAAAGTTGGCTTAGGTGTTTAAGGAAACTTGATACATTGCACTATTGGTTAAGATATTAGAGTCCAAGATTGCATTGAAAAGTATTGCTGCAGTAAATCTTCTCTGGCTGAACAAGTTGTCACTTAAAATTGCAGTTCCCTGCTCTCAAAGGGCCAGCCAGAAAGCAGCTCCCGGAGACACAAATGTTTCTGTGCCATACAGCTGCCTGCTGTGGGGATTCACAGCCCAGACCCTGGCCTTACTCCACAGAGAAATGCGAGACAAACTTTCTCCTGAGAAGCAGCCTGGCTTTGGAGGCATCTCACACCTGTATTCCTTCGTCCTCATCCCTAATTGCAAAGGGTGCTGGGCATGACTCCTTGGCTATGTCTACACTGGCAGTTTAGGTTGACTTAAGTAGCCTTAAGTTGACCTAAATTGCTCCCCGTCCACACTGGGCTTTCATTAAGTCGATTTAAGAAATTACTGATTAAGAAAATCAGTGATGCCCTTTCCAAACTGATCCTTACCCCTCCACACCCCCTCACGCCTCAACATCCAGCACACAAGGAGGGCCACCTGGGGGAGGCCCACAGGGGCAACTTGCCCCAGGCCACCACCAAAAAGGGGGCCCCTTGCCCTGGCCCCTGCCTCAGCTTCCTACTCTATATGTCCCAGGGAACATTGGGGCTGGGTAAACCAATGGGGCTTGGTAATTGGGAAGGTGGCCGGAGTGAGCTGAGATAGGAGGAGACCTGGGGGTGAACAGAGGTGGCAGGGCTGCTGGACAAGGCAAGTCATGGGAGGGATGGGGACTTATGGGGGAGGCAAGGGAATAGAAGGGAACAGGAGTAGCTGAGCTGCATAGCAAGAGAGATGCCACTGCTGCCCCAAGGCTTGATTGAATGACGTCAGTGACACATGGCAGCTGAGGGCAGGACTTCCTGTGATCTACTTCCCTGCTCCCACAGGCAGGAGGAAATAGGCAGCAGCCCTTCACAACCTGGCTATGTTCTCTTCTCCTTGTGGAAAAGAAAATGAAGTGCACATATCAGTCTGGGGCAGAAAAAAGAAAGGAGACAAAGAAAAAGCTCTGAGTGGAAAGGGGCAGCAGACTCTAGATCAGTGTGGTTGGGTGGTGGTGAGGAGAACTGAGAGAGAAGGTGGAATAACCGAAGCAGCTGGTGATGGTGCAGGTGGCAGAGACAAGGCTTTGTGACATCACAGAGGAAGGCGGCAGCAAGAATGCAACAGAAAATTGTGAACACGAGTCAGGTTTGGTGGTGCATGCTGAAGGGGACAGAACATCAGGTGAGAAAAACAATCTGGTTTCCGAATCTGCTTCTCCAAAGCATCACCAAATAATGGTCTCTGTTGACCCAGTCACCTGGGGGCACATAGATAAACCACAAAGGGATCTAATTGTTTCCAGGGGCCTCCTCCCAATCCTGAAAGTTTTCCTCATGATTCATCCAAATTCATCATTCCCTACATCTTTTTCTGCAAGACTCTGCCTAATGGTGAGAGTGTGAAAAGGGACTGGCTCATTTGTAGCCACAAGGCATCTGGCCTGTTCTGCTTTCCATGCTGTTTCTTTCGAGATGTGACCAAAAATCAATCCCTGTATAATTGCAGATTCTGCCATGGGGGTGTAAATGATAACTGGACAAAACTGTATGACATAGTAAAGAGTCATGAGGCCAATTCTAGTCACTGTCAACATTGCTTACAATGGAAAGATCTTGCAAATGCTCTTTCTGGAAAAGGAGTCATTAATAATGCTCTTGAAAAGAGTATACAGTCAGAGAAGAAAAAGTGGCATAAAATGTTGCAAGGCTTGATTGACGTTACCCTGCTTCTCGCAGAGCAAAATTTGCCTTTCCAGGGATCACATTCTATCCTACGGCATGATGACTGTGGGCTGTTCCTTTCCACTGTAAAGTTGATCAGTAAATACAACCAAGATCTGAAGTGTCACCTTGAATCTGTTATGGAGCAGCAAATGGCTGAGAAGAGACAGAGAATGCAAGCACACTACGTGTCCTGGCATAGCCAGAATGAGTTTTTGGAGGTGTGTGCTAAGAAAGTGCTACATACACTTCTTGAAGAGGTAAGAAATGCTCAGTACTATGGACTCATTGTGGATGGGACACCTGATGTATCTCATAGTGAACAGTTGATAATTGTCTTGAGATATGTACATGAGAAAAAGATGGGAAATGGGCTGTGTAGGAACGATTCCTGAAAATGGTGGACTGCAATAAAAAGAAAGGAGAAGACATTGAAGAACAGATCAAGAAAGTACTGGCCAAGAATAAGATAGAGCTGCAGAACTGTAGGGGCGAAGGATACGATAATGCTTCAAATATGTCTGAGAAATACCAGGGTGTGAAAACTAGGATACAAGGTGAAAATCCTCAGGCATTGTTTTCACCCTGCACAGCTCACTCTCTGAATCTATGTGGTACCCGTGCCATGTAGAAGAGTTCTGAAGTCAAAATGTATTTTTGGGACTGTACAGAAGCTGTACAATGTATTTTCCTGCAATCCTGCAAGATGGGAAATTCTTCAAGAAGCTACAAAACTCTCTCTCCACTCCATTTCAACAACTAGATGGAGCTCTAGAATTGATGCTATTCGCCTCCTTGTGAAAAATTATAAAGGGGTGCTAGATTCTCTTTTCAAAATTGAAGAAGAATTGAACTTGACAGCAGAAACTCAGACTGAAGTTTCAGGTCTCATTAAGTGGCTGCAATCTTTTGAGTTCATCTTTCTCACAACAGTGTGGTACAAGATATGGCAGTCTATTGATCTCTGAAGCAAACTTGTCCAAGGATCCAAGCTCACCATGGAAGAAGGAGTGCAACATATGAAGAGCCTCTTGGAAGAAATCCAGCAGTTGAATAATTCCTGGCCAAGTCTTCTCAGGGAAACTAAGGTCATTACTGAAAGACTAGGTCTCACCACTGAATTCAAGAAAACATGCAGAAGAATCTGAAGGAGGAAGCATTTCCACGATGTGTTAGCCAATACAGAACATGCATTTTATTCCCTTGAGGATAAATTCAGAGCTGAAGTGTTCATCACAACCATGGATATGCTCCTCTCAGATCTGTGAAATCAGGCTGCAACCATGGAGGAACTCTCAAGCTTGTTCTCACCTACCCTTGACCCACCAGCAGTCACAGAGGAAGAAGAAGGAGCAAAGTTTGCAAAGTCACTGTCCACCACATACCCACAAGATCTAAACAAGGAGGAGTTGCAAGAAGAACTTTGTTTGTTTTATAAAATCAGGAAAGATTCAAATCTGTGCACCTCTGGAGGAACCATGGGCAATTCACTTGAGCTTCTTGAACATATTTATCCCAAGAGCCTAGATTCTGTGTTCCCTCAGATATGCATTTGCTTGAGAAGGCTCATTGCCTTGCCAGTCCCTGTTGCATCTGCGGAACGCACTTTTAGTAAGCTTAAGCTTATTAAGAACTGCTTTTGGTCAGCAACTGGGGAGAATAGGCTGAACCATTTGATCCTCGTCTCAGTGGAGAACAAACTTGCAAAGCAAATAAATTATGATGATATCATTGATGACTTTGCAGCCTTGAAAGCGAGAAAGAAATACTTTGCATAGAGATTATAATTGAGAAGCTTAACTAAAAAGTGTACTGTGACTTTAAGGCAGACGTGTCAGGGAAGGGGAGAGATCAGACTACTGTGGACATTCTAACCGGCTGGGTGCAGAGCGATGATGAGACCTTTGACTGGCTCATGTTATACATGTGTGATCATTGTTGATTGTAAGCCTGAGGGCAAGGACTGTCTTAATTTTATTATTTTGTAAGACTCTTTGGGAGCTTTTTGCTGGAAAGAGGGGTATAAATACATTAAATAAATAATAATAAATTTCTGCATGTACATGTCAAGTTAACTGAAGAATAAAGAAATTTGGTTTATTGCAGTTCTGGAGACTCTTCCCATTGCCAATTCAGGTCCACTGAAAAGGCAAATGGCTATGGCCTGGCAACAGAGGACTTGCAGGGAACAAAATATAAATGTCCTGGTGGCAGGTGCAGCTGGGCTGGCTGCCATCCAAGCTCACCTGCAATCTGCTACAGTACATAAATAGATGAGTTGTATGTATGGAACAAGGAGGGGAGCCCCTCACATCAAATCTGCCCCCTAAGTCCTCCGGGGGCCCTGCACACAAGGAGCAGACAGACCCACATCCACAGGCACTGGCTTTCAGAAAGGGGAGCTCTCACATCGGCTACAAGTGGAGATCATGCATCACGTTGTGTGTCAGGGGTTACTGGGAGCCCCCCAAAAATAATGCAAGTCATTTATCAGCTCTGCAATTGTCCCTTCTTAACCACAGGAATCTCATTCCCTCAGCAGCCCACAGGACTCCAGATGTTGCAGTTTAGCAGTGGACCGCATCGTAGCTATACCTGCTTTCCTGTCAATAGGCCAAATATAAACCTGCTAATAAAATATAAAGCTCAATCTGATGAGCTGGAGCCGGCAGCAGATTACACAGTTCATTAGTGTGTCAGACACTCCTCTAGTTGGCACCCTTTGCATTCATCTCCATAGATACATCTAGCAACATGCACCTGCTTTGGCGGTGCCCTCAATAGGGGTTTTGCTACAAGTCTCCGTAGCAAAGATCACATCTCAAAAAGAACAGGGTTCCATATAAAGCCTCCTGCAGCCAGTTCATACCATCCTTCTCTTCAATAATTTCCAGAGTTTTGCCCTAAATCTTATTGAGAAAGACATGGGGACAAAACCCATCTTGTCTATTTGCAAAGAGTGGGATTTGCTCTTAGATCTAAAGGAGCGAGAGTTAGGGGAATGCCTCTTCCAGCTTCTTAAATGCTTTATTCACATTTTTAAGATATCTTACATCTAGCAGCAAGCATGCCTCTAACTGGAGCCACTTAATCATTAAAAGCATTGTCAGATTGATAAGCCACATCTCCATGCTGCCAGGGGATAAAATGACCAGAGGAAGAGGAAGTTTCTCTGTAAATTAATTCCACACTCTGCCTCAATCTCTTTTCAATTTCATCCCTCAAGAAAGATGAAAGGGAGATGGGATTTGATTCCAGTCATCCTGAGCTCCTTCCCAAGTTCACAAAACATATCAATTCATAGATTTTAAAGCTAGAAATGACCATTCTGACCATCCAATCTGCTCTTCTGCATATCACCGGCCATAGGATGTCCCGGTATTAATTCTGGCTTCAAATCCCAAGAACTGCACTTGAACTAGAATGGCTCTTTTAGAAAGCATCCAATCCTGATTTCAATATCGTCACGGATGGAGAACCCACCACAGCCCATAGCAAGTTGTTCCATTGGTTACTCGCCCTCACTGAGGGCACCTTGTTTATTATCTGAATTGGTCTGCTTTCCATTTCCAGCCATCGACTGGCAGTGGTGGTAGCCAGTGTTTTGATCCAGGCAGAGCACAGCAAAGGGTGAGTGTGGAAGGGTTGGGCAGGTTGTTTACATGTCACAGCAGCCCCAACTAACCATGGTAAATTTGAGCTGGCTAGGGACACCAGGGGACATATACAGGCACAGGCAAAAGCAGTGAAAGGGGAAGCTAGAGTGTAAAAGCTGAGCAGAGGTGCTTCCTGCCTGGCTGCAGAAACTGAGAGGTCCCCTGAGGCTGCTACCCCAAGTTGTAACCAGTAAGAAGGTGGTGGGACTGCACATTGTAAACAAACTGCATGGGTGATTCCTGGACTGGACGGTCTCCGAATGGTC
The DNA here is from genome assembly GCA_007922175.1 of Pelusios castaneus. Lineage (NCBI taxonomy): Eukaryota > Metazoa > Chordata > Testudines > Pelomedusidae > Pelusios > Pelusios castaneus. Next base: position 10,109,740 of record ML685815.1, read on the forward strand.
CGTGTGGCAGGAAGGGGTGGGAGAGAGGAGTCCCTGGTGGAGGACTGTAGCAGAGAGGAAAAAGCAGAATACTTCATTTCAAGCTGTTAACTTCAGTGCTGACAAAAGGGCCCAGCTGGAAAGGAGGGAGGTCTATGTAGCCACGCAATAGACTCAGCATCTGGGAGAACTTTCCCCAGTATCATCCCACTGGTATCTCAGCTCCAAGTGGGAGTGAGCATCACTGGACTAAGAGAGACTTGCTCTGACCTTCCCTCCTGTCCTGTACTCCATTCAGTCCTCCCTTGGCTTCAGATTACCAAGAAGAGCATCAGGTAGACAAGGTGGGTGAGGTAAAAACTTTTATTGGACAGCTACTGTGGGTGAGAGAGATGCACTTTGGAGCCACATGGAGGTCTTCTCACCAACAAAAGTTGGTCCAATAGAAGATATCTTCTCCTCCACTTGTTTCTCTAATATCCTGAGCGTGCCACAGCTACAATTAGACTGCATATAAGATGAGCATCAACTAGTGCCCATTACAGACACATGTTTTGGGATATGGACATCTGTGGACAAGATACTTGATTGCAGCCCAGCAGACTCAAAAGTTGAGTTGTGCAAAGAACTCATTTTTCAGTTTGGAGCCAAACTGAAAAAGTTTTTAAAAAATTGTATGGGTTGCATGAAACATTTTCTTTTTTCAGGGTTGTTCAAACTTTTCTTTTCAATGTTTCAATAAAGTTAAAATATAATTTGATCCAAACATCTTTCCAACTCAAAAGTCAAAACATTTAGTTTAGAAAACATCAAAACAAAATGTGCAGACTCTTGGGGAAATGTGTTTTGTTTTCAACCAAAATATTTTGATGAATGAATTTGTGAAAAGTTTTATCTGAGAAATTTTGCCCAGCTCTATTCATAATTCCATTGGAACAGCTTCCCTAGAGATGTTCTCCATCTTTTCCAGATCTGCTCTAGTTCTCCTAGAAGTTATGAGCTTAATGAAGAGACACTTGAGTCAAGTTCTATAGTTTGTGCTACACAAGAGGTCAGATGAGGTAATTATCATGCTCCAGAATTAAGGTTGTGGCTACTTTAACTGGGCATTTTCATCCCTTAACATGTTTGGATTTTTTCTGGTGTAAATTTTTCTTGGGTTTATAATGCTTCCAGTCACGTGACTGGAAGCAAGATGTTCACGCAAGTGACACAATAGGCTGAATGTTGATGACACTCTAGTTGCCAGGTAGAAAAAGCTAAGTGTAACTTTTGACCTGGCAACAGGAGAGTCAGCCACTTTTAGTCTATCGCATTGCTTGCTTGAATGACCTCCTTCTGGTCACATGACCGGAAGCAAGAAGTGGCCCAGGACCACCCAAACTTAGTCATAAGCCCTGCCATAGAATCACTTCTGGTTAAACCCCTGGTTTGTATTTAAATTAGTAAACTGTGCCCTGAGGGACAGGCCTACCTAGTTGCAATTGCATTCTGCCTCTGAGGGTCTGTCCACACTGCAATCAGAGGCATGACTGCAGCATGTATAGACAGCGCTGTCCCATGGGGGGAGCGGGGCCCAGGGCCAACTGGCCAAAGCGGGGCCCCACCCCCATGCTGGAGGGGAACACGATACCCACTCCGCCCCCCAGGGAGCCGGCCCTAGACCGGGACGCCGAGGCTGCTGCCTATGGTGGGAAGTGGGGGAGTCGGAGCCTGCCCCGGCCCCGGCCCCGGTGGGAGCCGGCTCCGGCCGGAAGGCCAAGGCCACCTGTGTGGGGGGTGGAGCTGGAGCCGGCTGCAGGGGAGGGAGCCGGCTGTGTGGAGCAGGCCGGCAAGAGGCTGGGCCCCACGTGCTCTGCCCTTGGGCCTGACTGCTCTGCCCTGGGGCATGGGGAGGGCCAGCCCAGGGGCTGGGCATAGCCATCCCACCCCGCCCTGCTGCCTTTGGCTGGGTGCCAAAGGCAGCGGGGCGACTGTGGGAGGAGGGCTTCAGCATGCGGGCCCCGCACTGCCCCGCTGGGAGAGGGATAGCGCAGGACCCATGTACCCGCGGGGCCCGTGACAATCGCCCTGTTTGCCCTCCCCCCCAGCCCAGGGATAACCCTGTTTATAGACATACCCAAGCTTAGCTTTGATTGAGTTAGCACCAAAAACAATAGCAGAGAAGTTGTGAGATGAAAACTTTCATTTGCCATGGAATGAGACATTCTGAAATTTTTCATATCAGAAAAGTCAAAAGGAAAAATGCTGTTGTGTTCAATGGAAGGGCTTCTGCATTTCTAAATAAAACGTTTTGTTTCCAAATGTTGATTCAAAATGAAAATCTTAATTTTTAATGATTTTGGCACCTTAAAACGTCATTTTAAGCAAAACGTTAATTTGAAAAAAATGTTTTGAATTGATATTTTTCAATGAAACCTCTTAACATATTTAATTTCAAAATGTCAAATTGCAACCTTTTTTCTTTTGAGATTCCTGATGGAAAATTGAAAAAACAAAAGCAAATGCTGAAATCAATATTTTCCAATGGAAAATTTCCATTTTGATGAAACCACATTTTCAACCAGGAAAATGTCTTGTTCAAAACATCTTGACCGGCTTCAGTGTTTAGACATACATTAAAGTTATGTAGAATGTGGCCTAGGAACTTGTGACTGCATTCTTGATGTTATCTACAGCTTATGGACAAAATTTCCCTCTGACTTATACCCTGTGTAACTCCCATGACATCAGCGAGGTTGTACAGAATATGTGTGAGGCCTATAAATCTGTCCATTGAGATCTCCAAACATTTAATACGTTTATCACTTGCTGCTGATAAGAGAGCCCTGCAGCACATCACTGATGTGGCCTGACAAGCTAGACAGTCTTCGATGAATTTTTCCATAACAGTTTCACTATTTGGAAAGCAAACCTTTCCTGTGTGAAATAGGCTTGTAATATCCATGGAAGTACAGTTCCATTCTGCCTGTGCAAATTTGCTGCAAATTTCCCCCCTCAAACTCAAAGAGTCTTTGATAAACTGAACACGGATGCTATCTCAATGCGGAAAGGATTTTCCCCTAAAATATGCATGTGAATTTTAGTGCTAGTGTCTAGTGAAAGGTGCCAGATTTCACTAACAGGGTCCAGTTTGAGATGTAATTCAAGGTGCTTCTTTTGAGGCTTAAAGCTCAAAAAGGTTTGTGTTAAAGCTACAAAAGAGACTGCCATTTATCTCCCAGTGGGGTTGAAATCAGGGGAGGCACTCAAGCAGATCTTGGCAGGAATGTGGTGGGGGTTGCTGGGAGAATGGCCAGAATTTACTTCCCCTATTGGTCCAGCAGAGCCCATGGTTGTCAGCCAACAGGGCCCAGTGCAAAACTCCTCTGTTCACATAGTTCCTCCCAAACTCAAACAAATACCGTCAGGTCCAGCCAATGCTTAGTGAAAACAGTGGAAGGAATCCAGGCTTTGGATCGGGTCCTGGTACAAATCCTCCAGCTGCTTCAAATCTCACAGTAGGGAAGATTTCACCTGCTTAATGAAGAAGGTACCTTCCCCATGCAGCACTCAGGTAATTTGGTATCTTGCTTTGGTAGACAGGTGCTTATTTTCTTATTTTACAGCATAAGCAGAGAGAAGTGAGAGCTGTGTCAGAGAATAACTCATCTCTTCCACGTCATTAGGAAAACAAAGACAGGAGAAAGCTTTGGAAAACATTTCTGATGCCACTTATAAACAGTGGACTTGATTCTCATTTAAACTAAGGTCACTTTGCCCCATTCCTGCAGTGCAAAGAGGCCTTAAAGTGGTTGTAACTATAAATCAAGCTCTGTGGCTATGTCTACACTTGTTCAAATAAGTCGACTTTAAGTCCACCCCGTTAAGTCGACTTAGCATGTCTACACTGTAAATTTAGGTCGACTTAAAGTCGACCTTGCTAAATCAACTTGGAGCGTCTACACTGGATGCCTAAGTCGACTTGCAGCAGGGACTAGGTGGACCTGGGAATGGTGCATGGTGGGAAGGGGGCACCAAAGAGGTGCCCCCCTTCCCCAGGTACCCATTAAAAGTGGCAGGGAGCTCAGCATCTTCCCCATTGTACTTGGGAAGTGGGGGGGGCCTGAGCAGGACAGGGACAGGGGCAGGGTACCAAAGCAGAGTGGGCAGGGCTGTGTCGTGTCCTTTGTGTGGGCACACCAGGCTCTGGCTGTGCCAGGCACCCTGGGAGGGAGGTCAGTGGGGGAGCCCTGGGGGCCCTTTAAGTCGATTTAGGACTACTCTGTGTCTACACTGGCTTAAGTCAACTTAATAAAGTCAATTTAACCAGTAAGTCGACTTAAAATTAGGTCTTATAAAGTCGACTTCATTTTTCCTTAACTCAACTTAAGGAGCAGCTTAAGTCGATTTAAGGAAATTCTAGTTTAGACGCAGAGTAAATTAAGTCGACTTAAGCCTGCTTAAGTCGACTTAATTTACTAGTGTAGACGCACCCTGTGAGTATAAAGGTAGGGTGAAAGAAAATCAAAGGTGCCTTTAAAAATAGGTTTTAATCTGATCTAGGACTCCAAACACTCTAATGTCTTAATCATAATTATTTGGGCATTGCATGGTGTCCCAACAGGGCAGAGTTAAGGTTGTTTGGGTGCCTTAATTGTGTATTTCCAGACATTAACATGTTTGTGGTGCTTTTAAGTGTAACGTTAAGTGTGCATTTCCAGATTGCTATAGGTACAATTACAGCCTCCCAGTAATGTAATTTATACTAGATTACTGACCTGTGCTTTCCCAGCCATAACTCCCTCTTAATGTACTTTTTGCCTCAGAAGACATGTTTATCTCCGACTCTTTGCACTTAGCATGGAAAATGTTACAGCTTGTATTTTAATGAGACAAATATCCACAGGCTGCTTGCAGGAGATGCCAGAAGAGAGGCGCAGAAACTTGCATCCTTCAGTGCCCGAGGGCAAGTCTATACTGACGGCAGCAAAGTTGCCGCCATCAGCGTGATCTTCAGTTTTCAACTGAGGCACCTGTGTAGACACGCTCAATCGATAACCGAACTGGAGCTGGAACACCAGCTCCGTAACCGCACTTACACTACGACGACCGGACACCATTTCCAGTCGGCTTAGTGTAGTGTGTAGGGAGGATTTAAGAAGTCGGTGGGAGATACGCAAGGTATTTTACGTACCTTGAGTATCTCCCATCGGCTGCCGCTGAAAACTTAGGGAGTCTCTGGGGACTCCTAGAGGCCAGTGTGAGAGTTTGTGCCTCCATGAGCAGCCAGAGGTGAGTCCTCCATATCTACGAACAATAAGGTAGACGGAGGCCCAGAGTATTGACTGCCCTGTCACTCCCAGCTGGGGGTGGCTGAATGCCAGGAAACAAGAAAGCCAATTATGCTAGTTAAGAATCATATGCTACAAAAGAGCAAAATGCAGGAAATGTATTGTAGTCTACAGACGCTGTTTCACACTTTTATATCTACACACATCAGAACATATAAACTTTGGGTGGGCTGGAATTCATTCAGTTGCCCCTCTCCAGTAATAAGCCCCAACTCCCACAGAGAAAGCAGCTGGAGACCCAGAATCCAGTCTGTAAGGGACTTATACCAAAGATTGCTGAGAGTTACCACCCCACATTAAATACTACTAAGAACAAACATAACAATGAACTTTATTAGCTACTAACTTAATAAATTTTATCATAAGAAAACAAAATGAATTTAAACAGAACAGTCCCCACAGAAACACCATGAGAAAGATACCCAAGAGTCCCAAAGTTTAGGTGGAGTTCACCCAAATCTCAGTTACAGTCTCTGTTCAACTCCAAAGGCTTGAGTGGAAAGAAGTAACTGTCCTCCTCTTCTTTGGTTGCAGGAATCGTCAGTGGCATTCCATGTAGGCTTTTCTTTCTTCTCTGGAACCAGCACCATCCAGCCAGCTCACTGGTTAACCAGCCCTCAGGCGTGTATACACGTGCACAAACTCTGCTGCAGAAGACTCCATAGAGGGAGAAAACATCTTGCTGTCCACTCCTGGCTCAGCTTCTCTCCTTGCACACTGTGCACTTCGGCTCTTCTCACGGCAACTCACGCCCACTGCTCTCATGTGGTCTGACCTGACCATAGGAACAGCCAAAAACCCTGTGGAGCATTCTCAAATGCTTCCACTCCCTGCTTCCAGAAATGTCTGGTTCTGGACAGCTAATCTGCCCAGCAACAGTAACCCACCCTCAATAGGTCTCTTAAAGAGATAGCCTGTTTTAGGCATATGGGTTACAGCCACACACAGTCCATTGAAGCAGCAAATCAGTCCTATCCAATAACAGACGCCAGCCTTCCACCCCAACAACCTTAACTTTGCCTCTCTTTCTGATGCCACAGTTTGTGAAGAACTAATCTTTATTTCCCACCACTTGTCGTTCTGAATCTGGGTTTAGAAGCCATGTTAATTCATGAGTAAAAAATATGCTAAATGAGAGTTAAGATTCTGAGAAAGAGTATCAGTAATTTAAGGGTAAAAACATTACAGGGATGTTGAAATTAAAGTGGTGCAAATAATGGATTTTTCAGTTTCCTGGAAATTCAGAGAGATACATTTTTTAAAAATAGTTTCAGGTGGAACTGAAAATTAAAAAAAAAAAATCAGCATATCAAAAATAAAAGAAGAAAAAATAATTTTGGGTCAAACAAAATATTTAATTTTGACAAAATTAACATATTGTATTTTGATATGACCATTTTTAGGAGCTTTTATTTATTTTTTTTACAATACAATTAAGGGAAATTTTGAAATAAAATATTTTTTGAATGGAAACATGAAACTGGTTCATTAAAATATGTCAAAATGAAACATTTCAACGGGGGGGGAACATTTTTAGGCTGTTTTTTTGACTGAAACAATTTGGTGAAACTAACACAAATTTGCAAAAATGTCAATGTCACTGAATTTCCATTTCTCATCAAAAATGTTTTGGCTGGAGAATTTCTGAAAAACGAGCTCAGGAAATTAAGAGTTTGTACAAATGCACTACGGCCTGGAATGCACAGCTAAGGCACCAACACTGTCAATATCCTGTAGTGTTGCCATTAAAAAATCATGCAATTATAGTAAAGGATCACATTTGTGGTCACAGTTTAGATTAATCTAATTTTTAAAGACACTTTTTCAGCCCCTGCATTGACTCAGGAACCCAAAGCACTCTGGGAAGAGCCATAATCTCTCAGAGTACTCATGGCATGGATTTTCTCTGCAAATATCCATCAGAAGAAACCAGGATGCTCCCCTTCATCATATAACAAGTTCTTCAACAGAGGCAGGAGTGGGCCGCACAACTGAGCTCTGTTCTAACATCATGTCCAATTACAGCTCTGCTTCCACAGCAGACTTCCTGTTTTTTATTGTTGGGACAGAGCTGTGCTTTTAGCAAAGCTTCTGATACAGGCTCCCACAATCTTCTTGCCAGTAAGTTAAAGAAGTATGGGTTGGATGAATGGACTGTAAGGCGGACAGAAAGCTGTCTAGATCATTGGGCTCAATGGATGGTGATCTATGTTCCCTCTAAGCTGCGTGGGTGCGCAGCTGCACAGCAGCTATCAGACACCCATGCAGATATCACAGACCCCCACGCAGCAGAGGTCAAAGTAAGCCAGGGCTGCGGGGGAGGAGAAAGGACCAGAGGCAGAGAGGAGAGCCGGGGCTGAGGGATCAGGGAAGAGAAAGAGACTGGCAGGGAAGAGAGCAGAGCTGGGGAGGAGAAAGGACCGGCAGCAGAGGAGAGGAGAGAGCCAGGGCTGCAGGCAGGGGGAGGAGGAGAAAGGACCAGTGGCAGGGAGCCAGGACTGCGAGGGTGGGCACTGGACAGTGGTGGTTAGCCAAGGCTGTCAGGGAGAGTGTTGGAGCTGGCTGGCAGCAGGGGCACGTGGACAGAGCAGCAGATTCACTTAGAAAGAATGTAAAACAAATGCTAAAAAGTTTTAGTAAAAACTCAGCAACTCTCAGCTTCATTCATTTGCACTTTTAAAAGTGGTGATCAGTGATGGTGCTGAATACTGATAAAGTCTGGAAACATTAGGTGTTAAGTATCCAGTTAAAAGTGAAGTGCAGTCAGTTGCCCAGCCGAGGCTTAGAGTATCGGACAGAAACATACACAGTTCAGCCACTGACCAGCTATTAAGGGGACTCAGGACACGAAGTGGTCATTTGAAATCGTTCTTTTCTTCCACTCTGGTGAAATGCTATTGTTTATTTCCTAGTTCATTCTGTGATGTTGCTAGGCCTTGCACAATATTTGTGATATTGAGGAATATTGCATTCTGGAAGGATTCTTTTTTACTAAAATGGGTTGACATTTTATGTTTTTGTTGATATTTTTGTTGTTATTCCATGAAATTTTATATGCTGGAATGGGAAATGTGGTTGCTCTGATGATGTGGATTTATGATCTGTTGTGACACTCATTATTTCATTTGTACAATTGTATTGTGAGGTTTGAAAGGAAAGGGATTATGAATAATAAAGAATAAGGATGAGTGGATGGTAGCGTCAATGAAAGATGAGTTGGGTAATAAAAGGCATTGCATGTCTGGTACACCAAAAACGTTCATAGACAGTCACTTATACACTGACAGATGATAAGTTCACATTCCTGGCCCAGTTGGTTGATGTATGTGGCACATTTCAAGCATCTAGTGCAGATGTTGAGCCAGGCTTCAGTCTAATGAACAATATAAGACAAAGTCTCGTTAACAGGTTGGAAGTTTCTCATCTAGACATGCTAATGCGCATCAAATCCTATCTAACTGCTGGATTTGATGTTGACCGTGACTCTGTATATGTATTCTGGAAATGTGACAAAGCCAGGTGACAAAAACTGTGAGGTGTAGATGACAGTAGAGGCTAGATAGGCAGCAAAGACAGAGTGAGGGGGGATTTGATAGCAGCCTTCAACTCCCTAAGGGGGGTTCCAAGGAAGATGGAGCTAATCTGTTCTCAGTGGTGGCCTATGAAAAAGCAAGAAGCGATGGTCTCAAGTTGCAGTGGGTCAGGCTGGATATTCAGAAAAAAATCACTAGGAGGGTGGTGAAACACTGGAATGGGTTACCTAGGGAGGTGGTGGAGTCTCATCCTTAGAAGTTTTTAAGGTGAAGTTTGACAAAGCTCTGGCTGGGGTGATTTAACTGGGATTGGTCCTGCTTTGAGAAAAGGATTGGACTAGATTCCTCGTGAGGTCCTTTCCATCCCTAATCTTCTATGATTCTTTAGCTCGCTCCAAGGAGACTAGGCAGTAAATGGGTTTCTGATCCCAAGAAAATGTTCATGATGTTTCTAAAAATTCCTATTCCTATTCCACATTGGGATGGGACTGAGACCTTCTGAAATGTTCTGGGAAAAGTGAGACACCCACAAACCCATGTCAGAATTGCCACTAGCCCAGGTTCCCAGATTTTGCCTCATATGATCCTCAGCAAGCTGAACTATGACTTTCACAAGCTGCAGAGTGATTGAATAGACAGCTGTGCTCCTCAGTCAACCCTACTTCACTGGGATGTGGGGGTTCAAGTCCTTATGCTCTAACCACCTGCCTATAGGTGTCTGTCTCGCTTATATTCTCTAGCCAGAGATTCCTGGATCTGGATCTCAGATGCTTTTCCTGAGAAAAGTTTTCTCAAAAGTGATACATTTTCTTGTTTTGACAAATCAGTATTTCCTATGGGGGGGAAAAAAAACCCTGTTTTGTCAAAATATTCCTAACCAGCTCTAGTTCCAAGATGAGCCAGCCCTTCATTTTCTCCTGGGTCTCAGCTCCATTCACATGTCCTCTAGCAAAACTCTACCTTGCTGTTGCTCTTCTGGGCTCACGGGACTACAGGGGCCAGCAAGGAGTTGTGAACTGAGTGGTTGATGAGCTTCATGTGTCTCCTCTCCTCATTCCTTTCTCCTGATCTCTCTCCATTTTCCAAGTCTTTGCCTCTCTGCTAGAGAATAGTGTGGATAACTGCTCAGGTTAGATGGTAAGCTGGCAGATGCCACTACCTCTTCTTCACTGGTCTGAGGGGTAGTAGGAAGAATATGGAAAAGTTTTGGTCGTACTGATCTGCAAGCCTGACACCTTCACAAACTTGCATGGTCAAAGCTCTCATTGCCAGTAACACCTGTGGATAAAATTCTCTGTGGGAATAATCTCTGCATGTGAAATGCTACGTCCTGTGTTTAGAAACAGGCTACCGTAGCATCTTCTCTGCTGCAGATACTCTGTTGCAGCAGCCCTTATGCTCAGAGCTGTCTTTGCTGGCTCAGTGATATTCACTGTTTCAAATATTTAAATGTGTTCTTGCCTGAGGTGACAGTCAGTTTTATTAAACAATGTCAAGCTATGTGTTAATTCTGAGGTGTCTACATGCCATGGCTTGTAAACAAACAGGTCCTAAAGAGGCAACTCCCTGTCAAAAAAGCTGAAAAAAGTGATTATTTGAAATGCAGTAATCTCACAACTGTCTAACTTGTCATCCTGGGACTGCCTTCGAAAATTCAGACATGCCAGGTTTGATAATTTCAAGTACTTTAAAAAAACCCAAAGCTAAGGCAATACAGACCTAGAAAATGGCAGAAGTCCCAGTAAAAGGAAAGTCCTGGTGTGAACTTAACAAAGGAGCTGTTCTCCATACCTCCCAAAGGAATGAAAAACCTCTCTCTCTGGAAGCAGAATGAAGGTGCCCTCATTTATTCCATTTCAGTTTGCAAAAGCAGCAACAATTCACAGAACAGTGCCTGAATTCCAGACATCTCACAGAGGCAAGCACTGAGTGAAGGAGGGAGTTGGCACTACAGGTGTGTTTATAATCATGCACTCGGTAAGTTTCATAGGAGGGAAATATTTCATGTCAATTATTGGATTTGTGAATGAACCTGAAGTCCACTAAATGATCCTCATCAATGAAATTGGCTGCTGAGATCGGCACCATGGTGAGCCTGACATCCAGCATATGTATTTATTTAGGAGATAAGATTTCAGAATGAGGGATACATGAAAGGAATGTTGGGTTATTAACAGGCATCCTGTCCCTGTTTCCCTAAAATTAGCCTAAATCTGTATTTGGAACATGGGAGGAACGTGGAATCCTGATGAAATTTCTCATTTTTCTGACCTGGGGAATGTCCATTTTCTCCGAAGTAGAAGCATGGTGGGAGTTGTGATAGCTTACTGGCCTGTGGATCCTGCCTGTCAGATATTACACATGCCAGCTTCCTCTGATCTCAGTGGAACCAGTTGTGTGAGAAACGTCTAGCTCAGGGGTTCCCAACCCCTGGCCCGCAGCCCAAAAGTGGAGCCAGGCCGCAGCCACCCGGTCCCGAAGCTCAGCTGGGAACTCATCTGTGGTTGCCCACCTCCCCTCCAGTCTCACCCAGAACTGGATTAGGGATTGGGGGCAGGGTCAAAAGCTCGAAGGCTGTGGGGGCCACGGGCCAGCACAGCACAGCTGCAGGGTGTGCTGGGGTGGGGGGCGCAAGCTGGTGCAGCTGCAGGGAACCGGGATCAGGTCCACGCGCTGGCATGGCCACTGTGGGAGTGTGGGCCACACTGGTGCTGCTGGCTGGGGCCCACACATTTGCCTACAAGCTGGCCCTCTTCATGGGCATCTAGCCCCATTTTCCTTTCCTTTCCTTTCCTTTCTTTCCTTTGCATTTTTTTAAAAAACTTTTTCAATTTTTTTCAAAATTAAAAAAAATCATTTTGACTCAAGGACCACAAATATAATTTTTAGAACCCTGAAGGGCCACTAGTCTATTTAATTAGAATTAACTTAAATTTAATTAATTGATTTTAATTAATTAATTATCATTATACTTTTATTTAAATGTAATTAATTACTTTTAATTAAATAGACTGGTGGCCCTTCAGGGTTCTAAAAATTGTATTTGTGGCCCTAGAGCCAGAAAAGTTGGGAACCACTGGTCGAACTGGGCAAGCCCAGGCTCCTGGACAGTAGCTATCTCATTCACAGCAGTTGGTGACAGGACACAGTGCCCTCAAGGGAGTGGTTTGGGTGTCATTAGAGAAGGAAGGTTTAAACCTCAGTCCCACATTCCCCGTCACTGCTGCACATCAACTCCCCTGCCAGTTGACCTGTTTTCTCAGCAGAAGAATGCATTTTGGGACTTGCTGGGTTCAGTCACCCCAGTATTAGGGTGCGTCTACACTTGTAAATTAAGTCGACTTAAGCTTGATTAAATCGACTTAATTTACTCTGCATCTGCACTACACTTTCCTTAAGTCGACTTAAGCAAGCTACACAAGTCGACTTAAGGAAAATAAAGTCGACTTAATGAAAATTAGGTCGACTTTATTAAACCTCCTTTTAATTCGACTTTAGGCTTAAGTCGACTTTCTAAAGTCGACGTAAGCCAGTGCAGATCTGGAGTAGCCCTAAATTGACTTAGAGTCGACCTAGGGCTCTCCAGGACTCCCCCACTGCCCTCCCTGCTGGGGGGAGGGGGGCACAGGGGGAGCCTGGCATGCCTCCCCACAGGGCAGGGCAGAGTCCTGCCCACCCTGCCCCTATGCCCTGCGAGGGTCCCTGTCCCCCTTTGCCCCATTGTACCCAGGTACAATGGGGCAAAGGCTGAGACTCCAGGCACTGGGCAAGGGGTGCTCCCCCTGCCACCGTGGACCTGCCCAAGGTCCCCCTAGCCCCTAGAAGTCGACCTATGCATCCAGTGTGGACGCTCTAGATCGACTTTGTAAGTTCCCCCCTAAGTCAACTTTAAATTTCAGTGTGGACATGCTAAGTTGACTTAACTAAGACGACTTTAAGTCGACTTAGTTAAGTCCACTTAGCTAAAGTCAACTTAAATTAACAAGTGAAGACATAGCCATGGTTCCTTCCCTCAGTCCTGGGGACTGGTTTGCCACCCTTGAGCTCAAGGACGCTTATTTCCATATTGCCATAAGGCCTCCAGTTCATGGTAGGGCTCAACCACTATCAATTCACTGACCTGCCGTCCGAGTTGTCACTCGCCCCAAGGGTGTTCTCAAAAAGCATGGCAACTGTTGCGGCACATTTGCAGAGAAAAGGAGTCCAGATCTTCCCCTACTTAGACGATTGGCTCATCAGGGGTCGCTCACCCCAGCAGGTCTGGGCCAGCATCCATGTGACACACAAGCTGTGCACCAGACTGGCCTCCTCTTAACCCTAGAAAAGTCACAGGTAAGGCCAACGCAAAAGATCGAGTTTATAGGGGCCCACATAGATTCAGTGTGGGCCAGAGCCTCCCTCCCCCACTCCAGGTTTCAGTCATTCTACCATCATTTTGAACCTCTGCCGCTCCCCCACGACAACAGCACTGCCTCCAGTTATTGGGACATATGGCAGCATCCATGTATGTGGTGAGGCTGGCCTGCCTACATATGAGACCACTACAGTTCTGGTTGGCGCAGGTGTACCACCCACACCACCACCCCTTGGTTACTCTACCTGGGGACGTGCTGAAAGCCCTCAGGATCTGGCAGTCGCTGAGCTTCACACTTCAGGGAGTCCCTTTCGAGGCCCAAAACCCCTCAGTAACCCCGATCAGAGATGTGTCAGACCAGGAATGGGGGGCACACATCACCTCCAACCTGAATACACAGGGCAAGTGGTCAGAAAGAGAGCGCCTTCTCCACATCAATGTAAAGGAGCTGAGAACAGTCCGGCTGGCCTGCCAAGTGTTTCTCAACCAGATAAAGGGCAAGATGATCCAGGTACTCACAGACAACATGGCGGCGATGTTTTTACATCATCTGCCTGGCGGGGAAAGGGGTCATTCATCAGCCCTCTGCAGGGAGACAGTCCGCCTGTGGGAGTTAGCAATCAAATACGATTTCCACCCAATAGCATCACACCTCCCAGGGGTGAGGAACAACCAGGCGGACAAGCTCAGCGGACATTTCTTGCCCCAACACAGATGGTCCCTACAACCAGGGCTGTCCCTTGAGGGGAGCAGGGCCCAGGGCCAATCGGCCTAGGCAGGGTCCCTGTCCCCCCATGCTGGAGGGGAGCATGGTGGGCTGGCCGGCTGGCCCGCTTCACCCCCCCAGGGACCCTGGTTGCCCTCCAGGGAGCCAGCCCCGGGCTGGGAGGCCAAGGCCGCCAGCAGGGAGCTGGCCACAGCTGGGACCCCAGGCTGCTACGGCCGGTGCTCCAGCCGGGGACTCAAGATTGCCACCAGGAGCCAGCCCCGGCCAAGGCCACACCACTGGTGAAGGCCAGCCCCAGCTGCGGCCGAGGACCTGTGCTGTCCCATCGGGTCCTTGACCACATGTGGCCATGTGGAGCAGGCCACAGCAGGCTGACCCAGAGAGGCCGGGCCCTGCGCACCTGCCCTGCCCCTGGGCCTGCTTGCTCTGCCCTGGGGGCAAGGAGGGCTGGCCCAGAGGTCAGGCATAGCGCTCCTGGCCCACCCCACTGCCTTCAGCTGTGGCCCACATAACCATGGTGCCCGGGGCAATTGCCCTGTTCACCGCCCCCCGAGGATGGTCCTGCCTATACCCAGAGATTATGACGATCATTTTCAGGAGGTGGGTACATCCCAAGGTGGACCTATTTGCGACCAGCATAAACCGCAAATGTCAACTCTTCTGCTCCCTCAGGGGCAGGGAGAGAGGTTCCCTATTGGATACCTTCCTGGTGAACTGGTCGGGACTCCTCCTGTACGCGTTTCTCCCGATTCCTCTGATACACAGGGTACTACTGAAAATCAAGAGGGACAGAGCGAGGGTAGTCTTGGTAGCCCCGGCATGGCGGCAGAAGCCGTGGTACAACATTCTGCTAGACGTGTCCGCGTACCCATCCTGGACCCTCCCCAAGAGGCGGGACCTACTAACCCAACACCACAGCCACCTTCTTCACCCAAAGTTGAGCTCCCTGCACCTGACTGCATGGATGTTCCATGGCTGAACCCAGATGAAAAGGTATGCTCCCGGGAGGTTCAGTGGATTTTGGTGGGTAGCAGGAAGCCTTCCACTCAGGCTACGTACCAGGCAAAGTGGAAGTGCCTCACTCTCTGGGCAATGAACTGGGGACTGTCCCCCAAGAATGCACCTATCCAGGAAATCCGAGACTACTTCTGCCACCTGAAGACGCAGGGTTTACCCTGGCTTCCCTGAGGGTCCACCTAGCAGCGATATCGGCCTTCCACCAATCATTTCGGGGAACTTACACCCTTTGCTCACACCATGAGCATGAGATTCTTCAACGGAATAGAGAGACTCTACCCCAGGTGTGGACCCCTACACCATAATGGGACCTTAACCTGGTGCTAAATGCATTCATAGAGTCATAGAATAATAGGGTTGGAAGGGACCTCACGAGGTCATCTAGTCCAACCCCCTGCTAAAAAGCAGGACCACTCCCCCTAAATTATCCCAGCCAGGGTTTTGTCTAACCGAGCCTTAAAAATCTCCAAAGATGAAGATTCTACCACCTCCCTAGATAGCCCATTCCAATGCTTCACCACCCTCCTAGTGAGAAAGTTTTTCCTAATATCCAACCTTGACCTCCCCAGCTGTAATTTGAAACCATTGCTCCTTGTTCTGTCCTCTGTTACCCTCGAGAACAGCCTAGCTCCCTCCTCTTTTGAGCAACCTTTCAAGTAGTTGAAGGTTGCTATCAAATCTCCCCTCAGTCTTCTCTTCTGTAGACTAAATAAGCCTAGTTCCTTCAGTCTCTCCTCATAGGTCATGTGCCCCAGCCCCCTAATCATTTTTGTTGCCCTCCGCTGGACTCTTTCTAATTTGTCCACATCCTTTCTGTAGTGGGGAGCCCAAAACTGGACACAGTATTCCAGATGCGGCCTGACCAGTGTCAAATAGAGGGGAATTATCACATTCCTCGATCTGCTGGCAATACTCCTACTGATGCAGCCTAATATGCCATTGGCCTTTTTGGCAACAAGGGCACACTGTTGGCTCATATTCATCTTCCCATCCACCATAACTCCCAGGTCCTTTTCTACAGCGCTGCTACTTAGCTGATCCCAGCCTGTAGCAGTGCATGGGATTTTTCCGTCCTAAGTGCTGGACTTTGCACTTGTCTTTGTTGAACCTCTTGAGGTTTCTTTCAGCCCAGTGTTCCAATTTGTCCAAGTCTCCCTGGATCCTGTCCCTGCCCTCCAGAGTATCTACCATTCCCCCCAACTTGGTGTCATCTGCAAACTTACTAAGCATTGACTGGACCTCCCTGTGAACTCATTGATACGTGCTACCTCCTAGTCCTTTCATGGAAAGTGTCATTCCTAGTGGTCATCAACTCAACTAGGAGAGTTTCTGAGCTAAGATCGCTAGCCTCAGAACCCCCTTACATGGTGTTCTTTAAGGACAAGGTGCAGCTGAGGCCTCACCCAGCCTTCCTGCCAAAGGTGGTGTCTTCTTTCCATATCAATCAGTGCATCTTTCTCCCGGTGTTCCTTCCGGAACCACATATCACAGAAAACCAGAGGAGATGGCATACCTTGGATGTCAGGAGGGCCCTGTCAATTTACATTGAGAGGACAAGGGCATTCCAAAAGATGACTCAGCTTCTTGTAGCAGTTGCAGAACAAATGAAAGGGGGAGAAGTCGCATCGCAATGCATCTCATCCTAGATAACGAGCTGTATCAAGAACTGCTAACGTTGCACCAAAGTCCCCCTGCCTGGACCAGCCAGAATGCACTCTACAAGAGCCTCATCGACAGCCTTCCTAGCATAAGTACCAATCCAGGAGATCTGCAGAGCAGTGACCTGGTCTTCTGTGCACATGTTTATGTTGCATTATGCCATTGTGCAGCAGGTGAGAGGTGACACGGCGTTTGGAAGAGCTGTACTGCAGGCAGGGAAATCCTAACTCCTCCCACCATACATTGCAAGGCTCGTTAGTCAGCTACATTTGAATGGATGTGAGCAGCACTCGAAGAAGAATGGAAGATTGCTTACCTGTAAGCGTCCTTCTTCGAGATGGGCTGCTCACATACATTCGATACCCTCCCTCTGTCCCCGCTTTTCGGAGTTAGCAGAAAGAAGGGATTGAAGGAGGTCAGGATCAGAGCCACCTCTATACTGTGGCCGGAGCGCAGGATTCCAGGGGGCAGTGACTGCTAACGTTACAGGGTTAGGCTAGGGCAAAAAAGTTTCCAGAAGACCATACACTGCGGCATGTACACACCTACATTCAAATGTATGCGAGCAGCCTATCTCGAAGAAGGACGCTTACAGATAAGCAATCTTCCATTCCCTTTGTTCTGCCTCCTACCAAGCATGTTCCAAACATACTCAGACCCTCTGGGGGCACTCACAGGGAGTGTACCAATGAAGCGCTGCTCTCACAATGTGGCTGAGAACAGAGTGTGGCCCAATCTTAACTTCTCTGAATTTCCTAACATGTTTGGCTCAGATTTGAGAATGGCTTCAGATCAGAACTTAGTCCAGCCAGCTCTCCTGTGCTAGGTGAGATGGGTCTGAATCTCAACCCAACAGCTGGTTCTAACTCCCTGAGCCTGGAAACATCCCTAAGGGTAGCTTTAAATTATGTTGGCTGGGAACAGTGCCTGATGGGCTCCTGCCAGTCAGGGACTGCTGAAGTCCAGTGCATCCAGGCCAAATCATCTCTGGGGATCTGGGCCACTGGGAAGCAGTTCTTTCTTGGTCCCTGGGCCATCCAAGTGAAAGTCAGGGGGCTAGTGTCTGAAATGTCCTCTCCATTCATCTCTATTCAAGCAACTAAGCATTTCCAGATTTCCAGACCAGGGTCTGTTAGTGTCTCTCACTAGAGCCCCTGCCCAGCCCCTGCCCAGCCCCTATGACACTCATGAAGACCTACCCCCAGCCATAGCATTTCGCAGTCACAGCCTGTTCCACAAACAGCTCTGCAGACAGTTCCTAGGGATTCCTCTCTGAATCCAGCTTCTCTGAAGCTCCTGCCTAGCCATGCAGCTGCCACTTCCCAACACCGGCTGCTCTAAACTACTGAATGCCAAGACTTCTGAGAAGAGGCTGAGGGAACTGAATTTATTTAGTCTGCAGAAGAGAAGAGTGAGGGGATTTGATAGCAGTCTTTAACTCCCTGAAGGGGGATTCCAGGGAGGACGGAGCTAGGCTTTTCTCACTGGTGGCAGATGACAGAACTAGGAGCAATGGCCTCAGGTTGCAGTGAGGGAGGTCAATGTTGGACATTAGGAAAGCTTTTTCATTGGAAGGATGGGGGGGTGAAGTACTGGAACGGGTTACCTAAGGAGGTGGTGGAATCTCCATCCTAAAAGGTTTTCAAGGCCCAGCTTGACAAAGCCCTGGCTGGGGTGGTTTAGTTGGGCTTGGGCTTGTTTCAAGCAGGGGTTGGACTAGATGACTCCTGAGGTCCCGTTCAGTCATCATTTTCTATGATTCTATGATTATAAATGTCACAAATAGTTTTGTTGCTTAGTCAGTCACCAAGCAGTGACTTTCAGTGTTTGTCAAATAAGGAACAAAATAATATGGAAAAGGAACCAAACTGTGCCAAATCCCATCTCTTTTATTTTAGTAATAACAGTAATCAAGTGAGCTGATTAAATAATTTGCAGCAAATAATATATTCAATTAATTTTTCCTTGTTCATACATTTTCAGCAAATAGATTGCAGAATTCTTGCATTTATTTATTTGTAATTATATCTGAATTTATTCCATGAATAAATCCTTAGGAATATTTGTTTTCAGGATTCTTGTGCCTGTATTGGTCCCAGGATATAAGCAAGACAAAGGGAGGGTGAGGACATATCTTTTATCAGACTAACCTCTGTTAGTGAGAGAAACAAGCACCAGAGAACACGTCTGCAGATCACTGAAGTCCTTGTCCTGAGCCGTCTTTCTGAGCAGGCTCCTGTACATAAAGAACAAAACATGAAATGGAAATTTGACAATTGATATTTTGCAAATCACTGTTAGTGCCGTCAAGCATCTAAAAACCTCCCTTGCTGGAAGTCCTCCCACTAGTAAAAGGCAAGTACCCCTAGCTCTATGTCAGCGCGGCTCGGAGAAAGCAAGGCATACTAAGTCAGTGCTAGAGCTAGGGACATTATCCAGGCATCCTCATCTTCATTACCTCTTCTGCTTACTACCTTGAACATCTTCACAGCCTGACCCTCGGGCAGGGAACCAAAGTAGCACACACACATTGCAACCCATAATAACCTTGCCTGAATCTTGAAAGCCTGTTTCTATGGCCATTTTTGAAGCAGTGGCAGCAGCAGAAATGCAGGCAATGCGCTGTCCGCTGTGCATGCTCTGAAGGCCAGTTCAATGCAGCCCTGAGATAGTCTTACTGAAACTCAGTGCCCAAAAGGCATTGTGAGTCCAGGCCAGAAACACAGCTCCCTGGGGAAGGAAAAGTCGTTGCAAATGGTCTTCTCTCCCAAGCTGCCACCTGAGAACGAAATGAAGAGTTTGGCCCAAAGCATATGTTGGGAGCTTTGCTCTTAGGGTGCGTCTACACTGGCAAGTTAGGTCGATTTAAGGAGGCTTAAGTTGACCTAAACAAAGCCGCGCCCACATTGGGCTTTTATTAAGTCAACTTAGGCATTTCCTTAAGTCGACTTAAGGAAAGCTTAAGTCGAGTTAATAACATCTCGTTTTAGGTCAACTTAAGCCTTAAATTGACTCCATAAGTCGACTTAAAGCCAGTGTGGACTGGGATTAGCGCCTAAGTCAACCTTGTTAAGTCAACTTAATAAGGTCGACAAGGGGATATGTCTACACTAGAAAAGTTAACAAAGTTGACTTAACTTTTCTAGTGTAGACATAGCCTTAATGATACATTGCAGCCATGATTTCAGGAGGCTTTAAGGGGCTTTTCCAGCGATCAGGCTCCCACAAACAGCAGGGCAGTGGGTGAGTCATCCCAGCCCCAGGCTTTGGAACAGCAGGCTGGAAACGAGCAGAGCTCAGAGAGAAAACAGCCAAGATAGAGGGACTGTAAACATGGGCCCTCTTCTTGGGCTCATTGGTGCAACTAAGATCAGGGCTCCCATTCTAGGCACTGTATTGACAGAAGGTCCCTTGCTCACTGGGAGTGTGGCCAGCCTGAGTGCAGCCATCTTCTCTTTATGTCTCTTGCCCCTGGGTCCCCACTACAAGCTCCACTTCCAGCAAACTCCATGTTCCCTGTGGGAGATGAACTCACTCCCAGGGGCCTTTCTGAGTTGAATTACCTCTACGCCCCAGCACTTCTCCTCAGGCCCAGCAACAGGGCACTGCTGAGGAGCAGGCATCATACAGAGCCCCTGCAGGGCCTCTGCCCTAGACCAGATGGGGGAAAAGGGAAGGCTAGTCACTGCCTCAGGCTAGGCTTCGCAGGCTACTGGGCTCCCTTGCAGTCTCTAGTCGCCTCTTCTCTTGGGCAAACTTCTCCTCCTGCCCCGTGGCCAGCTTCATCTATTTCAGCTCCCCTTCTCCAGTCAGTGTGTGCTGCACGTGTCCCGAATTAGCTCTGTTTGAGTGCAGGACACTTGTTAGACTTGCTGTGGTGGGGCAGAGCATGTTCCATTGCAGGGAGCTAGGTACCCTAAATCCCTTTGAGGATCCAGGACTTTCAGACTGAACAGAGGAGTCGTACACAGGGCTGGGAACGGGAAATCATGTGCAAACAGAGAGAAGCGATATATGGGGCTGTGGGGGGGGGGGGGGGGGGGGAAGGGGGGTTGTTTGCTGGGTCTCTTCCTTCCACAGAGGCTGAGTGCGAGGAGACAGAACACAGACATGGTATCCCTTTGGGCTAGGCCAGATTTAGGGTAATCGTCTTTTTGTCTGAGTGACTGAAAATCCCAGACTGGCTCTTTGGGAGCTGTCATGAGCCCAGGTTTCCTGTGCCCCAGGCTCAGGTAATGGCTGCCACCACCAAGCTTTGCACATGGAAATTTGTACTCAAGTCTTCCCACACTCCACCCTCTTTATTCCAAGGTTCCTGATCCCAGGGAACTGGGTGGTGGCTAATAAATATGGTCTGTGCTCTTCAAAGGCCAGTGCAGGAAAACCCAGACACCACCACTCCACTCCAGACTGCGTTAACAAACTCTCACTTGACTACTTGCCAGTAAACTCCTAGATGAACTCAGCTACTGTTAACTAGAGGAGTTCTCTTTACTCCTGCAACACAGCAAAGGTGCTACAGTTCCCAGATCAGACTTCCTTCTCTGCTGCTGCTGGGTCCTATGTCCTCCAATCTTGGTCTCAATGCCTGGATCCCCACATTTCCCATCTCCTGGCTGGTGTCTTGAGTGTCCCCTCTGTCCACCTTCATTGAGTTCCTTACCCAGCTGCTGGCATTTGACCACACATTCCTTGGTGGCACCTAGCAACCAAATGGGCCTTTACAGAGTCCTTGGATGTTACCATCTCATGTCCAAAATAGGTTTTATCTCCAACAGCCCCATATCTAAAATACCAATAACTCAACACAGTGCCTTGCATTTCCCACAGGAGCAGGCGAACCCAGGATTCAAATCCAGTTCCACACAAAGAGAAGATGCCTGTGTTTTATTTTACAATCTTCCAAACCATTCTTTTGTTTCCAAGAATCTCATGTATGAGCCAGAGAACTCATTCTGTCCCATATTTGCACACATCTGCCAAGACATCTGGCTTCAAACTAACAACAGCGAACATCTCCCCTCTTTGAAACTGATAAGAAGAGTGGGATGGAAACAGCACCAGTTTAGATCTCACCAAGCAGATGAAAAGTTTCAAACCTTGCTAGGAACAATGTAGGCTTCTGAAACCTCTGCTGCTCCCCGTGCCACTTTCATTCAAAGGGAACCATTCTGCTTCTCCAGGTTTCAGCAGAGTGTTCTTCCGATGTTTTCAGTTCTGATCTTGCCAGAACAGAACTCAGCAATATTTTCCCTCCCAGAAAGTTTCCCTGTAAGCGGCTGGCTCCTTCCTTTTATCTTTCGCTCTCCTCCATCTCTGCACATCCATCCAACAAACGCTGCTCGTGGGCAATGGGCTCAGCTGAGGCACTTGGAGTCCTACTCGGTGCTCATGCAACATGGGATTTTCAGGGAGCACTAGGGGAATTTACAAAAACTTGCCTCCTCTGTTCCTCCAGGCACCGGCACCTTCTGTTGTACGGCGTTATAAATACAGAAGCCATGTCTTGGTTCCCAGTAGATATGTTTTGTGCCCCTCTGACAGACCCAAGCAGACTGAAAGCTGGCCAGCTCAGGGCTCTGCCTGCCCCAGAGTTAGTGTGGGGAGCCCTAGTTATTGCCCTCCCACCAGCTAGTATATAGATGCCAGAGTGCCCCCCATGTGCCAGCAATGGATTAGCACTTTTCAGCTGGCCAGAGATTTGAGATGCCTCAGTCAAACCAGACCTCCCATCAGGGCTGTGTAAAGCTAGTGACAGCCTCCCCTAGGGTCCTGAACTGAGTGCAGTCCAGCTGGCCCTGAGGATGGGGCCCAAAGCCCTTGTGATGGGGTTGTGTTCACGGCTGATGGGCACTCCGTAGTTCTCAGGGGTGTCTCCACAACGCAGTAGCCAACAACAATCTGGTTCTCCGACTTTCTGCCCTTTGCAAATAAGGGGAAATCCATTTTACCAGGCCTAAGTGACTTAGAAGCCTACATCCCAATGGCTGACAATGAGATGCAGCTCCTTAGTACTTTAAAACCCTGCTTCAATGGGAGTTAGGTGCCTAAATACCTTTGAGGATCTGGGCGTTTGTCCCTTTTGAAACTGGGACTGGGGCTTTAAAGTCATATAGGTGCTTTTGAAACTATTACCCAAGGCCCCCAGGATTCCTCCCCTCTCCAGCCTTTCCCCAGCAATTCCCCCTTGAACCGGGCTCTTTCACTTGAGAAATGGGTGGGGGCAGATCTGCTAGCTACTTGGCTAGGATGCAGCACGGCATTACTTTAGCCACAAATGCTGGGGAACTGAGTCCAGTCTTTGCCATTAGTCCAGTCACAGAGCGCATCCTGAGTCCAATGTGGGACCTTTGGCCAGGGATGTACACGCCCCGGGGCAGGGGAAGAGCTACTGTACAACCAGTAATGTCCTGACACGCTGGGGTTAAGCTCACAGCAAGAGCCCGTGCACATCTGCTGGACTGAAAACCTGCTGGGTCCCTTGACTGTGGAGCCGTGATTAGATTGAGACGCTGGGATTGTATCGATTTCAGCTGTTAACAAAGTTGTCATTAAGTTAAAAGAGGTTTGAGTGATGGAGGGGAGCAGAGGTTGCTGCTGCCTCCCAGCACAGTTCAAATAACTGAATTACAGAGAAGGGCATTTGCGGCTGCTGACAAAGGGGCTGGCTGCACTGAACCCAGACAGGCATTTGCAGAGAAGCATCAATGTTTAATGTGCAGAAGGAGCGTCACTGCTCCTCACTGCTGCACGGTGGCTGGCGAGCTTAGAAAGTGTGTCTCCTCGGTCACCTTGACTGGGGAATGGGTCTGCATCACTAGAGCAGATCCCTCGAGGCTGTGAGAAGATGCAGGAGGGGAAAAAGGACTGGCCAGATGGTCTGTCTGCTTCTAAGGCCCTCATTTCTCCAGCATACCACGCTTTATAATGGCGCTTATCTTACAGCCTGGGATTCAAGGTGCACGGAGGCCCAGCTCCTCACATGGTGCCTAACCCCCAAAGATTTCAGTGGGACTTAGGTGTCAAAATCACCTTGCAGACCTGAATCTAAGAGATTTCCCCAGGGTGGCTGTTACAAACCCAGGAATAAATGCCCAATCCACTAGCCCATTGTACTTGGTTACTGCTCTGAACACAGCACGGTGGTAGCTTTGATGCCCCAGTAACACAGTGATTGGGCCACAAAAACATCAGGGGAGGTAAGTATGGCTATGTCTACACTTAGGGATTTAGGTCGACTCAAATAAATCGACTTTAATAAGTCGACTTTAAGTCCACACAGGACTTAAGAGAGTCCACACAGGACTCCTAAGTTGACTTAAAGTGGGCCTTACTAACTCAACATAGAAAGTCTATGCTAGACTCTCTAAGTCGACTTGTTAGGTCCAGGGTCGAATTAAGGAAAGCCCAGTGTAGACGTGGATTAAATTAAATCGATTTAAGCCTGTTTACATCGACCTAATTTATAAGTGTAGACGCACCCTATGTGTTTAGTGACTTGTGTTAGTGACCTTGAACCACTTCCATCATCCTTATGACTGTTTGCAACAATATTAGCAGAAAGTCCAAAAGTGCTGAATGGGCCACAATGGCTGAACTCCTCTGGGCAGTGGTGATTCAGATACTTAGGGTCATGAGTGAAGAAAATGTGCATGATTGCTGAGTTCACTGAGCCTGGTCTGTGCATGAGGGGGGCCCTGCTGCAAGCTTTCCCCAGCTGTAAATTCAATGACCAAAACAAGAATGGGCTGACCCTCACCAGCATGAGAACCAAATCCCAGGCACGTCAGGCTATCAGCTCCCTGGGGCAGAGAGACATAGATGGCATTTTTATTAGGAAAACTTCACACGTGAGACAATTCAACATATCTGGGAGGAGAGAAAAACAACCCTGCAACTGGACTCTGTTGCCTAGAATGGCCATCCCTTTAACCTGAGCCAGAGGAGCACTGTTAGTTGCAGAACTGGAAGATGCAAATGAGTCTTTTGCTCCCTCCTGCAGCAGAGACTGAATATGGGGAAAGTTATTTCTGTCTCTGTGAAGGGCTTGGGCCATTGTGATGATTGTGGAAATGCTCCTGGCCTATGCTGCTGCTCTTGAAAAAGAGAAATAATTAATACATAGGAGGCAACACAGTATGTAGCGTGGTGCTCTGTCCTTCTAACTTCCTCCGGTGGTCTTTAGTAGGGTTTGGAATACATGGTTTGGGAGGGGGCAAAGCAGACAGATAGGGACTTAGATCAGTTCTACTTTGGCTCCGGGGACTAAGGAAATCACTGGGGAAAGGTAAAAGTAGAATCCTGAAATGTGTTGTTCTCATAAGCAGTTTTTTCTCTATATTCACAGTTGTTATGAGAATATAGCACTAATGAAAAAGTCAGCACACATTGCAAGAAGAAAGTGAGCAGAATTAGAGAAGATGGATGAAATACTTATGCAAACATAGCTTTCCGTGCTGTCAAGAAACTCACTGTGACATTCATTTATTACTCTATTAAGACAGCAGATGGAGAACTGCTAATGAATGTGAAAGACAGAGAATTGCTATAAACAAACAGAAAGATGCTAGAGGAGGCATCAAGGAATTTGTGAAGAATGACATTGAATGGGGTGAAAGTGAAGCCAACTCACAGAGTTTTAAGAGAAAACCCATTGTTGCGGGCAGGAAGTGTAGTGAGATTTTTAAAGGTCAGACTGGAGGAAACATTAGAACACACTAAAGACATACTAAACACTCCTGGAAAGAGCTGTTGGAGTCCTTTACATATAATATCGTTAAACAGTGTTAGCTATATTATAAAGACCAAGAAATTGGTGGCAGAGATCGTCTGAGCAGAGATATACATTAGGAGTGAAATTTATCTCTTCTGTAGAAAATGGTCTCCAGAGTCTTGTGAAATTAGACTCACAGTTTCAACCTCAGTTTAAAACACCCAGCACAGTAAGGTCCTTTAACCAAATGAAACCCTTCTAACCAGGAAAGTGCCTTGAATAGTTTTATAATTAATTTATTCTGTGCTCAGTCATAAGAAATGCAACAGATCTCAAAACACCGAACTGGGAGGAAGGAAGCTTTAAAATGACTGGAACATTTCACAAACTCCAAAGCTCATTCTTTTCCCTATTTTGGCACAGTCATAAGTAAGCAAGGACAGCTGGAGTGTTTGAAAACCCACCAATGTTGGCAGAGGACTTCCTGTATTATTATTAGTACAACATGACAGGCCTTGCTCCAGGGCCCTGATCAGATCTGTCTCCAGTACTTAGGAGAACTCATCAGACCAAAGGCATGGCTGAGGATGCAGCATCTCTTCTGCTGATGGAATCAGCAAATCCATATTTCATGTGAGATACAAATAAGAGAAAGTCCAGCAAGTGCAACATTCCAAGCCCAAAGGCATTCTCTACAGACTATCCATTAAGGCAAAGTGGAGTTAAGGGTGAGGGTATATATCAGTAAGCTAAGAGTAAAACACATTACAGGGATGTTGTAAATATCCCCAAACAAGATGTTGTAAACCCAGGAAATTTAAAGTTAAGATTACACTTAAAAGAAATTCAGATATGTTAAGGGGTGAGAATGCATAGCTGTGGCATCCAAACAACCTTAACTCTGCCCTGCAGGGTGCCGTGCAATAACAATAAGATAAAGACCTTTTATGGCCCCAGATGATAGGGCAGAGTTAAGGCTGCAAACAGGTAAAGTAGGAACTCACTGCTATAGGATATTGCTGAGTCCAAGAGGTTCGAAGCATTCAAAAAGACGAGGGACATCATACGGATAATCAAAATATCTGTTACATTCGTTCAACAAAAGGGTTGTGAACCTTCATGCTAAAAGCACAAACCAACTTCTGGGATTAGAAAGGAACTTTCCCTACAAGCAGGTTCTTGCGTAGTTGATTACAACAATTCTTGCACCTTCCTCTGCAGGATCCAATCCTGGCCCCTGTCAGAGACAGGATCGTGAGCTAAAGAAACAATTGATCTGATCTGGAAGGGCACTTCCTGCATGCCTGCATGAAGCGAACATCGTAACAAAGCAAGACAGAGGACATTCCAGCAGGCTTGTTTTGGAATCTTCAGGTTCCATCTGTTCAGAGCAATCCATTGTAAATCAAGAGTAATTCGATAGCAGTCAGAGGAGTGACTCTGGATTTATAGTGTTGGAACAGGGCTCAGAATCTGGCTTTCATGGACTATAACAAGCTATTATGCATTAAATTATATCTGATTGCTGAAGCTGGCACATTACTGGAAATCTCAACTTGTACTTTACCACCAGCGAGTCCCTTCCCATAATTCCCTCATATTTCTTCTTGTCAGGCCACGCAATAGAGGCAGCCTTGTAAATAAACTCTAGCCACAATTTTTCCAAATGAGAGAAGACAATTCCAGCCATGAGAGAAAATGATGACTTGGTGGGTCAGAGTCAATGAGAAGCCAGTGGTTTGTTGCAATTGTGAGCCAAGTGTAATTAACTTCTGAAGGAGGTGTAGGACGTTAAGTGCTGACTGGCATCACAGACTGATAATTAGTCATGAGACATTAAAAGACTCTATTTACATGAAGTGAAATGTGTAAAAAAGAAAAAGCACACAGGAGCCAAATCCATCCCCAGCGCAAACCCACAGATCTCAGTGGCTAGGAATAAATTGACCTCTTGATTTATAAGTTACAGTATAACAAACTTATTATCCTGTTAGAAGCCTCTGTCCATTGACGCTCACTTGGTCAAAATGAACAGGGCTGAATTGTGTCCACGCATCAGACTTTTTCAAAACACACCCCAGTGTCAACCAAGTTTGTCCTTCCTCGGCAACTCTATGCACTAAACACGTGCATGTAAATGCATTCTAGGAAAATCTGAGCCAGCAACCTAGCGACTGGAGACAGAGTAGCTGCAGAGATGTGCACAGAGAATAACCAACAGCATGGAACCAGCAGCATGAGAAGCAGTGCATTCTGGGATATCATGCCACACAGAAATGTGGGAGGAAGGATGACTACCCAACCCAACTACACACTCCCAGTTTGGGAGCCCCCAGCTATATAGCAGGAAAAGAGCTATATGCCAGTAGCAGCTGCTGTCAAGGGCGACGCACTAATAGCGGCCATGGTTACAAGGTCAATATTAACTGTGTGGCAGGGCCATGGAAACAAAGCATTCCCAGACAGCCTGAAAGCAGCAGGCAGACATGCAGCTAGTGAAGTGCAAGCTGTGAAACCAAACTGAAAAGCTGAGTGATGCCCAAGGGTGCCTGGAGACTGAATGGCCACATATAGAGTGGTGCTGTCTGCTAATGAGGCACAGCGGATCTTCCACAAACATTCACTCAAGCCCTCTCTCCACAGTCCCATAGCAGTTTAAAATGTGGCTAATACCATTTAAGCACAAATCACTGGGGCAGAGGCAGGGCCAAACTGTACCATTCCCTTCTGGTTTCTCCAGAGTCAACGTCCTCTGTGGGAAATGACCCAGTGTTGGTGTGGACAAGTTTATGGGCTGAGCTCTCCCTATCTCTGTTTTGTATCAAGTCATCGTTAAGCAACCCTCCCTGGAACCACATTAAGACCCTGGCACTCATCTTGGACATTGGGGCTCAGTGGAGAGACACATGGGCTGCGTCTACACTGGTAAATCTAGAGTCGATTTAAGCCAGTGTAGCCATGGGGTAGCCCTAAGTCGACTTAGTGCTACCCCAGGGCTACACCAATGCCCTCCCTGCCGGGGGGGGGGGGCACAGGAGGAGGCTGCCCACCCTGCCCTATGCCCTGCCAGGGTCCCTGTCCCCCTTTGCCCCATTGTACCTAGGTACAATGGGGCAAAGGCTGAGTCCCCTGGCATTGGGCAAGGGGTGCCCCCCCGTCCCTGTGGACCTGCCCTAGGTCCCCCTAAGCCCCAGAAAGTCGACCTAGGCATCCAGTGTGGACGTTCTAGGTCGACTTTTTAAGTTCCCCTTTAAGTCGACTTTATTTTTAAGTGGAGACACACTAAGTCGACTTAAATTACCCAGGGTAGACATAGCCATGAAGAGTTTGACCTCTCATAACAAACAGCTCGCCGTTTACTCTGCCAAGGAACCGTGGGCTTTGATTGATGTCGGAAAGGCTGGTGCAGATGGACTCTCATGAGGACATTTAATGGGAGGTGTGAAACTTTCTTTCAATGGAAAAAGAGGGAAACACCCATATCCAACTGTGGCCACCAGTCACAATTGGGATGCACTTCGTATCTGAGTGTTCCCTTCGTTCTTTCGCTGCGGCCCTAAAGGATGTGCACCAGATCACTGCTACAGCTATCAAATCCCGAAACCAATGTGTCATCATTGTTACCTACCCAAGCCACACAAAAGAAGAAGATTAAGCAGCTGTTCCAGGCCCGGCTTTTCCTCCCAACAGTGACAGCAGATCACAAAGTTCAGGGTCTAACCTTGGTCTAACCTGGGGGTCGGCAACCCATGGCTCTGGAGCTGCATGCGGCTCTTTAAGATGGGACTGAGGATTAGGAATGTCATGCCATGCAGATAACAGCATCTCAGTGCTCTCCCTAGGGGAACGTCCCCACCGCGCTGCACGAGCTGCAGTTTCAGATGAGATGATACTGGAGCTATGAGACAACAGCAGCCCTACTACAGAACCCAGTGCTGCTCTGCTCCTCGTCTCCCCCCACTTGACATGTGGCAGATGGCCCTCCAGCCTCTTTCCAATCCATTTGCCTATCCCATCCAATTCACCACTCATGGGACACAGATTCGACTGCTTCACTCAACACAGACCTCAGCCAGTCCTTTCATAATTCTCTTGCAAAAAAAGCAGCCACTTTGTCTGAGAAGCTTCAGGCCCCAATCCTGTGCTGTGACTAGGCCTCTGAGGAGACTGCACAGGGTGCCAGGATGCCCCTCCCCAGTGGAGGTCCTCCAGGGGACAGAGAAGGACATTTTATGGTCTGCTGAGGTGATGCAAAGGTGCCCTATCCTGTACAAACCATGCTGTTGTGGTTCATGTTTCTATTATTGCTCACGGTTCAAGATGCTGGAGAATTGTTTTAATAATATTTACCCTCAATTTTACTGCTGAATAGAGAAGGTGGTAGCTGCCATCCTTCATGGGGAGTCAGAACCACATTTGCCTCCCTCCAGCTGTCTGCGATTTTTCAAAGCTAATTGTCAGATACAGCACGTTTGTTAGCCAGTTCCCCAAATGCTCTCTCTTGCAGCTCTTCCAGATGAACTGATTTGCACAGCATTGGTTCAGATTTTCCTTCTATCCCCTGGGCTGCAGTTTATCAGTAATTATTTCTCCAGTTCTTTCTTCCTGATGGATATTTTGAACTCCTTGTGTGTATTTGTCTCACTGAAGACTGATTCTAAGGAGTTGAGTATCTCAGCCATCCTTGAGCCATCATTAATTTCCTCCCACTCCTTATGTGCTAATAAGCTTGCACCCCCCTAGCACTTTCTTACCCTTGATATATTTTTAAAGGATCTTCTTATCCCCTTTGGCTAGTGTTACCTTATTTGGAGCTTCATTGCCCTTATCTTTTCCCATGCAAATCTAACTGACTCTGTAGGTTCTAGTAAGAGATGAGCTCAAGTGAATCTAAATGAGGCTAAGTCTAAAGGGAATCTCAAATGAACCTTCCGACTGCCCCTATCTTATCTTCAGGGTTACGTCAACTCAGAGTCCCTGGCTGAGTCAATGGGTATAGGAAGTTCTACTGGATTCCTGTGCTGTTTTAAAGTCACCACTGGTTTTGGCCTTGTGTATCTGATAGTGTGAAAAGTGTTAAAGCAAAGTGGCCTTTTTTATTTGAATAATCTTTTATTTTGTTAAAAACCTGTTGGCGTCTCTGCCTAGCTTTGATGATAATTCATATAGCCTTACCGCCCACCTCTCAGATTTCCCTTACGCGAGTCCTGCTTGAGGGTGTTCCCCACCTGCCCCTCACTTTTATCCCTCCAGCTCTTTTCAGCCGGCCCTTACCCTGCAAAATACTGTGGTCACCCCCTCCGCATGCACCAAGCCAGCTGCAAGACTTGTACCTACTTTGTTTTCTAACCACACTGAGGGCGCATCTGTAAACATTCATGCTCTCATTCTCAATTGCCTCATCCTTGTGTCCCTCCCTGACACTATGTGGTTGGACTTTTTGTCATCTTTTGAGGGTGAGGAACCCAGTGGGCCAGCCTCTGTTCAACTCCTGGTTCCATGACCTGTCAGGGATATCAGTTAGCAGCTCTTTCATGGAGCCATGAGCATGGGTGTGTACATGGCATGGTTCACCCCTCTCCCTGACACTTGCCCCTTCTGCCGCATGAGGGAGACTTGGCACATGTCTATCTGAAGTACACCAGGTTGCAGCCCTTTTTCATCCCTTCCAGAACCTGCTTCTAAGGGTCTGGCAGCACTTCTCCCCACACCTTCTGATCTACACACACCCCATCTGTGGCCCCAAAAAGTCAGGAGACCTTCTCATCAACCTCTTCTAGGTGCCTATCTATAACCAAGGTGCCCATCTATAACCAAGGTGCCCATCTATAAAACCAGGGAGAAGATGTTGGCTGAGGGGGTGTGCTGCAATTGTGGGGCCCATTTCCATTCCTTTCTCCATTCATGAATCCGGGCAAAGATCCTCTGGGTTGTGCCTACTGCCTCCTTAGACACCTTTGAGGGCCCTGTCTGAGGTTCTCCACTGCAGGCTCCCTATGTCTGATCCTTTGACCTTCATGCCTGTTCCTATTTTGTCATTTGTTGTCCCTTGTAATTAGTTGAGTGCCAGGCTCGGGGGCTCTTTCCCTTAGGCTGGGGAGGGGTCTTCAGCTATGGGAGGGCTCACACCCACACAATAGGACCATCCTTCCCAAACTGCCAGGTCCAACTTTGTCACATGACACAGTCCAACAATGTCTCTTCTCTTAAAAAGCTTCTCCTCGGAACTGTGCTGGATATGAGATCTCTGGAGTGGACATCTCCCCTCTCAGCTACCCCACCAGAAGAGAGCTCTCACATTTTGTACCCAGGTCTAGATTTGTCTTTCACACTCCTGGGGGTTTATCACTATTCAGTTATGCATAGTTGCTGAGGTAGCAAATAATATTTAGGCTAACATAATTGCATCTACCTTGTTAGGAATCATGACTGTTTTTATTCTGCAGCCCCTATTTCAGAGCTTGCTCCAACTTCTGGTCTTTCGCAGTCTGAGGGGTGTGAGACACCTACGATTAAAGTTAGCTGGGGATCCATGGTTCCCATTACCTTCCATTAGAGTTATGTTAATATATTATAGGGCAGAACTTGGCCCTCCCTGTAATCTTGCCCCAGAAAGTTCTTCCAGCTCTGGAATTCCATGGCATAGCTAATCTCTGGGGGGAATGAAAGGTTTGCATTTTGGCCGTGGGCATTTATTTCTCTTCTGTGAATGCCATAAGCAAAAAGAGAGGAAGTCTTTCCTCTCTTCTAGCATCCACTTGAATCTACTTTAGACTCCTATAGCAGGAAAATGCCATGGTTAACTTCTTTGAAAAGTTTACAGGCCACTTCAGTTCAATTTGCTGGTGATTGGCGGCACAGCCAGTGATGACACGAGCAAAGAACCGATCTTTTATGTGACTAGCCAGCAGGTCACATCTGGGAATAGAAGTCATGTCAGCTCCAGTTGAAAATAGAGTAAAGAACAGGACCAGCCTTTGCTAGACTGCCCCAACTGCAGTGAGTGATTGGTGTTTTCTGAAGAAGGTAAATCTTAGTGACATGGCTGCTCAACA
Organism: Pelusios castaneus; assembly: GCA_007922175.1. Classification (NCBI taxonomy): domain Eukaryota; kingdom Metazoa; phylum Chordata; order Testudines; family Pelomedusidae; genus Pelusios; species Pelusios castaneus. Next base: position 10,142,110 of record ML685815.1, read on the forward strand.
GTAGTTCTGGGGTGCAGATTTCTGTGTACGCTGTGCACTGCCCAGCTTTTATGATGATGTTCTGAGCTTTTCGTTGCTTTTTAAGTGATCAGCATAAAAAGACAACATATATACACAATGGTACCTGGGATACCACCATTAGGCTAGGGGCTGGCTGTGATTCTCCAGTAGCACAGCGTGGTGAGCATGCTGGTTTTTGAATGTCAGGTGGGTACATGCTGGTTCTTGAATATCACTCAGTGTAGCAGGTTTTTGCTAGAGCTCAGATGAGGTTTCTGTCACCAATTTCTATTCAGACAAAACTGAGCATCTGTAGCTCCAGGTAGTTGGAGAACTTCCAGGGACATTTCCTCTGTCTGTGCATGTAGCTATTTGAATGAGTGTGGAAAATGCAGACCGGTGGGGGAAGTTGGAGATTCTAGCAGGTGACATTTGACTGCAAAAGGAAAAAGAGGTGAAATGAAATGTAGCAATTGTAGGCCTTGTGCGCACACACACAGGTTGTGCTGCTTTCACTATTCTGGTACAGTTAAAGCCGTACAACTTAGGGTCCTAGGGTGGACACAGTTACAGTCGCCCAGTAGAGAGAGTGCTGCCCCAGGGTCCTGGGAGCTCTTGGTCCCTCCCTTCTGAGGCTCCTGCAGTGCAGAGAATTCCCTGCAGAGAATGGCAGGCTGGCAACAGAGATGAAGTGGACGCAGTGAGATCTGCCCCCCACCACTTAAACTGAACTGAATTACAGAACTGGGGCAGCTGGTGGCTCCTCAAGATGGGACAAGGCAAGCGGCCTCAATGGGACCAGAGCCTGCTCCTCACAGACACTGCCCCAACACCCCAGTATTACTGTTCACTGACCAACTGTGAGATGGCCCAGGAACTCCTGCCTGTTGGGCGTTACCAGAGATAGAGTCAGAGACACCGAGTGCTTTGAGTGTGAGCTCGCTGCTGAGTAATCCCAGATTCTGTGTCCCCATTTCGCCTAGTAAAGATCCCCTTTTTGTGCATAGAAGTTCTAAAGGGGTGGCTATATTAGTCTAGTTCAGTAAAACAAACAAGGAGTCTAGTGGAACTTTTAAAAACTAACACATTTATTTATCACATGAGCTTTCATGAGAGAAAATCCCACTTTGTTTGATGGGGAAGTGAGATTTTCTCCCACGAAAGCTCATGCGATAAATAAAGTTAGTCTTTAAAAGTGCCACAGGACTCCTCTTTTTGTTTTGTTTTGTTTTGTACATATAGACTGAGAGTGCTTGCAGTGGTCCGTCCAGTCTTGGGTGACCAGATAACAAGTGTGAAAACTTGGAACGTGGAGGGCTGGGTGGAAATAGCTGCCCATTTAAGACAAAGCCTCTAATATCAAGATGATCCCATAATGTTGGGGCATCTGGTCACCTTAGTCCAGTCTAACCTTCTGCAGAACACAGGTCAGGGAACCACTCAGCAATTCCTGCCTCCAGCCCAATACTCTTGGTTGAGCTAGAGTAGCATTTTCAGAAAGGCACCCAGTCTTAGAGACGCCAAGGGATGGACCATCCGCCTGAGGCAAGCAGTTCCAATGACCATTTGCCCTCACTATTAATGATGTGTGCCTTGTATCTAATCTGTATGGGTCTGGGTTTCAGTTCTCAACTAGTGGGTGCTGTGCTGCCTTCTTCTGGTAGATTGAACAGCCATCTCTTCTTCATGGAGAGTGTCTCAGAGCTCATTCTTTGTCACTGCCTGTCTGCAGCACATAGCGATTCCGCTATGAGGAACACTAATAATTGTTTGCTCTTTTTGTTAACTAATACTAGGCCCGTCACTCTGAGAGTCCCCCCACACCCCACTGGCTTTCAGCACTTTGGAGTAGTTAAGCTAGAAGGGCTCAGAAAAATCCTGAGACTCGGAAAGTCAATGTTTTTGGCAGCCAACATTTCATTGGTTAGGAACTGATTTTCTGGAGACTCCCCAGAAAATGCAAGCTTTACTTAGAGATTCTGTGCTGGAAATCTGGGATGGACTCACTGGAGGTATTCATGTTAAAACAAAGAGGCCGAATAGCCACTATGACTGCACAAGAGAGTGGAACCTGCGCTACGGTGTCCCAGCAGCTCCACCACAATACAAGCACGCTGCATACACATCTGCTGCTTTATCCTGGAGCTCTGTGAGTCCAGGCGTATGGCAAAGGGACCCTGAAACTTGAGGGAAGCCCAGGTGTTCTCATTAACTGGGCTATTCAGCAAAGCAAGAGATGCTAATCAACTCTTTAAAGAACTTTATTTCCCTTATTCCCAGCAACACCTGCTCAGCATGGCCTGGGGAAATCCCAGAAAATGCCTCAAGCCAAAACTGCTTGTCTTCATTTACAGTCCCTTTATGACCTGTCCCACTCTCCTGATCTTTTCTCATTCAGCACTGAAAGGTCTATTGTCACCGCCAATCAGCTCATGACTCCATTCATCATGGCCGCTTGGTTAATATACTATTTAAACAAGCCCCTGTGTGCTTCCGCCATGCTGCTCCTTACACCTGGGAGAAACACCACAAAATGATCTCATTATCCTTTGCTGTGAGGCTTACAAAAGACATGGTGTTCTGAGACTTCTGCCTTCCAGGCTGGCCAATGCTGATTTGTTCTTTCTTTCTTCTCCCCCACTGGTCGAACTATATCCTTTAGTTCCAAAGGGGTAGCCGTATTAGTCTATTGCAGAAAAACAGAGTCCTGTGGCACTTTTAAAGACTAACAGATTTATTTATCGCATGAGCTTTCGTGGGAGAAAATCCCACCTATATCCTTTAGCTGTCTCTTGTCTCATCCTTAGATTGGCATCTGGGGCAGGGGTCATATTTTTGGCTGGTTTTTGCCTGGCACACTGGGGAGCTCAGCCATGACAGGGGTTCCTCAGTGCTAAATTAGTACAAACTAATAAAGAAAGCAGATGTAACCCCCTCTGCAGTTGGTTGTGCCTGACCGGTTGCTCTAAGTCTCTAGGGATCAGCAGCAGTGGCTACAGAAGTTCAGGCACCATTTCCCAGATCGCCTAGGCCCCAAGGCAGCGATGGAACAAACCGGTAGCTCTTCCCAGAATGAGTTCAAAGTCAGAGACAGAGGGTTTGGTTTTACTTTTGTTTGGCTGTTATTGGAGCAGAGAGGGAAGCATCACAGCCTGGGAGCTCCCCACTAAACTTCCTGCTCCTCCCAACGGGAAATTTGTAACTCGGTGGTGGGTGCTGAGACGCCAAAGGGTGTTAGCCTCCCAGAGACCAGCAACCCAGACCGAGAAGTGATTCCAGGTCAGCTAGGGAGAGCCAACCAAATTTTCTGTTGGACTCATGACCCAACTGTCCTTTTAGGGGTGAAGAGCTTCTAGGAAATCCCATGTCTATTTATTTTGCTTGTGTGTTTTAAGTCAGCCAGTGATTACAGGGCTGCACCCCCCGCACAGAACTGTATCTCAGCTCATTGGTGCCAGGGCAGGGAGGGACCTGGGTGGTCGGGCATGTGTGAATATTTCAGGGCAGAGGGGTGAAAGATATTGTTTCTATTTTATTATTCTAGTAGTTCCTGTTTTTTCCTCATCCCTTATCCTTTGTTCCCTGGACCTAATAAATTGCCCGCTCTTGTGTGGTTACTATGGGAATTGTGATGATTACTTTATCCCCTTTGAATTGGGTGACATTCCTAGTACAGTATTTGGTGATATATGTGTTCCAGGCACTAGGAGGGTCCCCTTGCGTGGAGGCTCCAAGCGCCAAAATAAAGAGCAGGACCCGGAGCCCTGAGCCAAGAGGGGAGAAGTCACTGTGTAGCAAGCTACAGGAAGAAGGCATAAACCAGACCTCAGAGTTGTGGTTACAAAACATAATCGAATAATCTGAGATGAAAGGGCTGACTGGGCTGCCCACTCCATATGTCTATGGGGACAGACCATGCAGACAGAAGCACATTTATATAAGTGTAACTCTAGCCATACTGTGTGACTGCACTGCTTCAATCAGACCAGGTTCAAATGGACATAGGCAAAGCAGCACAAGCACTGTGCTCACACCAGCCCTTAGACACAGGAGAATTAGTTTTTCTAGTTCTTTAATTTGTTCTTTGTCTCAGTTTTCTATTTTAAAAAGCAGAAGAAGGCTGTTCCAAGCCCCCACCTGTCCCTTTATGCACAGTAGCAATGCTAAGGGTGTAATGCTGGGAAATGCAGAGGTAAAGCTGAACATTTGCTTTATCTTAACTCTATCCCTTGCAGGGGTACTGTATTGAACCCAGCCCCTACTGCTGCCATTAACCACCTGGCAGAAGAGTGTTTATAAAGTCATAGCTGCTCCTGTACAGAAAAGAGGTAACTGTGTCCACACTGTACCTGTATAACCATATCAGGGAAAATCACACCCTAACTGACGCAGCGATAATAGTACAAAGTCTATGTAGGGACCAGGCCTTAGAATATTTCACCAGAGCCAAACTTCCCCATTGTTCCCCTGTAGCACTGATGTCTGCTCAGCTGCCACTCCTGTCTAAGGCTACGTCTACGCTGGCAATTTAAGTCGACTTAAATTAAGCCACGTCCACACGTTCATTAAGTCGACTTTATAACTACCACTAATTAGGTCGACTTAACTTCTTAAGTCGACTTAAGGACGATGTGGATGTGGAGTAAGCCTTAAGTCGACTTAAGGGTGGTTAGGTCGACTTAATAAAGTGGACTAAGTCGACTCAAAGCTAAGTCAACTTAGTCCACTTTGCTAAATCAACTTTAATAAGGTCGACTTTAAGGCAACTTCACAAAGTCAACCTAACTTTTTCTAGTGTAGATATAGCCTAAGTGTGTTTCTTACAGCCACTTACATGGAGGTCAGTCAGTGTATCTTAATATTCAGCACATGACCTTTGTGGGGGTGGAGATGAGGCACAATCCCATTCTTTATGTGCCTCGACTTGACGGCACTCATAGGGGCACTGGACCCCGTGGCCTTCGTAGTGCATTGGGCAAAAGCAAGGCCAGAGTAACTGGGTGCTCCAGCAGCCTGGCAGCTTCTTTGCACAGCTGGATTGACACAGACTAGTAAGCACCTACCGGTGAATCAGCTCCATTGGCTAGACAGCAAGTTGAACCAGCTGTGTAAGGTTTCCTGAGGGCTTGTCTTGTGCTGTGCAGGAGGGAGTGGAAAGGTCTGTGTCAATGTGCTGGAGCTCCTTTCCAGGCCACCGGCTGACTGCAATTGATCTGCAGGTAAAACTGCATTTCATCATTACAGCAGCCGGCCTCGGCCATGCCAGCGCCCCATTGATCTGCTACCCAAGGAGCTTAAAGTGCAGGGCTGCTGTGCAAGATGCTTGTAGCAAAGAGCACTTACTTGTTCAATAGATCTGCCCTGTGTGTATTGGAGCCATATCGGCTCTCTGTAGTGACAGAAATAACCATGACAGCCTTTTATTCCCGTGAGCCCTGCTGAGCCAGGAGAGAGGAGGTTGGGGTCTGTTCCAACTTGTGTATCATTGACAGGGCTGTTTACTAAGTTACAGTGACATCCAGTGATGTCACTGGCCATGGACACATGGGGCATGGCCCCTGAATGTTTTGTGGAGTGTCCCGAGCCACACATGGGAGCTGGGGCTGATGGGCCAGTTTAAAATCCTCTGCTACACTCCCAGGCACATAGCCCAGGGCAAAGCAGGGTGGAAAATGTAACTGCTCCCCGTGCAGGAAGGGAGCAGGCTCAGTGTCTGGGGCTCCACCTTGAGCTCCAGCAACAGTAAGTAGTTGGGCCCAGGGGGCCTCAGAAGCTGGGTGTGGGCTGGGGACAGGGGAAGGGGCTCAGGGCTTGGGGGGACAGAAGTCAGGGGAAGGTGCATGGTGCCAGGGGATGAATGCTGAGGGAAGAGAGCAGGACCCTGTGCCCCGAATCTCTATTCCAATTCCTTAAGTCGACGTAATGAAAGCTCAAGTTGACCTAATAAGAATCGCCCATTAGGTCGACTTAAGGATGTGTAGATGGGGAGTAACCCTTAAATCGACTTTATTAAGTCAACTTAAGGGCGGTTAGGTCGACTTAACAAAGTGGACTAAGTCAACTTAGTCCACTTTGTAAAGTCGAATTAATATGATTGACTTTAAGTTGACTTAACAAGGTCGACTTAACATTTTCTAGTGTAGACATAGCCTGTGTGTTTTCCCTTCCAGAGGTATCAAAGTCCCACTATACAAAATCGTCATCTTCCCTTCACCACTCAGACCGTAACTCTTCCAGCAGCTGGGAGGGGAACCAGGGGTGGCTTTCTATTCCAGGTTCCAGCTCCAGGTCCCCTCACTGACAGCCAAGGCCTGTCTACTCCACACTTTGCTGCTTTTCCTACCTCTCTAGCCATCCTGCTTTCTCTGGGTTTGCCAGCCCAAACTTCTTCCTCTCTGGGAGTAACTGTGAGTACCTGCCTCATTAGATACTCCTTCTTCTCTGTATCAAACCTCTTTCCTCCTGCGGAGTGGCTGAAAATTGCTTCCCCTGTAGGCCCTAGTTGTTCTCAGCTCCTTGGCTTTATAAAGACTCCACCTATTCCTGTCCAGCTGAGCCTTGTCTCATTAACCCTGGTTCTTCCAGGTGCAGCCTGAGCAGTGAATTGGCCTCCTTCAGGCGTTGTCCTGGGTGGACACTCTATCACAGGCTGAAATTGAACTTTGACGCTTAAACTAAAGATACTATCACCTCATTGCAAATAATAAAGACATCATCCTGGAAAACCTCACACTTCCAGAAAACTTCAGAGCAGACATCAAGCAAGAGTGCAGAATGCAGCTTAATGTTGTCCTGCAGAGACTGAAGGAGAGCAAAGTATGCAGGTCTGGTGTCTAGAGTGGGGCAATATTTTAACTGAGTCCTTGTACGTATGGCATTTGCATACAAGCTCATCTGAAAAGGCCCCTATCTTGTTGCTGCTAGGATGTACACTGAAGATCTGCTATGGAACATGCTCTACACTTCGGTAGTGGAGCAACTAACCCAAATGACTTCTACATCAAAGATCAAATCTCCTATAATAATTGCTGTAAAGGAAGCAAAAAACTTGGGTGACATTTTTGTTCCAAAGCAGATTTCAGCTTTTGCAGATATCCAGAGAGATATCAGATAAATCCTTCACCTGAAATTGCATGGGAATTCTTCCTAACTGGGTAAGCTGCATTAGTTGCCCAGAAAGTTTGCTGTAAAGTTTGCTGTAAAGCCCTAACCCTTTTGTTCGGAATTCCAGGCCCTGCTCTAATTGGGATACTGATTTCATGAGTTCCAAACGTGCCACCAACTCCTCCTACTCCGTGGAAATGTTTGGGTTTCTCACCCACAGGATAGATCAAGGTTTTGTTTTCCAGCTGGGATTACTGCCGTCAATTGCTCTTTATTGGCAGCTGAGTTTGACCAGAATAATTTTTCTGTGACTAATTAACTTTGTGGAAATTGAATCGTTTTGTGACATTCTGGCATTTTTCTATGAAAACATTCCAAACAAAATGAAAATTGGGTTTTTTTGTTGTTGTTTTTTTTTTAAATTCAGGTTTTGGTTCCCAGAGTATTTACCTCCTTTCTCTCCTTTTTACCCCAAAAAAAGAAACACAATAAAAAAGTGGTGAAAAAATATTTTGTCTCTCTTTTGTTTTTTTGCAATCAAGAAACTAGTCACAGAGACATAAGGTAATTTTGAGCAAGGCTGCAAAAGAACTGAACAGACAACTCTGGAGCTCTAGGACCTAGTCCCTGGGTCACTCCCCCAGACCTCACCACTCTGGGAAAGATGGATTTACCCAGCTGAATGCCATCTCCTCTCAGGCTACTGACTCAGTGAACAGCCACCTGAAGACTGCTGATCCTGGTAATTTTCTACTATCGTGGACAGTCTATTCTCTTTTATTGGAGTGAATAAAAGGGTCCTTAAACCAGTGGATAAATCAATGGGATGGGAAGAGGGAAAGGCAGAAAGAGAAGTAATTGGACAATCATAAGCCTGGAAATGAGACAGGCAGATTTCCCAGAGGAAATCGTCAAAAGTAATACATATGTAAGCTTACAAAAGAGTTCCTGTAAGTGGAGATAACAGATGTGGTTGTGAAAATAGTCTTTGTCAGTGCAGTATAATTGGGATGTTCAGTGGCTTCGTGAAAACACGTTGACTCCTAATTACTGTAGCACCTGCATTCCTCCACTAACACAAAGCACAAAAACCTTCAAGGAGATCAAAAAAGATCTGAAGGTTTCTTGGTTCTCTGGCAGCTGCTTTTGTTGGGTCTCCTGGGAAAGCACACAGTGACAGCTTGGCTTGGTCCCAACCAGGCCACTTAGAGTTTTCTTTCTTGGAAGCAAGCATCAAACTGACATAAGCTGAATCCTGAGAAGCCCGACTGTTCATAGAATAGAATCATAGAATCTTAGGGCTGGAATGGACCTCATGAGGTCATCTAATCCAATCCCCTGCTAAAAGCAGGACCACTCCCACTAAATCATCCCAGCCAGGGTTTTGTCTAACTGGACCTTAAATATCTCCAAAGATGGAGATTCCACCACCTCCCTAGATAGCCCATTCCAATGCTTCACCACCTTCCTACTGAGAAAGTTTTTCCTAATATCCAACCTCGACCTCCCCACCTGTAACTTGAAACCACTGCTTCTTGTTCTGTCCTCTGTTACTACCGAGAACAGCCTAGCTCTCTCCTCTTTGGAGCTCCCTTCAAATAGTTGAAGGTTGCTATCAAATCCCCCCTCAGTCTTCTCTTCTATAGACTAAATAAGACTAGTTCCTTCAGTCTCTCCTCGTAAGTCATGTGCCCCAGCCCCCTAATCATTTTCGTTGCCCTCCACTGGACTCTTTCTAATTTTTCCACATCCTTTCTGTAGTGGGGAGCCCAAAACTGGACACAGTATTCCAGATGCGGCCTCACCAGTGCTGAATAGAGGGGAATACTCACATACCTCGATCTGCTGGCAACACTCCTACTGATGCAGCCCAATATGTCATTGGCCTTTTTGGCAACAAGGGTACACTGTTGGCTCATATCCAGCTTCCCATCCACCATAACCCCCAGGTTGGCTATCTTCTCCCTTGGCAGAGCGCTCTCTGCTGAGCAGCTTCTTGTGCTTCCGGTTAATGGAAGAAGTGATCCTTGCTCATTCCCCAAATATTCCATACACTTCTTCATTGTTCAATCATTCTATCGCTCTGTAGACAATAGGTGGCCACACGTGACTTGCCATATGCGCACCTCCTCACGGTCTTACTGGGGAATAGCTCAAGCAGTTCCCCTGCCTGGTGGCCTGTGCGCCATCTTTCTCATGGTTTCTCTCTAGTAAAAGCATCTTTATGATGGTATAACTGTGTCTTCATTAGGGATGATGCCAGCATAAGCCCTTTGATTTAAGCAGTAGCAGCTCATACTTTTAGCCTTGGAGGCCCCTGTTCAATTGCTGTTATTGGCCAAGATGGTGGACATCCTACCTGCCCTCTGTGGCTATGTCTACACTTGTAATTTTAAGTCGACTTAACTAAGTCGACTTAGTGAGTCTACACTTAAAATTAAAGTCGATTTAAAGGGGAACTTACAAAGTCGACCTAGAGCATCCACGCTGGATGCCTAGGTCTACTTCTAGAGGCTAGGGGGACCTTGGGCAGGTCCACGGTGGCAGGGGGGCACCCCTTGTGTACAATGGGGCAAAGGGGGACAGGGACCCTGGCAGGGCATGTGGGCAGGGTGTGACGCTGTCTGGATTTAGGGAACCATTTATGATATTATTTCCTATTAATATCTTATATATGCTATAATCCATAGGAGCTATGTCATGTTTGGTATCAATAGAAAGGTAGTAATTTGCTGGGAATGATTATATAGTTCATGTATAGGAATTGTATTTATATTAGAAGTTAGGAATATGGTTGCTATATCTATACTTTAACTTGTGTGAGTCTGTGGACACACCCGAGACAGGCTGTCTACAACCATTGTGTCCTTAATGTTAAGGAAACTGACAGATACAATGGGCCCAGCGAGAAACCTGATGAGCCATTAAGGACACAATGGTTGTATTCCTTATGTCCTTAATGGCTCATCAGGTTTCTCCCTGCGCCCATTGTACCTGGGAGCTTCCTTAACATTAAGGACACAATGGTTGTAGATAGCCTGTTTCGGGTGTGTCCCCAGAATCACACAAGTTAAAGTAAGTTGATGGAACTGACAAAGTCCTCTCTGCTACTACAATGTTACTTAGCAACTTCCTCCGGTGATGGCAGCTTTCCTCGGCTGTAGCCACGAGCTTCCTGAGAAACAAACATCAGTCACAAGTAATTTGAATATCTAGCTCATTTGCATTGATGGACTAGCAGCCTCTATTATATTTTATGTTAATAATTCATCATCATATAAATCATAGTTGAACGAACTGGCTAGCATGTGAAGCAGGTTGAAATTTTTCCAGGAAAAGGCCTTTTTGTACAAACTAGGTTTTTTCATCAAGAGCAAACATTGTCACTGAAAAAAGTTATTTTTACAAATTTTTCAATGAAAAGCCAAAAAATAAAAACTGATTTTTTTTACACTAAAAATGGCTCAAAGAAACTGATGCATTTTCACGTTTTCAATGATTTTTCCATAGGATATTTTGATGATAAAAAATATTTTTTAAAAATTGTCATAAAAATGTCATTTTTTCAACCATCATGTGTGTGTGTGTGACTACCTCCCTTTACTGAATGGGCTCAGAAAGGACTTCTCAGCTGTGTTTCAAAGGCTCTGTATTGCTGACGATTAATGGAGATTTGCTGTTAGCTCAAAACATGAGGGCTTGTGAATGCTGGAGGTTTGTCAGTTTTAGCTCATCACCACAGTGAGCAGCTTGGAAACATGTGGGCTTCTAGCTGGCCACAGATCGTAGTGGTTTTTGTTTATGTAGCATCAGGTTCACCCTGAAAAGTTCCAAAGTGTAACCCAGGCTAACACAGAGCCATGCATGCAGCTTTGTGAGTTTTCTATAGCTTCTGAAATTCTAGCTCTGTTTTTTTAGCTGAAGCAGTAGATATTCCTACTTTTCAGATCCAGAAGTTCTGAGTTCAGTCCCTGCAGCAAACTAATGTCACTAACTTGTCAAGAGTTACCCTTCGGTCAAGATCCTGCAGTAAATGTCTACATTTATTAATTGTACCACAGGATCTTGAGGCCCAAATCAGCTGCTCAGAACAGGTTTCTTCTAAGGCAGGGTGAGCTGTAAGGGAGGTTACAGCTGTAAGGGGGCTGTCAGACATGAGGGTGTCACTGACAGTTACAAGTGGACTCGTCTATCTGTACTTACACACAGAGCTGGGCAGGAACTGGTTTTCCTATCCAACTAATAGCTTCAAGATTTCCAAAAATTTCAACCTTTCAAAATTCTTATGTGAAAAACCAGAGTGGTGTACCAGTGGAATAGGCAACAGGCTGGTGGTTAAGGGAATGTGGAGAACTTGTGGTTGAATGGCTACTTGGAATCAGGCAGAAGAGCAATTCAAATCTGGATCTCCTATATAAGTACCCTGACCAACAGGAGAGTGACTACTCTGAGGCGGGCTCCATCTCTTACTCCTCCCCCTCTCCCTGCCCCAATCTTTATTGGAAATTCCATCCTGGCCCTGAGACAATTCCAAACTGTAAGTGCACAAGGGAACTTTTAGTGCACACTGGCAGGGTGTACACAGACTCACCATGTGCAGCACATTAGTGGGCTTTAAAAATCACACTCTTATAGAATACCTTATTGCTCCCTGTAGACAATCCCTAACTGGATCCATGAAAACATTTGCTTCTGATAAAACAGGATTTTCTAGTGAAAAACAGTTGCCTCGAAAACATGCTACTCAGCTGTACTTATGTGGCCCCCATCGCTGTTGTACCTGAGCACCCACATCCCTTCTGTTGGGAAGGGCAGTACTATCGGCTCCATTTTAGAATCATAGAAATGTAGGGGCTGGCAAGCAACTTCAGAAGTCATCAAGTCCATTTCCCTGGACCAAGTCCACTTGGAACATCCCTGACGGGTGTTTTTCTAACCTTTTCTTAAAACATCCAATAATGGGGATTCTACAACCTCCCGCAGAAGCCTACTCCAGAGGTTAACTTTCCTTAGAATTAGAAAGTTCTCCTTGTATCTAACCCAAATCTCCCTTACAGCTGATTAAACTCATTACTCTTGTCCTACTGCCCATGGACAGTGAGAACAATTCATCACCACCCTCTTTATAATACAGTTGAAGACTGTGATCAGGTCCACCTCCCGTCTTCTTTTCTCACAACTCAGCATGCCTGATCATTTTAACCTTTCCGTAGAGGTCAGGGTTTTTACACCTTTCATCATTTTTGTGCTCTCTTCTGGACTCTCTACAATTTGTCCACATCTTTCCTAAAGTCTGGCACCCAGAACTGGACAAAGGATTCCAGCTGGGGTCTCCCCAGTGGCAAGTAGAGGAGGATGATGACTTCCTGTGTCTTGTATATCACACTTCTGTTAACATGCCCTAGAATGATAAATAAGCCCTTTTCAAACTGCACCACACTGGTGACTCACAGAGGCCCAGAGAGATGTAAGGGACTTTTGAGCAGGGAAGTGAAGCCAGGTCTCTTGCATTCAGCCCAGTTCCCTATGTACTAGCTCACCCTTTGCCTTGTAGAAGCTGTTGGTGACAGACAAGGGTGGCCCACCTCTTGTATTCGAGTCCCTCGGCAATCTCTGCACACACACCCCTTGTTTGTTTAGGAAATATCAAAATGACCATATCAAAACATTTCTATTCCATTTGAGTTTATGTTCAAAATTATAAAATTGAAACAAAGCAAATTAAAAAATATCAACAAAATCAATGAGTTCTTGCAATATACTTTAGTTTTGTCAACTCTCCATTTTCCACAGATTTTTGTTCTGTAGTAAAATTTTCAACCAGTTCTGCGGTGAGTATCACTGCAAAATTGCACAAGGCTTTCAATTCCGTGTTCTGTATTCCATGTGTAACGCGCTTATGGCCAAGGTGGAGTCTGCTTTGCAAGCAGCTCTGGCCAAGGAAAGGCGCACGCAGGAATGCAGCAGGGACAGTCCCCTTTCACCCAGGGCGCACGCAGGAATGCAGCAGGGACAGTCCCCTTTCACCCAGGGCGCACGCAGGAATGCAGCAGGGACAGTCCCCTTTCACCCAGGGCCACCTGTTTCAGACCCCCCGGAGTGATTACACACGCACACACGCTGGGACAGCACAGTGAACAATGGAACGGGGAAGATTTATTTGCAGAGGGAGGAAAGAGAGAACAACAAGGGGGATGGGGCAGCAGGAAAGCAGGCTAGCAATTAGCACAGGGCCTTACAGGCCCAGGGGTGCTGCAGGCTGAGGGCAGACAGTGAGCGAGCACAGCGTCTGTGCTGAGTTCAGTGATCCCAGCACAGTTTCAGTCCGGGCTGAGTCCTGGTTGCTCCTGGTCGTCTTCGGCGCCAGCAAGTGTCCCCAGCAAAGCCTCCAGTGCCTCTTCTGACGCCCTCCCCACTTAACTACCTAGAGCCTCCCCCAAGTCCCAGGCCAAGTCCCAGGCCTCGTACTCATGGCCCCGCAGCCCTGGGCAGCCGTATTACTGGTCCAGCTCCAGTTTGTCCTCGGGCCACGGCTCCCTGGCACAGTGTCCTCTGGCTCCTGTCCTGGGTGTTTCCGGTCAGCTCTCTGTCCCTCTCCAGCTTCTGGGCAGGGCCTCTGCTGCTTCTCTCCTCACCATGCCTCTGCTGCAGCCCCTCTCCTGCCCAACTTCCAGCCACCCCTCACTCTCATCCCCTCCCCCCAAACAGCACTCTCTCCTCCCAGCATAATCAGTGCCTCCCCTACAGGGTGAAGGGTTAAAGGAACCACGCTCTCTTAAACCCCAAAGGGGTTACACATGTTATGCAGGCGGTTAGAAGAGATGATCACACCAGTCCATTCTGGTTTGGAACATGTGATTATGAAACATAAATCCCACAGATAACCAGAGGCAATACAGAAATTATGAGGCTTAATTTTATGCAGAAATGGATCAGCTCTCATTGTCAGCCCCACAAGGAGGGGCTCCCACTGTCAGCCCCGGGCAACTGAGCTCCTGGTATTAGCCTCCCCATGCCTCTTCTGGCTCAGCAGACTTCCACGGTACTACCCAGAAAGACCACAGACTCGGTTCGGTGGCGAAGGTGCTCAGCCAGGTTCAATGTCAATGAAGCATGGTCCTAGCAGCCTGGATCAATGTCTGCAGATACACTAGCAGACGGATGCCCATTATAATAGACTCTGCTCAGTCAGTGGCAAGACCTTCCCCACTCCCTAGGCCAGTAAAAGGGTTAAAGTGAGGTATCCCAGTATTTACAGACTGAGATCAACAATGTGACTAACAATGAGACCAACAAGAGGGTACTTGGTCCTTCCATGAGTGCAGGAGACTGCCCTCAATCACCTCTCGTGGTTCTTTCCAGTTTCTATATTCTATCATGTGGGATAAACTACTCATGCACCATTTTCTGTGTTTGAGGACATGCTTGTTACCTCCTGATAACATGTTTGTTACCTCCCCTTCGCCAGATGTTTTGGTAAAAACCTCACTGTTCTTCCCTTCAGCTGGTCAGCTGGAACGTGCTTACATAGTCAGTGTGTTCTAGGAATGCTAGCATTAGCTGTGCCAAGGTCATATACCAGACAGTGAATCTGCAGGCTAGCATCTGCTTTTTGACTTGGCTTGAGTTTTGCTTGTTGCATAACTTTTGCTGACTTTAGTTCAGGCTTCAGGCCTGTACCAGGCCCCAGGCTCCAGGATCTTGCTTTCTACTATAATCATCACACTTAGCATGTAAGTGACACCAGCTTAGCTTGCTTGATGCATCAGGAGCTGGGAGTGAGTAGGTTGAAGGGAGCATGAATGTAAAAGAGTCTTTCCATGACCCTGTTGTCTGTGAATGTGGCCTGATATCTTTGGTTTTGAGTTATGCCACTTTATTTCCACAGTCTTCTCATCTTCCATCAATTTCACCAGTGTGCCAAGTGGTCAGGTAGCTTTCAGCCGCAGTATCACTTCTTAGGGGTTGTGTAGAATAAAGTCTATTTCATTAGCATTTTTTCTGGCATCTGCTTTTGGGACCCAAAGTATGTGTTCATAGTAACACACACACACACACAATTTCAGAGATTCTCTTTGCAATCCATGAATGCTCCTGCAGTGGTGCAGCTCCCATGTATATTTTATTGATTGTAAGATTTCATTTAAAAATTGACCACTGATTCTCATAGTGGGTTCCACCTGGGACAGTTATGCTTGTTCTTTGGAACACAAGCTCATTTGCCTTTGGGCATTTCAGAAATCATTTTACAATATTTCTTAACCACATTTTTGCTGTTGCTGGATGGATTTCTTGTCTCTGTTTCATTGCCATATCTTGTGTTAGCCCTTTAAGTCAGTCTTGTTGGTTTCTTAATAAAAAGGTGCAATGAATAATTATCTTTAATCGCAATTTATGGCAGGTAAACTTAGCCGACATAGGATAGGATTTTATGTTTCTATTTAGATCAGGCAAAAGGAAAGAAAATGGTGAAAAGCAAATTATTTTGGGAGACTATTAAATAATTTCAAGTCAATTAGCACAGAAGGACTTTACTGCAAAGGAAGGACCCAGGCTTAGAGGATTTTTGCAATACATTGGGAGGGATAATTCAGCTCAGATGGGCACTAGAACAATTTTGGTCTCTGCCCAAAGAAGCATCTCAGAGGTAGCATTCATGCTAATGAGAGTCTTCACTCAGCAAGGGCAAAATCAACTGTGCTTTCTGAAGGACCAGGCTTTAGGAAATGGCAATAAATATAAATAGAAACCAAACTAGCTGAACTAGTAGATCACCAACCAAAATTGGCCCCAGCTGACACAACTCACAAGTTTGCCAGACACATGACCTATCTGAGGCAATTGGCAGATCCCTAGTCAGACATCTATCCCTCTCTGCAGAACACTTTGAGCACCAGCTGTCTGACAAAACACATATCCCTTCTAATCTCTAGTAATATTTTCAGGAGGGCATCTGCTTAAGCTTGCTATAGGACATATAAACAGGTTTCAGACCAAACCACAGCACCAGCAATCAAGTGCTGGCACTCAATATCTATATCAAGATTCTCTTCCAGAATGGACAGAAGACAAGTGCAATATTCCTAGATCTTACTGCTGCATTGGACACAACCTGGCACACAGGCCGGCTGTACAGACTGTCATTGGTCCTGCCAAAGTGGGTGGTCATGGTTGTGGAACTGTTGCTGAGAAGCCGCTACTTCCAGTTCCAGTTGAACAAAGAAGTTGCTCCTGGTGGTCCCAAAACAATGGTTTATCTTAGGGTTGGGGTCTCGCACTGATATTTTTCAACCTCTTCACAAATGACCTTCCCAACATCACTGCCAGCTATTTGGTTTAGATGGACAACACCTGGCTGTTAGTGCAGGACCAGAATCTCAATCACCTGAAAGTAACCTTGAATGCTGATGTGAGAGAGCTGGCCACTATTGTAAAAGAAGGACGCTTAAGCCTAGTGCTAAAAGGACAGTTTCCAGTTGCTTCCATCTATACCAAAGGCCAACAATCAGCCCAACATCTGACTGAACATAAGGTGCTCCCATTGGATTGAGCTTTAACTGCCAAGGAACGCCGTACCAGAACCTCACTGAAAATAAACACAAGAAAAACCCTAACCCGTGAACTAGCTCAGTGGTTTTCAAACTTCTTTTCTCAAGACTCAGTTGAAAAAAGTCAATTATGCCCCCAACCCAACAATTACATATTGAGCAATGCATTCCAGTCTTCTGGTGGCAGCAATAGAGGGCACCGCGACCCAGCACTGAGTCCCGACCCCTGGTTTGAAAATGACTGAACCAGCTGATTCTATCTGGGGAGCTAATGAACATACACTGAGAATTGCTTTGTGCAATTTGGAGGCAGAGCACGGCTGCCTGACATGGCTTCACTTGTCTCACACAGGATTAGTAGACACTTGGCTGAATAACTGGCACTAGGGCTATGTCTACACTTAGAAAGTTAAGTTGGCTTTATTAAGTCAACCTTATTAAGTCGACTTACAGAGTCTACACTAGACTCTTAAGTCGACTTGGGGGGGGGGGGTTGGAGGGGTGCATTGTGGGAAGTGTGTCAGCGTCGGAGCAGAGAAGGTCTCCCCTCCCCCAGCCATTCCTTCAAAAGAGGAAGTGAGCTCAGCCCCTTCCCATTGTGCCTGGCAACATGGAACCTGAGCAGGTCATGGACCAGCCTCTTCTCCTGCACTTTGACAGGCAGCTGCACAACACCTGCCAGCTATTGGTAAGGATTCTTCGGCTGTGGAGCCGGCCTGTCTGGCAACCCGCCAGCGCAGAGGAAAACGACAGCCTGCCCCCCACCTTGCTGCCCCAGCAAGCTGCCGCGCTCCCAGCACTGCACTCCGTGCTCGTCGCTTCTGGGCATGTGAGACCAGCAGCGACTGGTGGGAGCAGATTGTCCTCACCACCTAGGATGATGACCTGTGGCTGCAGAACCTCAGGATGAGCAAGTGGACCTTCCTCGAGTTGGTCCACATGCTCACCTCCATTCCGCAGCACATGGACACCCGACTTCAATCCACTCTGCCCATAGACACGTGAGTGGCCGTCACCTTATGGAAGCTGGCAACCCTGGGCTCCTACCGCTACATGGCCCAGCAGTTTGGCATTGGGAAGGCCACTATGGGGACCACTGTCATGCAGGTGTGTAGGGAAATCAACCGGGTTCTGCTAGTCTGCCTCATCACCCTGGGCAACCTTCACGAACTCCTCGACGGCCTCACCAGACTCCACTTCCCCAACTGTGGGGGCATTGTGAATGCCAGCCACATCCCCATCCGAGCCCCGGAACACTACGCCAGGGACTATGTCGACCGGAAGGGGTACTACTCTGCGATCCTGCAGGCCCTCATGGACCTCAGCGGGATCTTCCAGAATATCTATGTGGGCTGGCCAGGGAAGGTGCACAATGCACAGATCCTGCGCAACTTCACCCTGTACAGATGCATGCAGGCGGGCACCTTCTTCCCCGACCACACCATCAGCATCGGGGACATGCAGGTGCCAGTCCTGATCCTTGGGGATGCCACTACCCCTTGCTTCTCTGGCTTATGAAGCCATACACAGGCTGCATGGATGACAGCAGGGACCTCTTCAATCAGAGGCTCAACCAGTACCACGGCATTGTTGAGCGTGCCTTCGGCCATCTGAAGACTCGCTGGAGTGCCCTCCTGACCTGCCTGCAGCTCGCCGAGAGCAACCTCCTGGAGGTCGTCAGCTCATGCTGTTGCCTGCACAACCTCTGCGAGTTGCGGGGGGAAGGGTCCCCCGTGTCTGGGAGGCTGAGGCCGAGTGGCTCGCTGTGCAGCAGATGTCTGGCACAATGTCCCCTCACCTGGTTTTCTTTGGCAGGGGGAACCTGCTCCTACTCCTCGGTGGCAGTGTCTGCCGTTGGGGCAGGGATGAGCTCCAGGCTGGTGGCAGCCTCCAGGCCTGGCGGGGTGCCCTGCTGCAGGTTGGTCTCCCTTTCCTCCAGCACAGTCTCGTTCACCGAGCCCTCCTCCTGGTTGTCGTCGAGGGAGGGGGGCTCGGCAGAGTCGATTGTGTGGGCTGGGAGGCTGCCACTCTCCTGCTCCAGAAAGGCATGCAGCTTCTCATAATAGCGGCAGCTGGTGGTGCGGGCTGCCCCCATCCGGAACGTCTCCTCCCGGGCCTTCTGGTACCCCTGGCGGAGGTCCTATATTTTCACCCGGACCTGCTGCGTGTTCTGGGTGTGGCCCTTGGCAGCCAGGGCCTGGGAGATGGAAGCATACACCTCCCAGCTGCGATGGCTGTCTCTCAACTGAGAGGTGACTGCCTCATCCTCCCATATGGCCAGCATTTCCTGGTGACATTTCCAGGATTTCCTGGTGGCTCCAGGATGGGGCCCATCTGCGGTGCTGGCTCTGCTCTGCCATGCTTCCAAGCAGCAGGTCTGGCCAGCTCTGGGGAGCACGTTGGTCAGGGGTGAGTCCTGCCCTGTGGTTGGCCAGGGCCAGGGCCGTCCCTGGGGGGGCGAACGGGGCGATTGCCCCGGGCCCCGCGGTTACGTGGGCTCCGCACTGTCCCGCTTCCAGCGGTGCAGTGCAGGGCCCATACACGGTGCAGCCCCTCCTCCCACGGCCGGGAAGGCTATGCCTGGCCCCTGAGCCGGCCCTCCCCGCCCCCAGGGCAGAGCAGGCCGGCGCAGGGGCGGAGCATGTGGGGTCCGACGTCTGGGACGGCCTGCCCTAAACGGCCGGCTTCCCACCCAGCAGGCGGCCTCGGCCTCCCGGCTCGGGTCCAGGGCCCCCAGCTCCCTCCTGCAGGTGGCCTCCTGGCCCGGGGGTGCAGCTGAGACCAGTGCAGCGGTGATTAAGCAAATGCACTCTGGTTGTCAGAGATATCGCTTACCTTCTTCTGGAGAGACTTGCATGCATAGTTCAAACAGGATTCTCCAGAGAACAACTGACAAAAAACAGGGCTTTAGGATACATAGCTTCAGTATGAACCTGCTTTCTGATCCAGCAAACGGAACAGGCCTTTGTCCAAGAGGGCCTCAATCCTTTGTGGGAAAGGTGGGAAGGACTGTGCCCTACTGAGACCCACAAGATGAATGGGTAACCTCTGGTAAGCTTTTCACTCATGTATAGGAACTTTTATTTTTATATATGTTTTCTCTGTAATGCTTTCATTTTAAGAATAAATGTACTTGCTTAGAAATTGCTGGGTGGGAAATTGTGGCTGCTGACCACTGCAGCTGCTCAGAGCCTTTAGACTATGTCTACACTTGAAAATTAGGTGGACTTAAAGAGGCTTAAGTCAACCTAACTTAATCCCTGTCCACACCTGTTCTCTGTTTCTCTCCAGCAGCTCCGGCGTCCCTGCCATGCGCCACTCCCAGGGGAGGAGGACGCCGCACTCGAGAGACAAGCAACTTGGGGACCTAGTCCAGATCTCCGAGGAGTTGGAGTCACGCCTGGTGGCCTGGCGGCAGCAGCTCAATGCCCAACAGAGGGCAGGGCAGGGGATGCTCCAGTGCCTGCTGGATTTAGTGGAGCACCAGACTGTTGCACTGGAGTGCCAGAGCCTCACCCTGCAGTGCCAGGCAGACAGCCTCGAGTACCTGGAGGAGCACTGGAACTCTCAGCTGGCTGAGTGTGCTGCTGCCCCGGATCCCACCATCCCTCCTTGCCGGCGCCCCAGGACCAGGGGTGGCCGCATGCACTGGCCCCCCACCCTGACCCTCCTGACCCCCAAACCTCCTCCTTCCCTCCCAAGTTCCCAAGCCCTACCACTCCCACCCCCAACCCCCTAACTCCCCTCAAACCCCCCAAGTCCCACCGCTCCCACCTCCAAACCCCCTCACTTCCCCCAACCCCCCAGTTCCCCCTTTAAATAAACCCCATGGGAACTATTATTCCATGTCTTGTTCTTTTTATTGGTTTGGCAAAGGGTGGGTGGGTGGGAGTCAGGCATGGGCAGGTGGGGGAGGTGAGGAAGTGGTCCTTCACTGCCTCCCGGATGAGGACCACTCATCGTTGGGCTCACTGTGTCTGGGGCACGGCATCAGGCTGCTCAAACTGGCCAGTGAGGCCTTGGGCTTCGGCCTCCCAGAAGTGGGGGACCCTTTCCCCCCTGCAGCTCACAAACATTGTGGAGCACACAGCAGGCACTGATGACCTCTGGGATGGTTTGCTTGGCAAGATGTAAGCGCATCAGGAGGGCCCTCCAGGACTCCTTGAGCTGGCTGAAAGCACGCTCGATGCCCAGGTGGCACCTGTTCAGCTGTCGATTGAATAGCTCCCTGCTGGCGTCCATGTTTGCAGTGTAGGACTTCATGAGCCAGGGGACCAAGTGGTAGGTGGCATCTCCAATGAGCAGGAAGGACACCTGCATGTTCCCAAGGGTGATGGTGTGCTGGGGGAAGAAGGTGCCCGCCTACATAAGGTGGTACAGGCTAGAGTTCCTGAGCACAGGGGCATCGTGCACCTTCCCAGCCAGCCCACATAAATGTTTGTAAAGATCCCTCTGTGGTTCAAGAGGGCCTGCAGGACCACAGAGTTGTAGCCCTTGTGGTTCTGGTACTCGCTGGCCAATGGTCTGGGGCTCGGACGGGGATGTGGGTCCCATCCATGGTGCCCCCACATTTCAGGAAGCCGAGTGCGGCGAGGCCATCAATTGTGTCCTGCAGGTTGTCGAGGGTGATGTGGCAGGCTAACAGGAGCCAGCTGATGGCCCTTGTTGAAACAAAACTCAGTGGGCCTCAAACTTGCCCAATGACAGCATGTATGTAAAAGAAAGATGTTGCAATCGCTAACAGTCAGCAGAAACTGTGAGTTGTTCAAGATAAGGACGGAATGTTTCAAAAGATGAGTTTCCTCCACCCGGTGCGTCAGTCTTATCTTATGGTCGTGCTGTTTCTATCTGGTTTGTACTAGTTGTACTGACTCTGCTTTCTCTTATAAATACTCTGGAAATCTGCAAGTGGTCAGAGCTCACTTAACGGACGGGGATACTCTGTCCATTAACTGTCTCTCCCGGCAATTGCTTGGAATAAAAGAGGTGTCTTGCTGGAACCTGATCTCACTTGACTAGTAGTTTTTCTTCAACACCCTGCTGACCTGCAGGAGGGCAGCCCCCACGATGGCCTTGCTGGTTCCAAACTGGTGGGCAATGGAGCAGAAGGAGTCTGGGGTTGCCATCTTCCAGACCATGAAGGCCACTCGCTTGTTGACAGGCAGGGCAGGTCGGAAACGGGTGCACTGCAGGACCAGGTTGAGCTCGCAGACCAGCTCCAGGAAGGTCTGCTTGTTCATCCTGAAGTTCTGGATCCACTGCTTGTCATCCCAGATGGTGAGGATGATGCAGTCCCACCAATTGCTGCTGGTTTCCTGTGCCCAGAGGCAACGGGGCCCGGGAGGCACTGTCAGCAGGGCGGTTTGCAGGCTCAGCATGGTGATGGTGCTGCTGTCTGCCTCTGCGCTGTCAAGGTCCAGGTAGAGCATGCTTCAGCTGAGCAGAGCACTGGGCACTGCACAGGAGATATCAAGCACCCCCCTGGCAAGTTGCATCACCGGAGTGCGGTCCATACCCTCCTTGTGCTGCATATTGCCTGGCACAATGGAAGGTGCTGAGTTCATTTCCTCTTTTATTGGGATTGGCTGGGGGATTGGGGCCTTCTCAGGTGCCATGTTGGCACACTTCCCATGATGCACCTCTCCTAAGTCAACCTAGCAAGTGCCTGCATGGATGATATGTCGACTTAGGCTTCTAGGATGGACGTGCTAAGTCGACTTTGTTAGGTCGACCTAACTAAGTTGACTTAGCGTTTTTAGGTGTAGACATAGCCTTAGAAAGCAAAGTGCAGAGGCTGGCCTGGTTAGGCAGGCTGGCTTGCTGGGGACATCACAGTGTAGACATGGAACTGTGCAGCCTGGAAAAATCGCAGTCAGGAGGGAGTGAGACACAGGTCTCCGTCCAGGACAGAGGATGGCCGGGGAGCTGGTGGCCTAGAGCGTATGCCCCTGGTGGACCAAGGAGGGGGACTACAAGTGCAGTTGACCATTCTTTTGAAAATATGACCTCTTACTCCTGAGGGCAAATCCAGGTTTCTGGGCCAGGGACTAGGGCCATATTTAGTAGGAGGCATGGTAGCCCAGTGGCTCTAACACATCCTCCAGGCAAGGGGGAGGTGGGGAGACTCCTTCGAGCTGCATCTCCATGGCTGCTGCCTTCTGTACCCGCAGGGCTCGGAGCACCTAGAGATAAGCTGTACACCCAGCAGAGGCTGGACCTCCTTTGTACTGCCCTCCCACCTTCTGGCAGCACAGCAGCCCTGGTTCTGCCTCCAGGGGACCCTTTTCTGACTTAGAGGAGTTCAATCTCTTGGGATGCGCTAGAATCAGGAGGCTCCAAAGCAGCCTAAGGCAAGCAGAGCTGTGGGGACAGGGCCGGTGCAATGGGGTTGTGTACTATTAGATCACCTGGGCTGGTCTGTTTCCCTTCCCCCCACCCCCTCACCGCACATCCCATCCTGCAGGTTTGTGGCTCAGGCTTCAGATGGGTTAATTCCCTTTCAAATCTACCACAAAGCTCTGAGCACTGTTTTCTGGTTGGGTTCACCCTGTTAGGTTATTGGCTATGTATGGTACCTGAATCATTTATAAGGTTCCCTAATGCCTGGCTGCGAGGAGGGGAGGAGATATAAATGATGTGCCTTCAAGGTCAGGCAAGACTCCATTTGGGAGCCTTCCTAGGGGAGGGAAGTCAGGCTATGCCCAGCCGACGGGAGCGCACAGCATATGACCTGTGGTCGGGTCAGGGCATCCATTACTCTGCTCGAGCCTCTGTGAAATGAGCTGAGGCCCCTCAAGGTGAAAACTTGTGTTTTTCTCTTGAATGATACATCAAAGTCAAAGCGGGCCAATAAGGCACTACAGCAAAGAGCTGCTTTCCCCACACCAGCAGCCAACTGCTCCCCCGCCCTCCGGCTGGCATGGGGGAGTTATAGGAAATTCCTGCATGCACCATATAGTTTCCTAATTTAGAGACTTTAACTTAAACCAGAATGATTCATGCCTGAACTGTTTTAATTCATAATACAAGTGATAGGTTTTGCAGTCCCAGGTGTTTACTCTGGGGCAATATTGAGGCATATTTCACTAAGGCTACATGGCCCTTATTCCAATGTGTGTCATTCCCTCTGCTCTGCAAGGTAAGCTGATAAGGAGGCCTATATAGCCCAGAGCTGGCCACGAGCCTCTCATTACATGGCTGCACTGTCCATACTGATCCACAAAGTTCCCTGGAACTGGCAGGTTCACACAGGCGCTTGCATTGCAGGTGAAAGGAGCATGTCAGGTAGAGACACACACCAGCCTGCTGTGTTTAGGCTCAGCATCTCTATTTATGGTGCAGGAACAACTGTGATTGAGGGAAAGGGGAGTCAGACCTTGGAGAAATGTCCACTTCTCTCTGCCCCACCCAAACACCAGCATTAGACCAATCTAGATTCCCACTTGGCTCCTAGACCTGCCCCCACATAGTTTATAATGCCATTGCACACTCCTCAGCATATGAGCATCAGTGAATCAATGTCAGAGGAAACTGGGGTGATGCATGTGCTGTCAAAATGCATGGGAAGGCTGAAGCAAAGGAACAAGCAATTGCCAGACTGCTTCAGATCTGAGATCTGTCTAGCCCAGTGTTCTGTCTCTAGTGGCAGATATGGAGTAATCTACCCCTCACAGTAGGCCTCTTCTAGCCTGTAATCATTAGAGATCAGCTCAAGTCCTGAAATACAAATTTTAATAGCCCTTCCAAAAATTTTGTTGTAATTAATTAAGGCAACTCACTTAAATGTACAATCCCTTTTTCAACCTTGCTAAATTCCTGGCCTCAATTACATCCTGAGACAGTGAGTTCCACAGTCTAGTTGCACATTGTGTGGAAAAAATACTTACTTTAATCAGTTTTCAATTTGCCCCCTTTTTAATTTCATTGAATGTTTCCTTGTTCTAGTGCTATGAGACTGGGAGAACAGAACTTCCTGGTCTATTGTTTCTAGAACATCCATTATTTTATATTCACCAGTCGTGTTTCCTCTTATTCATTGCCTTTCTAAGGTAACAATTCCTGCCTTCTCAATCTTTATTCAGGGGAGGGTTTCTTAAAGCTCTTGATCATTCTCATTGCTCTTCTCTGAACCCCTCTGGTTCCGCAATATCCTTTTTGCGATGGAGTGACCAGTGCTGCACACGCATGCAGCATTTATGTCTGTGTAATAGCTGGATGGCTTGTCCCTATGGCTGAAGGCCCGAAGGTGAACCAACCCTGACCATGAGGGAGCCCCACACAGATTGGATCAGGTGTTTCCACTGTCAGAACAGTCGGAAACAGCAGTGAAGAGGTTTGAGAGAGTGGCTGAGACTGCCAGGGGCAGATGGCTCAGCAGTGACTTGAGGAAAAGACCACAGAGCCTGAGACATGCCAGTTTCCTGTCTGTGAGCAGTAGAAGTGCAGCAATGTGGCAGCCCTGTTGTATCTTGTGTAATTGCCTCTGAGGGTTTGTAAAAGCATATAAATTAGAGTAAACGAATTTTTCCCTGTGTCAGAACTGTCACCGTCTTATGAATGAACTTCAAAGGCTTTTATTATTAAACACTCTGTTATGTAACAAACAGAAATGAACCTTCAACTGAAATGAAACAATGGCTTTTAATTATGACACAATAAATTAAACAATGTATTATCTAATGACTAAGAACATTCCATTAAAAGAAAAGTGAAGTGAAACAGAGCGCATGGGGCGGGAGGCTTAAAGCCACAGGCGAGCATGGACCTTGACTCTGCCTCGTCCTGTTTGTGGGCCTGCAGGCGTGGAGAGCCCAAGGCATGACGTTACCAGGAGCGACAGAAGGCACAGAAGAGTTGGGGTCCCAAGTGCCCTGAGTTGGGACAGGAATGGCCTGTGCATGGGGGATTGTGGGGAAGAGCTGCTGTTTTCCCCAATAGCCTGTATGGTCAGGGCTGCAGAACATAGCTAGTTCGCAAAGTCCCTCTCCAGCTTCAGATGCTGCCATTTTGGGGTTGGGGGGGCTGTCATGATATCCCCCGACATTTCACCAAACTTTTCCGTTTGCTCCTCAGCAGTTTGCCAGCTGCTTAGCTGTTGATAAGGGCCCTGTCCTTGAAGGTGTCGCCAGTGCAGGTGCCATAGCTGTAAGAGGTGGCTATTGTGTGGCGCTAAGGAGAGGGCACAGCTGGGTCAGCCTTACTGTCCCTCAAGGCAGGGCTCTGGCACTGTGTTGCACACCCAGCATGCTCTGGCCATGCAGCTGGTGTCACCAGCCTGCAGACGCCCACTCCAGCGTAAATGGGTGCTCTGGGGGCTCAGAGCTGACAAAGGGGTTCGAGTCACCACCCTTGCCCTGCCTGTATGGGAAAGGTCAGAGAGATACCCCTGCACTACACCAAGCCTCAGCTGCCATTTCAGCTCTCTAGAATCATAGAAGATTGGGACTGGATGGGACCACAGGAGTTATCTAGTCTAATCTCCTTTTCAAAGCAGGACCAACCCCAACTAAATCAACCCAGCCAGGGCTCTGTCAAGCCTGGCCTTAAAAACCTCCTAGGATGGAGACTCACTACCTCCCTAGGTAACCCATGCCAGGGCTTCACCACCCTCCTAGTACGAAAGTTTTCCCTAATATCCAACCTAGACCTCCTCCCCTGCAACTTGAGACCATTGCTCCTAGTTCTGTCATCTGCCACCACTGAGAACCGCCATGCTCCAGCCTCCCTGGAACCCCCAGTGGGTTGTTAAAGGCACTTGATGGTCTCTGCAGCATGGTGCACACCAGTGAAGTCTGCAGGTTGCTGTGACACAACAGAAGGACCCTGCACAAAAGCAGCAGCAGGATTGGTTGTGCAGTGATGAGCTTTACGTCCCCCTGTCACACACTCCCTGCCTTTGCTCAGCAGAAGGATCAGATGCTCGCTGCACTGGCCTGGAATAGGGGTAAGGTGTACGTGTCTTGATGAAACATGCAGGAGCCCCTGAACTGAGGAGGGATTGCAAACACAGCAAAACAATGCAAAGGAATCTGGTGAGTTTACGATCTTGGGCAGAAACAGCCAATTTACAGCTCTGTGCATATCTCAGATCCATTACAATACTAGTGTGTCCATACTCCCAATGCCTGGTGGGGCAAAGCCAGGCTATTATCCACATTTTATAGATGAGAACAGAGGCCCAGAGTGTGCATCTACACTTGTAAATTAAGTCGACTTAAGCCTGCTGAAGTCGACTTAATTTAATCTGCATCTACACTACAATTTCCTTAAATCAACTTAAGCTGCTGCTTAGGTCGACTTAAGGAAATTTTAAGTTGACTTTATAAAGCCTAGTTTAAAGTCGACTTACAGGCTAAGTCAACTTTATTAAGTCGACTTAAGCTAGTGTAGACGTGGCTTAGCCCTAAGTCGACTTAAAGGGCCCCAGGGATCCCCCACTGACCTCCCTCCCAGGGTGCCTGGCACAGCCAGAGCCTGGCACGCCCACCCACAGGGCAGGACACAGCCCTGCCCACCCCATTCCTATACCCTGTCCTGCTCAACCCCCATTGCACAATGGGGAAAATGCTGAGCCCCCTGGCACTTTGAAAGGGGTGCCCCCGCTGCCACCATGGACCACTCCCAGGTCCACCTAGCCCCTAGAAGTCGACTTAGGCATCCAGTGTGGATGCTCTAAGTTGATTTGGCAAGGTCCACTTTAAGTCGACCTAAATTTACAGTGTGGACATGCTAAGTCGACTTATTTTGACAAGTGTAGACATAGCCAGAGAGACTAAGTGATTTGCCCTGTGGCACAGCAAGGAACTCAGACCCCAGACTAGCACCCTCACCACTGGACCATCCTTCCCGTCCCAATAACCATGAGAAAAATAACAAATATTCAGTTGGAGGGAGAATCACGTAAACAGAAACTCCAAACGAGAGAGAGTGGACTTCCAGTTAAGTAAGAACCTACTGTCCAATTCAAAATCAAAGACCCATATGAGAGGTTTGTGAAGTGCTGATGAAAAAGAGACGTAAAACCATCTTTAAGTACCTGAATGGGTGACATACAGCCACAGCAGAAAGACAATATTGTCCTGTTAAAAGGTATGTAACTCAGAGCATTAGGGTGAAGACAGAAAAGCTAAGCAACAGCAAACCTCTGTGTCAGTGACATCTGAAAGAATCATCCCACTGGGGAATGGCAGGAGCCCATGGAGATATTTCAAAATTCGATACGGTATAGCAGAGGTGAGCAAACGACAGCCCACAAGCTGTGCCCTTCCTCCAGCCTGCCAGCTGCACCCATCAACGGCCCCGGCTGCCACAGCTACTCCTCACTTACACTGGCAGCTCAGAGAGGGAGAGAAAACAAATAAAAACAGTACAAAAACTCCTCCTCCCAGCCCCTCTCCCGGCTCCCACCCTTCCCCCCAACACTACACACACACAACCCTGAAAAAAACAAAAACAGCCCAAAACCTGCCCACTCCCAGATCCAGCCCTTTTCCCCATAGTACATTTTTTTTTAAAGTGGAAAAACAAAAACAGTGCAAGAAACTCCTCCCACACCCCAATTCCTTCTCCCCAAAACTCCTGCTCTCACCACATGGGTAGAGTGCTGGCCGCTCCCCGCTCCAAGCCCCAACCCTTTCCCTGCCTCTGGACAGCCATGCGTATGTGGCCCTCAGGCCAAGAAGTCTGCCCACCCTTGCGGTATGGGGAACAATCCTGCACTGGCCAGGGGACCTGCTGCGTCTGCTTCACCTGCAATGTCTCTGATTTACACATGTACAAAACCAGAAAACTACAAGTCAGCAGAAGTGTTAAATCATTTCTCGTGTTGTAGGGCAAAGCACCTAGAAGGGATGGGAGAGAATGGTGTTTGGAGTAGTGACTGGTGAGGCACTGGCATATGGGGAAGTAGAGCTGGGTGAAACTTTTCAAACTAATAATTTCCTGCAAAATGCAGTTTCAAAGGATTCAAAATGGTTGGTGAATTTTACCTGGTTGATTTTGGCTGGCAAAAAGGTTTTTTAGACCTAGCTTCAGAAAGCTGGGTGGGAAACAGACACAGGGGAAGAGAAAAGAACAGTCACAGCGCTGAGCAGATGCCAAGAAGCCACTAATCACTTGTCATGCAGACGGAGCATGATGCCTGCTTTCTGCAAGGGCGTGCCTCACTTCAGTTCACAGATATAATTCACACGCAGCTTGGGATGGCCGCCTTATTAAAGTGCTGTCCACAAAGGATGGTCTCCTTGACTTCAATGCGTAGATGGGAGCAGCATGCTTGTGCGGAGCAGCACATCTGAGGAGTCAGCGCATCACCTGACGTATGGGAGATTATGTGTTTTAGTTCGCATCTGGAACGCTCTCCTGTGAAATGTATTGCAGGCCGGATCCTCCTCTGCAGAAGTCAATGGCAAAACTCTGACTGATTTAAATGGGGCCATCTCATAGCCCATATTTCTGTTTAAAGAAAAGCATGGGAAATACATTCAGTGGCTAGGCAGATGACAAGTGCTTTGTCTTGTGTTTGATGAGAGCTGAAATACTGTGGAATGATATACCGAGTGTACACACAGTATACTAGAGAGCAAGGAAATTCCTTCTGTGTCTTCTCTGCACTTATCTCAAGTCAATGCCTTTGGAGCTAACCTCGCTCACTGAAGCACAGCCACACTGGACAGTCACACACAGTGAGGGGGAGGGACTGACAAGTTCACACAAGTTGCAGCCAACACCACTGAAGAACTAGCCAGCTAGAGGGAAAAGAACGCCCACAGTTAAGGGTTTTTGAGTGTGGGTGGCCTCACATTAGAGGCAACACTCCTCTGGATGACAATACCACATGGAGTGGGATCAAATATGTCTTTAAAAATTACTTTAATATGGGGCCTGAAATACCAAAATGCCTTAGTTCTAATCATGTGTTTTTCAATGGTGTCTCTAAAGGGCGGAGTTAAGGTTGTCTGGATGCCCACACTCTGCATTTCCAGGCCTCAATGTGGGCAGATTTCTTTTCAGTTTACTCTTAATTTTAATTATCCTAGTTTTTTATATAATTGTAACTGTAATATGCTTATCTTGAAGTACTGATATGGGGTTACCCTTAGCTTCACTCTAACTCTTTTGTCTGAGTAAATATTAATGAATATAGGCTCAGTAGCATCCTATGAGGCAGATGCTGATTGGTCTGGGCTCTGGGGGGTTTTTGCCGTCCTCTGTAGCACAGGGCATGGTTCACCTACCAGTGAATTCTCTGTATCTTAAAGTCCTTAAATCATGATTTAAGGAGGTAAATAACTCAGTCTTAGGTTGGTGGCCTATTGCTGGAGTGGGTGGGTGAGGTCTTGAGGCCTGCATTTTGCAGGAGGTCAGACTAGATGATCGTACTGGTCCCTTCTTATCTTAAAGTCTATGGCTATGTCTACACTGGGGAATTAAGGTTGACTTAAAAAAGTCGACTATAATAAGTCTACTTTAAGTCGAACTTATTAAGTCGACTTAGAGAGTCCACATTGGACTCTCTAAGTTGACTTGTTTGGACCAGGGAGAGCCAGCCCCACATGGGGCTGGCTCTCCCCGAGGCAGCAAGCCCCTGAGTGGTCCAGGGGAGAAGGGAGCAAGGAGCTCCCTTCTGCCCCGGACCACTCAGCTCCCTTCTGCTCGGGACTTCCCACTTCCCGGGCAGAAGGGAACCCTCCTAGCCTGGACCACTCAGGTCCCGGGGACAACTTCCCCGGACCTGAGTGGTCCGGGCCAGGAGGAAGAGCCGGGATCCCGTCAAGAAGGGACCTCAGGGCTCTCTTCTCGCCAGGACCACTCAGGTCCCGGCAAGAAGGTACCGCGGGGCTTCCTTCTTGCTGGGATCAGTCCTGGCGAGAAGAAAGCCCTGCGTTCCCTTCTCCCCGAGACCTGCGCTCCAGGTGCCGCAGCTGGAGCACAGGTCTCAGGGAGAAGGGAGCCTCATGGTCCTGACCAGGAGGGAGCCCAGGGCTCCCTTAGCCAGGACCGCTTGGTCCCAGCTAGCCAGCGCCGGCCATTGCCGTGCTCCAGCTGCTTAGGGAGTCCCCCTAAACAGCTGGTGCGCAGCACCGGCTAGCCGGGACTGAGCGGTCCTGGCCAAGGGAGCCCCGAGCTCCCTCCTGGTTGGGACCGCAGGGTCCAGGCTAGGAGGGAGCATGGGGCTCCCTTCTCCCCGAGACCCGCACTCCAGCTGCCACAGCTGGAGCACGGGTCCCAGGGAGAAGGGACCACGGGGCTTTCTTCTTGCCAGGACAGGTCCCAGCGAGAAGGAAGCCCCGCAGTCCCTTCTTGCTGCTGAGCAGCTGGAGTGCGGGTCTCCAGCTCTCCCTCCTCATTGGGACTGCAGGGTCCCGGCTAGGAGGGAGCGTAGGGAGCATGGGACTTCCTTCTCCCCAGGGTCCACGCTCCAGTTGCTGAGCAGCTGGAGCACGGGTCCTGGGGAGAAGGAAGTGAGCCCTGCATTCACTTCTTGCCGGGACCTGAGTGGTCCCAGCGAGAAGGGACCCATGCCCTAATTTAACAAAGTTGACTCATAGACTTTAAGGTCAGAAGGGACCAGCACGATCATCTAGTCTGACCTCCTGCAAAATGCAGGCCTCAAGACCTCACCCACCCACTCCAGCAATAGGCCACTAACCTCTGACTGAGTTATTTACCTCCTTAAATCATTAAGATACAGAGAATTCACCAGTAGGTGAGCCATGCCCTGTGCTACTTAGGGCTACCCCACGTCTACACTGGCTTAAGTCGACTTAAATAGGTGTTATAAAGTCGACTTTGAATTTCCTTAAGTCGACTTAAGCAGCTGCTTAAGTCGACTTAAGGAAACTGTAGTGTAGACGCAGTCTATGAGTCTATCTCTAGTCTACAGAGAGGACACTGAGACATAGGGAAGATTGAGTGAGTTGCCAAAAATCACTTAGCATGGGTAGCAAAGTGCGGAAGAGATTCCAGTAAACTTGACTCCTATGGCCAGATTTTTCAAGGAATGTAGGTGCGTTCGGCAATCACAGTAGGCTCATATCTACAGTTTGGGCACCTACATATCTTTAAAAATCTGCCCACTAGTCCCCTATTTTCACCATGTGATCCATGCCTTGCAAGAGGATATTCTGCATCGGTGTCTTAAGGATTTGGGGCAGATGGCATTAGTAATGGATGCAGACACCGAGACACTTGAACTCCAGCAAAACAAGTACTGTCGAGAACAGAGCTCTGAAGGAGGCATAACAACTGTTTAGTACAGCAACAGCTGCAGAATCTGGTATTATTATAATAAAATTGTATGCAAAATGCATGCTTAGTCATTACTCATTATTAATTAATCCAGCTCTCTCACAATTTCAGGCGTGTGTCTGAACTGCCTCTGTGCAGCTGGTGGGTTTGGCTGGTCTATTTGTTCTGTGATTAAATGTTAGAAATATTTGTGAAATGTACAAAATAATTTTTCTTGTGAGCACTGCATGAATGAATACACTGTTTATTTTACTCCTCTGAAAGCAATTAATTAACAACAAGAGAGGCTCAGGAGAGGTTCTGCATTAAAATTGTTGCCCCAGAACTGCATGTTTTGGTTGACTTTACAAAATATATAATGAGAGTCCATTTATGAGCAGAAATGACCTCAATAAACAGCTTCTGTCAGGAAACACACTTCCACTGGGTACAATCATGCCCAAGTAAAAATCCTGCATGTGCGTAACCTACATTAACAGTGTGGGGCCCTTTTTGTCTCTCTAATGGCCAAACTTGGTAAAAATTGGACATGAGGCAATGCAATTGGTCATTCAGCACAAACAGTAAAGATCTGTACTCTTAGAGAAAGTAGTCCTAGATTTAGCCCTGCAGGCATCTTTACTGGACACACAAGGAGACAGGCAGCTTTCCACCCTCACAGCCAGAAGGTTCTAACCTTCCAGGGCCAACGTCCCTCATGCCATGTAAGGAAAACTGACTGCAATTGGGAATGGCTTTACCTGCTTTATCCTCTTAACCAGTGGTTAAAGTATAATTTGACAGGCCCTGGAACCTTCCTAATCTCCAGGCCCCCTTCCTGTATTGTCTGAGACCCCTTCATGCATGTGTGGGCCCCAGCCCAGGTAGGCATTTGCAACCACTTCTCAGTACCACATGCATCCATTATCGCTCCATAAAAATATTTATAATTTTATATGGCGTTTATGTCTATAGCAATTATTGTCACAAACTAACAAACATTGCATAACACAATAAGTATTGTGATTAACAACGGTGGGGTGTAGGACCTGCCAGCAGTCAGGGCAGGACAGAACATGCGTTCTGCTGGATTTTTCTATTTTTAGGGGCCCCAGAACTCTGGCCCCTCAAATTTGGGGGTCCCGGAACTGTGTTACGGTGCGTTCCCCCTTACTTTAACCCCTGCTCTTAACATTATGAGGCGATGTCACCTGAGGAGCAGGGAGCCAGAGGGCAGCATCTGGAGCTGGTTAATTTTTGGATTCATTCATTATTCAATGAAAAATGCAGCTTTGGCTGAACCAAAACTACCCACAAATTTGACAAAGACAACTTTGGCCATTGACAAGATGGCTGGGGGAGGAGCAAGTGGCGCCTCATCCTTATACCATTATCCCAATGGTTAGGGCACTCAGCAGGATAGGGAGGCCCACAGTCAAATCCCTGCTTTGGGGTACCTGCAAAACGGAGGTTTTTGATTCACTGGAAATTCCAAAAAAAGTGTTTTTCCTGATTTTTCTAAAGCAAAAAACTCAATTATTCAGCCAGCTCTAGTGGCATCTTTACTTCACTGTCCACCTTGTTAGCTATTTCTTCAGCACGGCAATTGTCCTGCAAGGTTCAGAATAGAAAGGATCTCTTGTCCCTTTGCATCTGAGAGGGGACTGTTATTTCCAAGCTCTGATTCCATCCGCAGTGCGGATCTTTACAAGGTGCATTATCCCAGGGAAGATCAGAAAGATGAGAAACCCTGTGACTAATTAATGAGTGAACTCACCTATAACATCCCATCTTCCAAGGCTTACGGCCATGCCAGCAACAGCATAGGTATATGTTCCCTTCCCTTTGAAACCACAATTCGAGTCAGCACCTCTTTATGATGCAAAATTCAAATCACTTCCTCAGCCTCCAGTGGATACTCCCTGATTATGCTTCTTCCTGCATCTCTGCTTTTGCAGATGTGCTATTGTTGTAGAAGCACCAAGGGAGCTTTACAGCTTCAAAGTTTTGTCTCTGCATTAATCAAAATGGGTTTGGCCCAAACATTACTGAGAGTCTAGAAGGCTGCAGCAAAGCCTGAGAACAGCCTTACAACAGAATCTGGACCTTGGCAAGTTACTTGGAAGGAATCTCCAGGCTTAGATGCTGGGGAGCTCCCTCCTGGCAGCTCTGCAACAAGAGGTAGGGATGGGGTGATGCTTAAATAGGTGAAGCTGAAGAAGTGGGGACAAGGGGGAAGAACTAGCTCAGGTGTGACCTGCTCTACAGGCCAGGAGTGGGCTGGAGACAGGCCCCTACCCCGCACTTAAAGTTTGCCCTCCTCCTTCCTGCCCCTCGCCTATCCTGTCAGGAAAATAATGTGCAAGACTGTGAACTCTGCTAGCTAAGGAACCAGGGTATGAGTTAATTGGGTCAAGGCACATACTCTCTTCTCTCAACTGGGGCCCGTGAGTGCTATCATAAAATAAATCATGTAAACAGGAGCACATGTAATAAACAGCATGTGTAAGCTGGCCATTGCCTCTTCTGCTTTCTTTATTACCTTCCATCTTACACTCTTGTTCAGAGGATTTATCTTTCTGTTCCTTCCTATTTTCCTCTTCTTGTACTTGTCTTTCCCCATCTTTCACTTCATATCTATCTATCTATCTATCTATCTATCTATCTATCTATCTATCTATCT
>ML685815.1:10195208-10221940 GCA_007922175.1 Pelusios castaneus
GCACACAGTCTCTCGGGTCCCCCAGGTGGGGCAGGCACACAGTCTCTGGTCCCCCAGGTGGGGCAGGCACACAGTCTCTGGGCTTCCCAGGTAACTCTTCCAGATCCCAGGATCCCGGTGAGGCTACTGGGTTCTGAAAGCCCAGTCCTCAGGCAACCTTGGCAGGAGAGCAGAGACATCCTTCCCCTCCCAGCGATCCAGGCAGACTGAGCTGCCAGGCTTTCCTCATGGTCAGGCTGGCTCTGGCTCTGCCCCCCCAGGGCTGATGAGTTCTCCCTTTTCCCTCTCAGAAGGAGGCCAGGTCCCTTCACTATGTCTAGAACAAGGGTTCCTAACCCCTGGCCCATGGGCCAAAAGTGGCCTGCGGGGCTTTTAAAAGTGGCCCGCGCTTCCGCTGGCTGGGAGCTGGCAGCCAGGCTGTGGCTGCCCACCTCCTACCTCCCACCTGGGGTCCTGCCACTGACTGAGCTGCGATCGGTGGTGCCTCCGGCCAGGCTGCCCCACACCCTCTGCCTCGCCAGAGGGGCCTCGGCAGCTGCTGCTGGGGAGGAGCCAACCGCCGCCCAGAGTCGCACCACTCACTGGAGCTTACACCTGCAGCGGAGGGGGAGCGCAGCCAGTCAGACGGCTGGAAGAGGAGCAGGGGGAGCAGGCAGACTCTGAGTCTGGGGCTGGGACAGGGCTTAGGTGTGGGGGCCCTAAGGAGGGTGCTCTGGGGGTGTGTGGAGGGTTCCCATGGGACTTCTGTGCTTGGGGGGCTCCATAGGCTTCCCTTGGGGGGATCTGTCCGGCTCACCTCCTGCTCAGTCCCTGCATGCAGCTCACCTCCCCTCCGGGCTTCGGTATACATGCAGCCGTTTTTTAAACAAAACAAAACAAAACAAAAAAGCCTCTTTAAAAAAATTAATATTAATTAAAAATCTTTTTAAAGGGTTTTTAAAACTTTCTAAAAATTTAATTTAAATTAAAACTAATTCAAATTAATTAATTACATTTTAATTAGTTACTTGATTTTGTAAACATTTAAATTGAATTCAATTAATTAATTAAATTTTAATTAAATAAACTGGTGGCCCTTCAGGGTTTTAAAAATTATATTTTTGGCCTTCTGAACAAAAAGGTTGGGAACCACTGGTCTAGAACTTTCCATGGCCAGTCACGCAGCAAAAATAATAAGATAGATTTTTTTAAAAATCAGACTGTTTACGCATGATCAGAATTGAAACCAAACATTTCATGTGATCCAAAGTGAATTTTTTTTTCACTTTTCAATTTGGCAAAAAAAAAAAAGAAGTGTTTTTGGATCAGCCCAAAACAATATTTAATATAATATTTTGGGGAACTGTCAGTGAACCAAAAAATTATCATAGATTCTAAGGTTAGAATAGACCATTGTGATCACTTAGTCTCAGGGCCGTCCCTTCGGGGAAGTGGGGTCCTGGGCCAAAAGGCCTACACGGGGCCCCGCCCCCCCATGCTGCAGGGGAGCGTGGCAGGCCAACCAGCCTGCTCCGCCCCCCAGGGAGCTGGCCCCAGAGGCCGAGGCTGCCGGGGGAGGAAGACGGCTCTGGCCGCTGGTGGGGGGAGCCGTCTCCGGCCTGGGTCGCTGAGGACGCAGATGCAGGAGCCAGCTCAGGAGGCCGAGGCTGCCCTTGGAGACCTGGTCACATGTGGCTGTTTGGGAGAGGCCGGCCCAGAGGCCGGGGTCCCCCCACGTGCTCTGCCCCTGGGCCTGCCTTCTCCGCGCTGGGGATAGGGAGGGCCACCCAGGGGCCGGGCATAGTGCTCCCGGCCTGCCCCATCCAGCTGCCTTCAGCTGAAGGCAGCGGGGAGGGTTGCAGAAGGAAGCGGCCGTGGTGAGGGGGCCACGGCGTGGGCTCTGCACTGCTCCGCTGGGAGCAGGACAGCGCGGGGCCCATGTAACCACGGGGCCCAGGGTGATCGCCCTGTTTGCCCCCCTGACCTCCCTAGGGATGGCCCTGTTTAGTCTGACCTCCTGCATAACAGAAGCCAGAGAAGTTCCCCAAAATAATTCTTAGACCAGATCTTTTAGAAAAGCATCTGATCTTGATTTTAAAATGTTCAGTGAAGATGAATCCACTATGACCCTTGGTAAATTCTTCCAGTGGCTAATTACTCTCACTGTTAACAATCTATGTCTTATTTCCAGACTGAATTTGTCTAGCTTTTATTTGCACAACTCTATCCCAATCCCAGAGGGCTGTTTGAAATCTAAGCTCTAAGGTGGATTCCACTGGGTTTGAGAACAATGGGATCAATGAATATCTCCCCGGATGGAGAAAGGGAACGTTTCTTTTATGAAGAGCCCAATTGTGCAAGATATTGAGCATCTCCCTCAGCACCCCTTGAATGAGCACTGAGGTCCCTCAGCACCATGCAGGAGGCTCCTGCTGCTGCCATGCTGCCCTGCCTGGCTTTATATGTGTCATTTATGCCTGTGCAAAGCAGTCATCCGATGTGATTATACAGGACCTCTCACTCACTGACACAGTGCCACCATTTCACACCCCCTTTGTTACATTTGTGTAACTGTGCAAGAGACCAGGCAGCAGGGCTC
The DNA here is from genome assembly GCA_007922175.1 of Pelusios castaneus. Classification (NCBI taxonomy): domain Eukaryota; kingdom Metazoa; phylum Chordata; order Testudines; family Pelomedusidae; genus Pelusios; species Pelusios castaneus. Next base: position 10,197,787 of record ML685815.1, read on the forward strand.
AAGCCCTCAGCACCATACAGGATCAGTGCCTACAAGGGCAATTTAAGCAACAGAGCTATACCACCGGAATCTGAAAAACTTGGACACACTAGAGCAGGGGTCCTCAAACTTTTTAAACAGGGGGCCAGTTCACGGTCCCTCAGACTGTTGCGGGGCCGTACTATAGTTTGAAAAAAACATGAAAGCGTAGCTATCACGTCTGCTGCTGGCCTGTGTTTCTGGGTCCTGGGTGGTAGGCGGTAATGAATCCACACACTTTTTGTTGGTGCTGTGGGGCTCCGGCCAGACCCAGAGTGTGGGACTGACCGATTTTAGCCTGCTGGCCTGCTGTTGTGTAGGCAACTAGTAACCAACGTTCCCTCTAGGTTTGGCGGCTTGTGTGCAAAATTTTCAAGCCGTGTGCAAAACTTTTTCTGAATAAAATTTTTGTATAAACTCACACGACAGAAATTATAGGCATTAATTGAAGTTAAAGTGATTGTAAATAGAATTAATTGTGTTTAATTAATTTAATTTGAATGAATTTTGAATTGAAATTTAATTTTTAGAAAGGTTTTTATTTAAAATTAATTTTTAAAAAGCTTTTTAAAAAAGAAGGAAGAGAAAGAAAAAAGAGAAGGAAGGAGGAGAAAAAGAAAAAAGTAAGAGAAAGAAAGGAAGGAAGCAAAGAAAGAAAGAGCAGGAAGGAAAGAAGACAAAGAAGAGAAAAAGAAAAAAGAGAAAGGAAGAAAAGAGAGAAGGTAGGAAAAGAAACGCGGAGAGAAGGAAAGAAGGAAGAGAAAGAAGGAGGCAGGAAGGAAGAGAAAGAAGGAAAGAAGAGAAAGAAAAAGGAAGGCAAAGAAGAGAAAAGAAGAAAGAAAAAGGAAGGCAAAGAAGAGAAAGAAGGGAAGAGAAAGGAAGGCAAAGAAGAGAAAGAAGGAAAGAAAGAAGCCAAGAAAAGAAAGAAGAAAAAAAAAAAGAAAGAAAGAAGCCGAGGGCGCTGGCGGCAGGGACCCGAACGCGGCCCCGGGAGGGCAGAGCAGACCCTGGCACCGGAGACCGATCCTGGCCCTGTGCCGGGAGGCCGAGGCTGTCGGCGGAGCGGAGCCGACCCCGGCCCCGGGCCGAGAAGTCGCCGGGATCTTGCCCCAGCCGCAGCCACCCCGCTGCCCCGGCCGCATGGGGCAGGCAGGCAGGTGCGCGCACATGCCCCAGCCCTGAGCCTGCCTGCTCCACCCTGGGGGCGGTGAGGGCCAGCCCAGAGGCCGGGCTCAGGTTAGGTCTGCCACGGCAAAGCCGCAGCCCCGGGGGTCTGGTGGGGGCTGCCGGCCTGCGCGGGGGTCCCTCAGTGCTGCGCGGGGGTTGTGACGGCAGCTGCGCGGCCGCGCACCCGCACAGCTTAGAGGGAACACTGGCAGGGACCCGAATGCAGTCCCGGGAGGGCAGAGCAGACCCCGGCAACGGAGACCGATCCTGGCCCCGTGCTGGGAGGCCGAGGCTGTCGGCGGAGCGGGGCCGGGTCGGCTCCGGGCCAGGAAGTCGAGGCGGCCGGCGGGTGGGAGCCCGGGAGCCTGCCCCGGCCGCGGCCACCCCGCTGCCGCAGCCGCATGGGGCAGGCAGGCAGGCGAGCGCACATGCCCCGGCCCTAAGCCTGCCTGTTCCACCCTGGGGGAACTGGACGCAGCGCTGCCCACGGCCGCAGCAGGGGCAGGGGCTAGGTAAATGACCTTGGCGGGCCATATCCGGCCCACGGGTCATAGTTTGAGGACCCCTGCACTAGAGCCTAGAGTCCTAGGACAACTTAGTTCTCTGCACTAGCAGTTATTTAAGGGACCAAGCTTCTGTGATGTGTTTGCCAGTATGCCCCTACTGAGAGGATTTTTAGTCAGACTACAACTGGGTAGGGCTGGAAACCCCATGAGACAACCTGTTGTCAGGAGATTTTCCACCTGATTTCCAGTCCCAGGAGTGCCCATTCATCGAAGTTTCACACTTCATCAATGCAGTTGCCCTGTAGATTTGAGATACACATAACTTGATTCACACAGGAGACCTTTTGTAGATATTGTACTGATTAAATCAAATTCTTAGTTTGTTTTAGCAAATACACTCAGACCTATATCAACCAAGTTTGCTTCTTCATCTGCTATCCTGAAGATGAACTGTATTTTCATAGACACAGAATTATTTACTTCATATGACAATTGATACTTAGACTAAATTGCTCGGAGGCTTTCCCATCTAATTACACCCCAAAACACTATGGAGCTGTTAGGGTAATCATGATCAAATGCTGCCAAGCTGTCCTAAAACATTAAAGGAAATGTTGGATTTCTGGCAGTCAATTATCGAGGAGACATCTGTGCACTGAACTCAGTCCATGAGAATAATACTTGTTGCTGGTGTTCTGTAAGAGGTGTGTGTGTGTGTATGTGTGTGTGTGTGTGTGTGTGTGTGTGTACACACATGTTACTGGGCAAATACAGGATTTGCATTTACTTATGAAGTTCTGCATCCTTTGAAACTGTGTCTTAATTAAAAACATTACACTTATGAAAGAGAATAGGGAAAAGTTTCACCACAATTACGGAAGAACTTTCTGCAACATATCTAGAGAATTTTGACAAGTGATGGGTTGCGGAAGTTTGGAAACATTCGGATGCTTCTTCAGAGAGCCATGGGAAGGTCAGGTGAGAGAGATATGCTGCTACCTACACAGTGGTACTAACAGAAATGGTATTGCAATGGTGGAGAACTTCTTTGTCCATTGTTCTAGGAAGTCCTGTCTTCTAGGTGGCAGTATAACCATACTCAGATACTATGGTGATGGACAGCAATAAAATACCTCTGGATACAGAGAGTGAGGGAGAGAAAAACATTACTAATCTAAGTATACAGGTTTCAGGGGTGATGGCTGAAATAACAAATATTCACTCGCTTTTTTAGAAACTCTAACATGAATCATGAGGCTTTTGTTTCCATTCTCCTTAGCAAAGCCAGATGTGGATGATTTATCTCCTGGCTGGTATGGTTTAGTCGGGGTTGGTCTTGCTTTGAGCAGGAGATGGGAGGAGATGACCTCCTGGCCTGACCTCCTGGAGATGTCCCTTCCAGTCCTCATTTTCTTCTATGATTCCACTATGTTGTTAGCCCTCACTAGAGCCCAGAGCTGTGCTCCTCATGGTGCTCTGTCCTGTCTTTGCGGTGCTCAGCAAACGCCTTTGGGATTTAGGCAGCCACCAGCTGTACTATCTGCAAGTGAGGTTCTCAACAGAGTTTACTGAGAGGCAAAAGCACACAGCAAAAAACCTAACTGAGCTGAGCAAATGGTGTCAGATGGAATTAGTCGCTCTACTAAACTTCATCAAGCATTCAAACTCACGCTTTTTGGGGATTTTCCTACCATGTCTGATTAACTCTTCATTCCCCAGCCATCTTCCTTGTTACAAGCCCCTACACATCCAGATTGTGGTAGAGCCTGGGAGCTGAATGGGAGAAACGCCACAAGAAGGGACATGCTGCTGCTCCCGACCAAGCAGAAGCAGGACATACATGAAATGCAGGAGATAAGCTTCCCCTATAAATTGCCATCCTGAAGGCCCAACTTTAACTAATGGTCAGAGACATGTCCAATCTCTTGGCAACTTACTTACTGGAAATAAATCCAAACTCTGAATCTTGGGGCTTTGTCCAAAGAAGCTAAATCTTCAGATCCTTACTCAAGTTTTTTTTACTCATTTCCTATCCAAATTCTCATTGGATACAAGGGCAGTTTGCCTGGATTAAGAACTAAGTAAGAGCCGCAGGATTCAGCCACCTGTATTTGTATTCATTTGCATCCATGATCTGCCTTGTCTCTCAGAATCTTATTTATTTTGTTACTGACTAAAAGTGTCATCTTATTTGTGTGAAAGACAAGGAACAATTAACAGTTCCCTGCAGCCAAGTTCCCTTCTTTCTTCAAACAAAGAAAAAATCTCCCATTTTTATGAGAAAAACAAACAAGGAGTTCCATGGCACTTTTAAAGACTAACAGATTTATTTATCACATGAGCTTTCATGGGAGAAAAATCCCACTTCATCAGATGCTTTGAAGATGCTTCAGCTCGTCTGACGACGTGGGATTTTCTCCACGTAAGCTCATGTTAGTATTTAAGGGTGCGTCTACATTGGCAATTTAAGTCGACTTAAGGATGCTTAAGTCGACCTAAACAAAGCCACGTCCACACCTCACTTTCATTAAATCAACTTAAGTGCTTCCTTAAGTTGACTTAATAACTACTACTCCTTCGTTAAGTCAATCCAAAACTGGTGTGGATGCCCTAAGTCAACTTAGGGCCGGGGACAATGAAGCCACGGCTCCCCACGGGGACAAGGGAGCCGCCCATGGCTCCCTTGACCCTGGGGAAGCCGCGGCTCCCCGGCAAAAAGGGAACCTCAGCTCCTTTCTCCCCAGGAGCCATGGCTCCCTTCTTGCCGAGGAGTTGGGCAAGCAGGGAGCCGTGGCTCCCCGGGACAAGGGGAGCCACTGCTCCCTTTGTCCCAGGAAGCCGCAGCTCCCTGCTTAAGTGGGAGACAGGCTCCCCTTGTCCCTAGGAGTAGCAGTTCCCCTTGTCTCCGGGAGCCGTGGCTCTCCATCGACTTAGCCAGTTAACTTAAGAATATAGTGTAGACTCTCTAAGTCAACTTAACAAGGTCAACTTTAAGTTGACTTAAGTCAACCTTGTTAAGTCGACTTAATAGAGTTGACTTAGCTTTGTAAATGTAGACATAGCTCTAAAAGTACCACAGAACTCCTTGGGTGCATCTATACTGGCAACTTAAGTTGACTTAAGAATGCTTAAGTCAACCTACACAAAGCCGTGTCCACACTGGGCTTTTATTAAGTTGACTTAAGAGCTTCCTTAAGTCGACTTAATAAGAGCTTATGTCAACTTAATAACACCACCTCTGAAGGTCGACTTAAACCAGTGTGGGTGCCCTAAGACAACCTCATGCCCTAGGTCGACCTAACTGGCCTCCAGGCCAGGGGATGGGCTGGGGAGAAGGGAGCCCAGCCCAGGGGGAGATGGGGCTCGGGGGAAGGGAGAACCATGGCTGGGGCAGATGGGCCCCAGTCACGCGAGTTTGCCGGCTCCCAGCGCAGCAGAGGAGCCCCAGCCACAGGGAAACCCCCATGGCCCTGGGGCTCCAGCCGCAGGGAAACCCACAGCTGGGATTCCTCTGTCATGTGGGGAGCCAGCAACCCCACGTGGATGGAGCCCCAGGGCCACAGGGGTTTCCCTGCAGCTGGAGCCCTGGGGCCACGGGGGTTTCCCTGGGGCTCCATGGCTGGGGCTCCTCTGCCATTAGGGGAGCCGGCTGCAGCCCCAGGGCCGCAGCTTTCGCCAGCCGGATCTTTCCCAGCCAGGGCTCTCCTCTGTCGACCTAGCACCTGCCAGTGTGGATGCAGGCAGTTGATTGGAGTCTTAAGTGTGGACGCTCTAAGTCGACTTAACAGAGTCAACTTAACTTTTCTAGTGTAGACACACCCCTTGTTTCTTTTTGCTGAACTTAATTAACATGGCTACTCCTTTGGAACCATTTTTATGAGGTTAATTTTAAAAGGATTCATTTGATATTCTATAGCCAGCACAATTCAAAATAAAAACAATTCAGTGCAAGATGGTTTGAGATTGTTGGCTTTAGCTGCATCTTATGTGGTTCCTTTCCAGGCTTGCTCCACCAACGCATCATTCCTGATCTTGCTGCATGATGTGATAGCAGCAAAAGAAGGCGGAGGGGTCAGTAGGCCATGAATAGAACTCAGCTCAAATTTGATTTACTGCTAATGGTGGAATCATAATAGTTGTTATTTGTGAACGTGCATTTCAGGACCACTCTTTATGAAACTAACCGTGACTCTTGAAAGATCCAGTTTTGTACTAGAAAAACAGATGAATTGTTATTCCCAGTCATTAGTCCCCCACTAAAAAGACTCAGGAATCCAGTCAAGAGCAGAAGATGTACCATGTGACCAATCATACACCACAAACAGCCCATAGATGAAGAGTTCACCTGACTCATCCAACTGTTGGGTCACTATTCACAAATGGACTATAGCTGATTTATTTATTTAGGTTTATAAACTCGTCCAAAAGGTGCCTGTTGAATGCTCTGCATGGCTTTGCTGTGATTTAGAAACTCTTATTCACCAAATTAACCTGAATAATAATCCAACCAGCAACCCGAAGCACAGCTCAGCTCTGATAAAACCGCCATCCTTCCCAAAAAGCCACACAAAAAGTTCCCTTCACAACCCACTCTCTCTCAGCCCCCAGATAAGCACATGGTCCTAGCAGCATGTCCTGAAAGTCTCAGGGTATAGCTACACTGCAGTCAGATGTATGACAGCAGCCTCGGTAGCGTACTCACACTAGCTTTAATCTCTGTCCTGGATAAAAATAACACTATAGATGCACATCATGGACTTCAGTGCTGGCTCAAAAAGCACACCAGAGTCCATTGGCACAGGCTCACTTTGCTAGCCCATGTCACTGTGTCTTCACTGCAATTTTTAGCCAATGTTAGCTAGCTTAAAACAAGCATGAGTGTGCACTCTGAAGACAGCATAGAGATAGCCTACTGTAAACTCACTGAGCTGGAGGTACCTTTTTTCAGCAACTAGCATGTCCCAGACACAATACAAAGAAATAACAATAAATAGTTATTTCAGGCCAAAAGGACCAGTGGATTCCATAGCTCAGAACCCTTCAGGAAGAGTATTCTGATGACACCTCCTCCCTTTTAAATTAGCTTGAGACGCTCATGCTGATTACCGCTGCCATGGGGAGCCAGATGTTTCTGGAGTAGGCAAGTCCCATGCTATCTGGGACTTTACTGTTCAAAACCAACACTTTAAATTCAACCTGTAAACTGCAGATTCTGGAGCACCCTGCCATCTGCACCTGCCATGACACACCACTTAATGCGAGAGCTACACGTTGTTTCCTGATTGCTGTACAGTGTGGCTCATGGAGAGCGCCGTGCGACAAATTATGCCCTGACTCATGTTAAAGGTGTGGACCAGGAAAGTCAGATGCACTCCGTGGACCTGGGGGGGGGGGCATCCCTGCATATGACTCCTGTGATAAATGAATGGACCAAACTCAGGGAAGGATTTCTTCACCCCACAAAGCTCTGAATTCAATGTCATTTTATTGTGGCACCACTGAAGTTAGGAGCCTATATTCCTATTTGCTCAGCACTGGTCATGGATACCAGGAACTGTGCTTGCAAACACCATGCTTAATAACACAGCTACTGCCCAGAATGGAAAAAATAGCTGCTCACTAGCTCAGAACAGACACAGAGACCGAATGTATTAATTTAAAGAATAATGTGAGCAGTAAGTGTTAAGGATAAGGGGAGATCATTAATGGTTGAAAAAAGCTTTGATACCCAGCCTCTGTTCAGTTAGGTTTCAATTCAGTGTTTGAGAAAGAAAACCCAGCCACAGGAAAACTTTTACACGTTTCTTGCAAGCCCACAGCAGAAAATGAGATCAGGCCTTTTTTCTTCATTCTATATCTGCTCAAAATAACTAAATACACAATAATTAATTGCATGTAGTTGCCAATTAGCAGGCAATTATACGTAAATTTACCAAGCAATTTTAAGAGTAATTACCTTCATCATAACATGCCCATTTCAGATTTCATGACAATGCTCCAGTGTAAACAACAGAAATAATCACATAATTACTCCACTGGGACATACATGGGTCTTACCATTCATATTCACATTAGCGTACATTGCTAGTAATTTGCATATGTTTAAGCGTTATTAATAAGCTATTTCACTACTTCATTGTCACACAAAGTTATACCAAACTATTGTTCTGCACTCGGTGGCTGCATCTACACTTGTAAATTAAATAGACTTAAGCTTGCTTAAGTCGACTTAATTTACCTTGCGTCTACACTACAGTTTTCTTAAGTCGACTAAAGCAGTTTGCTTAAGTCGACTTAAGGAAAATAAAGTCAACTTAATGAAAATTAAGTCGACTTTATTAAACCTAGAATTACTTTGACTTAAGGCTTAATTCGACTTTTTAAAGTCGAATTAAGCCAGTGTAGACGTGGGGTAGCCCTAAGTCAATGTCTACAGCCATTGTCTCCTTAATGTTAAGGAAGTTCCCAGGTACAATGGGCCCAGGGAGAAACCTGATGAGCCATTAAGGAGACAATGGTTGTAGACAGCCTGTCTGGGGTGTTTCCCCAGAATCACACAAGTTAAAGTATAGATATAACAACCATATTCCTAACTTCTAATACAAATACAATTCCTATTCATAAACTATATAATCATTCCCAGCAAATTACTACTTTCTATTGATACCAAACATGACATAGTTCCTTTGGATTACAGCATTTATGAGATATTAATAGTAAATAATATCATAAATGCTTCCCTAAATCTGGACAGCATCACACCCTGCCCACATGCCCTGCCAGGGTCTCTGTCCCCCTTTGCCCCATTGTACACAAGGGGTGCCCCCCCCCGCCACCATGGACCTGCCCAAGGTCCCCCTAGCCCCTAGAAGTCGACCTAGGCGTCCAGTGTGGACGCTCTAGGTCGACTTTGTAAGTTCCCCCCTAAGTCGACTTTAAATTTAAGTGTGGACATGCTAAGTCGACTTTGCTAAAGTTGACTTATATTTACAAGTGTAGACATAGCCAGTGCTACTAGATTTCATACAAATATACGCGCCAGCGCCTGTAAATTTTTGCAACCTCAGCAATATTCAGCATCAGCATAAATGCTCAGGTTACATGATGTATGTGATCAGTTGTGCATGCAGGGATGAAGGGAGCTTATAATTAAGAGAGTGCATTTATTCGTATTATGATAGGTGCCCCCACTAAGAGTAGGTTCCTATTGTGTTAAGTGCTCCACAAAACCATAGGGAGAAATACTGCCTGCACCTAAAATCTTATGGGCTAAATAGACATGGGTTGAAGGAAAAGTGGAGGTGATGAATGTCACAATTGAGGGCCAATGCATTTTTGTTCCCCTCCATGGTCTGAGCGCACCCCGTCTAGGCTTCCAGCTCCTCAGCCACCACTTCTTTTGGAGAGAGACACATCGCTCTACCTGCTCACTGGGGTTTTTCCAGGCTTCCCAGTTCCCTGACTACACTGTCAGTTCTCTAGATGGCTTAAGCAGACCAGCATCTGCTCTTTGATTTTCCTCAAATTACCTGAATGACCTCTTTGATTTTCCTCAGATGACTTGTTATTGCCCACAGTTACAAGGTGCCACACCGCTTTCTCTAAGCAAGCACAGTTATCCGTAAGGTGAAGGCACTATAGAGAAAATATGTTAAAAACAATAAAAGAACCTAAACGTGCACTAACCAATTTACCAGAGATCACCATACAGCCTTTAGTAGTGTCATTCCTTCAAGCTCCACCATGGAGTTTGCAGTGGTTATAACAGCTCTTAGCTCAGAACAAGCCCCCTGAATAAGTCAGTTTTCCCTGTATGCAGCTGGAATTTGACAATTCAATGAAATAGGAGATGGTCTGTTTTCACCAGAGTTCTGATGGAATGCCACATGCCACCTCCTTTAATGCACTAGCAGTATGGTGAGTCCCTTGATTGGTCATGAGAGGAGATCGCATTGCATTATGGGAGACCTAGTCTGGCTAGGGCGCCTGGCCCTTAGGAGTGGGTGACATCTAAACTACAGTTCCTGTGCATTGATATGCCACCTAAGAGAAACGCAGCTTAATGTTCAACTTACTCAAAACAAAACATGCAGGTCAGTTCAACAAACTGAAATATTTTGAATTGGGTAAAATCAATCCAAAAATGAATATTTTTCCCAACCAAGAATAAACAAACATTTTTTAAAAAATCAATAAAAAGAAAATTTTCAGCAGAAAACTTTCAGTTTTACAGAAACTGTATATCGGGGAAAGAAAATCATTCCAATGGAAAATTCCTGACCAGCTCTACTTAGAGATGTTATCTATGAATTTTTTTTAATGCATGACCACACGATGCTTAGTACTAGGATGGTACCATAGTGATACCAATGGTAGAAGAACCTGTATAGACTAGAACAGATGCAAAGTCTGTCACTCTCAATACAATATGCTGTGTTGGCACTTAAATGTGGTTATGAAATGTGCCATAATGTGGCATATCTTTACTTTCAAGGGCTTGTGTTGGGGAATGTCACACTTTCCCAACTTGAATCCCTTTCAGAGGAAAGTTTCTGTTTATGGAATATTAGTGTTGAAGAGGAGGATGTTCCGATGTTGCTATGCTTGTGTTGCTTTCACCCCTGCCATTCTTTGAGGAAAGATATCTCACAGCCCGTGAGAAAAGCAGAGGGGGTGATCTAGGAGAGAATTTATTTCCACACAGAAAGCATTTTTCTGTAAATAGGCTCCCTAAAGTCCACAGGGGCTCTGCAGAACGTCAGTGTCTGTGTGGGGAGGTGTAAATAGTTTCTCATATAGCAGAGAGAGTTCTGGCCCGTGCCTGTAGCTGATGATGAGTCGAGAGTGAATTTTGCAAAGGAACATGCTTTCCTGGCAGTGAGCCCCACTGAGTGTGAATTGACAGACTCGAGGCCTGTTCGGATAGGCCCAGTGAGTGGAGAACAGTTATTTGCTCCTAGCCTCGGGGAAAATGGAGCCCCGCCCTTCTATACAGCAATAACCTAATCCAGAGTGCTCATTTTCTCTTCTTCACATCATGCATTTTCATTATTTCCAAGGCTCCCATCTCAGATTTTTGGCATCTAGGAGAAAACTGAACTCAGAACCATTTCAGGAAACAAATGCTTCTCTGCCTAGTCCAATATATTTTATTAGTCACCATTTGCTCTTGTGTATCACCTAGTACACAAACACTCAAAGGGCTTTTACAAAGGGAATTAATTAAGCTTTTTAAGATTCTGACTAATGCATACTAGTCCAGTTACTCCCTTTGTTATTTCCATTGTACAGACAGTGAAATGGAGACCAGGAGAAGATCAACAGCTTCTTCAGGGTCACACAGGGAGTGGAGCTGACCTGGAAATGGAACTCTGGGCTGACTCTTTCTTCTGCTCCAATCTGTGTTTTTCAATGGGTTGGACATATCCCCCTGGAGGAACCCAACAGGACTAGCGAGGGGGGCAAGGACAGACCCTACTATTGTTCTCCAGAGCCCCAGCTGTCATCTAAAATTTAAAAAAAAGTTACAAAAAGACCACCTTCAAAATGTGACAAAGTGTAACCGACTTGGTGATGTCTACCTGAATTTGTCTCAAGCAGTAGCTCTGGGACTGGGTATCATTTGATCCAGTTGGGTGTCCTTTGGATTCTTGCACACTTTGTCAGTTTTTTAGCACAGGTGCATAACTAGGCCACCAGCCACTCAAGTCTAAACAGCCTTCTCTGTCTGCTACACACTAAAGGGCACCTGGGATACAACATAAGAAGCCTCATGGCCTGATCATTGGCCCTGTCAGTGTTTGCCCTTTCAGAACCCCATTGGTGGTTGCTTTGCCATTCTCATAGACCTCGAGGATGTGACAGTAGAACAACTCTGGGCAGAGACAAAAGACATCAGTAGAAGTCCCACAAGAAAAGTTTGGGGGATGAAGTCGTATCCATAAATGAAAGACTGGGTGACACACCAGAGACTGAACACCTATCAAAAACATATGAAAGTTGAAGATTGCCCTGAATGGAAAAACAATAGAGATAGCTCTACAGGGACCTAAAAAGAATGGTCAAAAAGACTAAGAAAGACTAGTTTGAGAAAGGAGATGAAGACCTTGTGAAAACATTTTCAAAAAAAGAATACAAAAGAACTTTTTTTCCGAACATCCAACTACTAACAAAGGCTATGTCTACACTTGCACTTTTAAGTCAACTCTAAGTAAGGCGACTTAACTAAGTCGACTTTAAGTCGACTTAGTAAAGTCGACTTAGTGTGTCTACACTTAAAATTAAAGTCGACTTAAAGGGGAACTTACAAAGTCGACCTAGAGCATCCACACTGGATGCTCTAGGTTGACTTTGTGGGGCTAGGGGGACCTTGGGCAGGTCCACGGTGGTGGTGGGGGGAGTACCCCCTGTGTACCATGGGGCAAAGGGGGACAGGGACCCTGGCAGGGCAGAGTCCTGTGTGTGACACTGTCTGGATTTAGGGAAGCATTTATGATATTATTTTCAATGGGTATCTCATAAACGCTATAATCCATAGGAACTATGTCATGTTTGGTATCAATAGAAAGGCAGTAATTTGCTGGGAATGATTATATAGTTTATGTCTAGGAATTCTATTTGGATTAGAAGTTAAGAATTTGATGTTATATCCATACTTTAACTTGTGTCATTAGACGGGAGGGTGTGAACAACCATTGTCTCCTTAATGGCTCATCAGGATACTCCCTGAGACCATTCTACCTGGAAAATTCCTAAACATTATATATATAATAGTATAACAGAACTAGGAACACTGCAGGAATGAGTAGTGAGGAACAGAATGGATTGAAGTGAAAACTGGAGTCAAACAAGGATGGATACTCAGCCCAACATATTTTGTTCAGCTCCCTTACTTACATGATGGAGGCTGAGTGACAGCAGGATAAAATGTCAGTCCTCTTGACTTTGCAGACAATATCATAATGATAATGCCCACAGAGGAATCCAACCAAAAAGCAACAACTAACCCATACACCGTAGCCAGAGAATGGGGATTAGAAATGAATGAGCAAAGGAGCAAATTAATGGTAACATCAACAATTAAGAAACATGCCAAACAAGTCATTAATGGTGTGAAGGGACCTCAGGAGATCCTCTAGTCTAACCCTCTGCTCAAAGCAGGACAACAAGTGGATGACAATGACCGAGTCATGGCAGTCTTTCCTAATGGTAATAGCAAGAGTCAGACCTGCCAGTTAGAGCTGGATCTTCACAAGGGAGGTCCAGGAGTAATGCCAAAGGTCGGAGATAGGGGCACAAGCCAACACAAAAGGGTTAAGCAAAGTCACAGCTGATGGTCAGAGCCAGAAATCAGAGGCCAGGAAGAAGCTGGGGACTGGAGCAGGAGCAGGTGCAAGCTGGGGTTGGAGCAAGGCTAGAAGCAGCAGAGAGAAGGATAGGACCAAGCGCAGCTGCAGGCTAGGAATGCATTGAGTAGCCACGGGACTGCCACTGCTATTGCACTAAAGTATAAGCCTGCTAACTCCTGCAACCACTCAGGTGACACAGCCAAGCAGACAGTTTTTATCAGGACCAGCTGTGCTCATTAGATGGCCAGGAGACCACCTCTGCCACAGGTTGATCCCTGACAGCAGATAGCTACTGCCAGCAGAACATTCACGTGCCTGAATAAAAATGATTGGAAGCTTAAACCAGGGTCCATGAAAGAAGGAACCAGATTATATGGAATGCTCATTGTACGCACACTACATTATGGTTGCAAAACATGAGAATTGACAAAGCACCTGGAGCAAAAGCTGCCAACATTTGAACTGAGGTGCATGCTACACATCCTAGGTGTTACAAGGTGAGGTAGACTAAGAAACAATATCTGTACAAGAAGGCACATGCACTGTGGTTGCATCTACTCTTACAAATTAACTCGATTTAAGGAGGCTTAAATTGACTTAATTTACTCCACCTCTACACTGGGCTTTCCTTAATTCAACTTAAGCTGCTCCTTAAGTCAAATTAAGGAAAAGTTAGTTCGAATTAATAACACCTTGTTTACATTCAAATCGGCGCTTAAGTCAACTTTATTAAGTTGACTTAAGCCAGTGGAGATGCGCAGTAGTGCCTAGTTGGACCTTTTTAAGTCGACTTAAAACATTAAGTCGATTTAGTAAGGCCAAAAAGGGGCCATGTCTACACTTGAAAAGTTAAGTCGAATTTTGTTAAGTGGACTTAATAAGGTCCACTTTAAGTTGACTTAAAGTCAACCTTATTAAGTCGACTTCATAAAGTCGACCTAAGTTTTCAAGTGTAGAAATAGCCTGTGAGACTAAAGTCATTCAAAGGTGTAAACAACAATGGTCTGACCTCATACTGACTGCCTAAAATTATTCTCTGTGGCAGAGGGCATGGTGGGGGTAGCTGGGCACATCCACTGAGGAGAAAGTCATATAACATGGCACATAAAATCACCCAGCCCACTGCCCAGTGAGTTAAAATGGTGGCTCAAAACAGACTTGGATGGAATCTGCTCATAACATTGGTTTTACCCAACTTTAACATTGGGAAAAGGCGTGATGAATATCTGTGAAGTGTAAACAGTCCTTATTCTCTTCCAGAGATGGTCAAATAATGTCAATTATTTCTGTAGGAAATTTTATCAATTTTTTAAAAAGATTTCACATTTATTTCATTTTTATTAAAACACTGAACGTCCTCCTCACCTCCTTCCCCCCCCCCCAAAAAAACCCCAGAAATAATTTACCAAAACTAGTTTTCAACAACTAAACATTTTTGTTTATTTATTTTATTTTGTTGAATAACTGAAAATTTTTAAAAACTGATTTTTTCTCAATATCCTCTGAACAAGAATTTCCAATCGAAATTGTTTACTAAAACTCAGAAAAAAAAATGTTGAAAAAACAGAAAATGTCAGCGGAAATGAAAAATTGATGTGAACATTTTTGGTTTGGTTGCAAACCCAGTTTTCACCCCAAAAAATGTTTTGATAGAAAAATTTTGTCCAGCTCCATTCATTTCAATGGGCACCCACTCATGCAAGCATTGATACTTTAAATGTCAGTGTTGTGTTGTTAATTGTTTCATTGCACCCCAAAGCATGTGAGAAAAGAAAGGAAGGACCTACACCAGCATTTAATAAAGCGTGAGTTATGGTGGAGGACACAAAGTACTAGCCATGGAACACTACAGATATAAACCAATAGGGCTCGGCTTTTAACCTTTGAACACTCATCAGGGATGTGGCAAACTCAGATTCAAATCCCCAGGTTGGAACAAAGACTTCAACATAGGCATCTGTTCTCCAGGCAGCCTAGCCATCAAGCAATAACTGTCCTGAGTTGGGGGACTCCTTCACTCTTGCCATTAAGACTGTTTCATATTGTTTGATCACAGGATGACTATGAGTGGCCAGTGTGATACGGCTTTGAAAAAAAGCTAATGAAGCCCTAGGATGCATCAGGCAAGTTATTTCCAGTAAAGATAGGGAGGCATTAGTACCGTTATAAAAGGTGTTGGTCAGACCTCTAAGGCTATGTCTACATTTAGAAAGATAGGTTGACTTTATTAAGTCCACTTTATTAAGTCGACTTTTAGTCGACCTTTTAAGTCAACCTAGAGAGTCTACATTAGACTCTCTAAGTTGACAGGTTAGGTCCAGGAGGAGCCGAGGCTAGGGATCCCTGGGGTTTCCCCTGGCAGCTAGAGTGCAGGCAATTGCCGGCACCGCACTCCAGCTGACAGGGGACACACCAGGGATCTCCTGTTGGCTAGACTGCACTCCCTTTTTGCCCGGACCCCGCTGTTCTGGGGAGAAGAGAGTGGGGCTCCCTTCTGGCCGGGACTGCTCGGTCCCAGGGAAGGGAGTTCAGGCTGCGGCTCCCTTCTCCCCAGGACTCGAGCGGTCCTGGAGAAGGGACCTCAGGGCTCCCTTCTCCCCGGGACCTGAGTGGCCCCAGACAGAATGGAGCCCCATGCTCCCTTCTCCCCGGGACCACTCGGGGCTGGAGGCTTGCTCTCCCCGGGACAAGCCACCCGCGACTTGCCTGTTCCTTCAGGGAGGGCCAGCCATGCGCAGGCTGACTCCCCAGGACAAGCCACGAGCAGCTTCCCGGGGAGAAGGGAGCCCCCAGGGCTCTCCAGCCAGGGTTCCAACGGGGGATTTCCTCCAGCTGAAGCCCTGACTGGGGAGCCCTTCTCCCCGGGACCACGGCTCCTCTTGCAGGGAAGCTGTGGGTCTGGGGAGAAGGGAGCAGGGGCTCCCCAGGGGACAAGGGAGCCATGTGGGGCTCCCTTGTCCCCCCAACCTAAGTTGACTTTTAGAAGAAGTTGACTTAGGGCATCCACACTGGCTTAAGTTGACTTAAGAAGTCGACTTAAGCACTAGTTCGAATTAAAACCAGGTGTTATTAATTCAAACTAACTTTTCTTTAATTCAACTTAGGGAGCAGCTTCAGTCGAATTAAAGAAAGCCCAGTGTAGACTCGGAGTAAATTAAGTAAACTTAAGCCTCCTTAAGTCAATTTAATTTCTAAAGTATAGACGCACCCTAAGATGCTGTGTGCAGTTCTGGTCTCCCATGTTTCAATTCATCTTTCTTAAAACTCAACAAGTACAGAGAAGGGCCACTAGCATGATCCAAGGAATGGAAAATCTGCCTGATGAGCAGACGCTCAGAGAGCTTGCCTAACCAAAGGAAGGTTGAGGGGAGATATAATGCTCTCTATAAATACATCAGAGAGATAAATAACAGAGAGGGATAGAAATTATTTAAATTCAGTACCAATGTGGACACAAGAATAGACATAAACTGGCCATCAGGAAGTCTAGACTTGAAATTAGATGCAGGTTTATAAACATCAGAGGAGTGAAGTTCTGGAATAGCCTTGCAAGGAGAACAGTGGGGGCAAGAAACCTAGCTGGCTTCAAACCTGAGCTGGATAAATTCATGGAGGGGGTGGTAGGATGGGACAGCCTGATTTGGCAATTGACTGATCTTTGACTACTAAATGGCCTGTGATGGGACGATTGATGGGGTGGGTTCTGAGATATTACAGAGAATTCTTTTTTGGGTGCCTGGCGATGAGTCTTGCCCACATGCTCAAGGTTTAGCTGATTGCCATGTTTGGGGTCGGGAAGAAATTTTCCTCTTGGGCAGATTGGCTTAGGCTTTGGGGTGGGGGGAGAGTTCACCCTTTCTGCAGTGCGTGGCAGGTCACTTGCTTGTGATTATCTCTGCCTTGAAGTCTTTAAATCATTATTTGAAGATTTCAGTGACTCAGTCTGAGGTTAGGGGTCTATTACAGGAATGAGTGAGTGAACTTCTGTGGCCTGCATTGTGTAGGAGGTCAGACTAGATGATCAGATTGGTCCCTTCTGACCTTATAGTCTGTGAGTCTATGTATGAAATACATCACTGAGCCTGCAAGAGTTATTCTGAAGCCCAATAGGGCAATCAGCTGGGAGTGGGGACACCTGTCTTTCCATCCCAGGTCCAATCAATAATCTCTAATACAGTTCTGTGCTGAACTTTGTAGCACTTTCTGAACATTTTCATTAGCGTGCAGTGGTTGTCCAATCCAATACAAACCATAAAAGGCCCCATGAGTAAAAATAAACCTGACCCCACCCACACTCCTCTGCAAGTTATCTGTTAATCCATTTTATGCTTCTTTTTTTTTTACAATCAGTTCTCATGTGCTTGTCAACAGCTCTCTGCTCACTCTCTCTCCAGCTCTGATGTCTTTAGAGGGTGAAGAAGCCACACGACCAGGGTTAGAGTTTGTGAGTGGGAATTGTGGGTGCTGGGAGGCCTTGCCTTCCTAGTAGATGGCTCTGAAGCAAGAATGGGGGATTTATTGCTGCTAGGCAGACAGAGGCCATTGTGTGAGTATTAGCCTCAGGCCTGCCTATCAGGAATAATAGCAATGAATAGTTGACTACTTAACTAATGAAAAATAATAAGTGAGAATTGAATCACTGAATGCTACAGCCTAGAGCCTCTTGTCTGAGTAACTCAAAGTGCTTTGCAAACATTAATGAATTAACATTGGAAATTTTGCCAGAGGCAACTGAGAAACAAGCAAAGCCTGCCCCACACTTCTACCCCTCAGCTCAGATACACTCTTTGTCTGTCTCTCTCTGTGCCTTGATGTCTTTAACCATGATTTGAGGGCCTCAATAACTCAGTCATAGATTAGGGGTCTTTTACAGAAATGGGTGGGAGGTTCTGTGGCCTGTGTTGTGCCATATTGGTCCCTTCTGTCCATTAATTGCTATTATTGCTTATCTTATTGATTCATAGACTACTAGGCTAGAAGGGACCATTCTGGTCATCTCGTCTGGTGCCAGTACAACACAGGTCAGAAAACCTCACTCAGTCATGAGCATAAAGCTCATAATTTCTGAGTGAGCTAGCATAGATCTTTTAGAAAGATGCCCAGTCTTGACATAAAGAATTCCTGTATAATTGAAAACAAATGCTCCATGTCATGGTGCTTCCAACAAGAGGGAGGTTCTTCATCTATTTGTTCTAGCCATACTTGGAGGGAAGGTAATTACAGCCCTTTCCCCAACAGTTTCAACTGCGAGCAGTCCAGGATTTTCTCTTCCTGCCACACAATGTGTAGAGCTGCCATGCCAGATTGCGCATCTACTAGCTCCCTGGCTAGGGCTGGCTGTATTTCAGATGTGGCAAAATGATGCATTTGTAAAAAATCCCTGTGCAGAGGCACAAGAGGGTGAAGGGCAGGGAGCCTCCTGTTCCTTTGCCTCTGTGCAGATGGCTACCCTGTATCCTGATAGGCAGCACAACCTTTGCTCCCTGTTGGTGCGCTGCTCAAATTGAGAGCAGAGCTAGCTGGATGCAGGTGCCCTCCATATCCACATCCTAGAGCTCTCACAAGAAATTCATGCTGAATTGCCCCTTGGCTCCCTAGTGTATGGGGTAGGATCTTGCCCAAGCCCAGAACATGCTGCAGGAATCTTTTGGAATGAAAGTGATGCATATCCAGCTTTAAGTGCTATCAGGCCAAACCCTTCACTCTTCTTTCAGGCCCAGTTCCTCAGAGGCATCTAGGCACTTAATTCCCATTGTTGGATATCTTTGAGGATCTGGGCCTCAGTCCAGTTGGGCAAAACACTCAGTGAAGTCTCATAGACAAGTCAGAAAGGATCAATATGGTCATCTTGTATTCTAGTCTGACCCCCTGCACAATGCAGGCCACAGAACCTCACCCACCCACTCCTGCAATAAACCTCTAATTTATGACTGAGTTATTAAAGTCCTCAAATCAGGATTTAAAGACTTTAAGGTACAAAGAATCCACCAGCAAGTGAATCATGCCCCATGCTACAGAGAAAGGCAAACCACCCTCCCTTCCCCCCACCATCTCAGAGTAGCTTGGATGGGTTAGACACAAATCCTCCTTTTCTCCCAGCCCTTTGCCAATCTGCCCTGGGGGAAAATTCCTTCCCAATCCCAATATGGTGATCAGTAAGACCCTGAGCATGTGGACCGGACTCATCAGTCAGACACCCAAGAAAGAATTCTCTGTAGTAACTCAGAACCCACCCTATCAACGTCCCATTGGCATATCTACCACCAGGAGCTGAGTCAGTGGACCAAGGCTGAGGTCCATGCTCAGAACATTTTTCAGACTGGATGAGATGTGAATTTTTAACAGTGAGGATAGTTAACCACTGGATTCACTTACTAAGGGGAGTGAAGGATTTTGCATCACTGACAATTTTTAAATCAAGACGGGAAGTTTTTTTAATAGATCTGCTCTGGGAATTACACTGGGGATGTCCTTTGGCCTGTGTCCTACAGGGGACCAGACTAGATTATCACAATGGTCCCTCCTGGCCCTGGAGTCTATGAATCTATGAATAAAATCTCCCACTGATTTCCTTGGTAGCCTTTCCCAACTAAGCCCTCCACATCTGGCCCAATGGGCAGCCTCCCTTTGGCTTTGGTCCCTTATTATATTGCTTTTGCATTCCTAATATAAAGGTCTACTTGAAAATCTCCTTCTAAAGATGCCTCTGTTCCTCCCGGGTTCTTGTTCCTGCAGTGAAAGCATCTGTTAGACACACTCTCTCTCTGTAATCATTCTCCATTCCTCCAGCACCGTGCCAGGCTCTTTCTTTCAGTAACACTACAGTTGTTCCTCTTTGACATCCGAGGATTATAAGGAAAGGCGAAGACCTATTTTCCTCCCTGGACCAGCTGCTGTTTTAGAAGGCAAAAGTGGTACAGATGCAGCAGCTGCTCATCATCAAACTTTCTCATTTCTTGATCCAGAGTAACCAAAAGTCTCACACACATGCTGTTGCTGTATTTCTATCAGATGCTGCCTTTAGAATTAAGCTCATGTTACAACCTCAAGATCTGAGTCTTCGTGGAAGGATTTCAAACTATAAAACAAAACATGTTCCTCTTCTTTGAATTAATGGACCAAAGGACAAATTCTGTAGCCCTTTCTGAGTCTGGTACTTATCTAACCCCCCACCCCCCGCCCCACTGTAGGATCTGAGTGCTTCTCCTGTAGCAATGCATTTACCATCACAGCATCCAGAGAGGTAGATGCTAGTGACCCCGTTTTACAGACAGGGAACCAAAGCACAAAGCGACTCAAGATGAGTGTGATTGCAGCCCGTTTAGACATAAAGTTAGCTTTAATCTGGCTAGTTTTGGTACAGAGAGCAGTGAAGCTGTGGCAAGATGGATTTCAGCACAGGCTAGCACCGGGGAAAATACCCGGGAGTTCTGGTGGGCTTGTATGCCACAGCTACACTGCAATGTACAGATTACAGCATAGGCCGCCCTAAGGAACTTGCCCAAGATCACAACAGTCTACAAGATTTGAATCTATATATCACAGGCTCTAGGCTGGTGCTCTAACCACTGAGGAGACTTCCTTTCTTTTCTTCCCTTGGCTATGTCTCTTGCAAGGTTGAAAGAGGAGAAGAGACATTAAGCCTTTGAAAAGCAGTGAGATACCCCCCACCCCAGTCTCTGAATCAAGCACCGGAGAGGCCCTGGAGGGTGCATCTACACTAAAGCCAGGAACATGTTTCACAGCTCAGGTTCAGACATGCTCTAGCTCTGCCAAGCTGGTGGGCTCAGAGTAGCTTCGATGGATTAGACACAAATCCTGCATCTTAGCAGGGGGTTAGACTAGATGACCCTTGTAGTCACTTTCTTAAGATCCAGCTTGACAAAATCTGGTTGAGATGATTTAGTTGGGGTTGGTCCTGCAGTGAGCAGGGGGTTGGACTAGATACCTCCTGAGGTCCCTTCCAACCCTAATCTATGATTCTATCCCTGTGGTTCTGTGATTCTAGGGTCAGAAGATCTGACATGTCCCTAACAAAAGCCAAGTCCACCAGGCTAATGCACAGTGAAAACCCTTCCTGCAAGAGGAGCTGGTGCCTGGCTGTTTGACCAGGACTAGATTGCAACAGCCAGGGCTGCGTTAGAAGGGTTTCCACACCAATGATGGCAGAGTCAATCTCACTAGAAGGTTCCTCACAGCCTAGTTTTGCAGGCTCGGGAGAGCTCAGAGGACAACACAGAGCTTATGCCACTCTACTGGGAGAAAGCAAATAGTCTGGGATTTCCCTCTCTCCTGACATTTTCTCCCCTGCCCATTGCTTCTCTCTGCCACTGGCAAAACATGAGATATACCAGTTACTTTTCAGTTTTTAAAACTCAGTTAAATACTATTTACCCCACAGTACAAGAATGCAATAGGCCACTGGGGGCTCCAGGCCTCCAGAACATCCTTCTCCAAGGCTGCTCTAGTCCTCTCTGCTATTCGACGACTTCCCTGCCTGTCTGTGTCGCCCTGATCCCTTGGCACCACCAGCCCCTGAAGACAATCCCCGAAATGCCTGAGGTCCAGATTTCCCAAAGCAATGAGAGCTTTGGGGTGCCCACCTGAAGACACAACAAAGGGGACAGATTTCCAGCAAAGGGCTGAGCACCTGCACTCTGAAAAGTAGGCCCCTTTAAGGAATCTCCTCTTGGGCCCCCAGAGAGGGAGGGCCCCATGAAGCGCAGCCACACTGAGAAATCTTGTTGTAAGCATTGGGCCAGTGGTCTCAGGCTAGACAGCTGTGTCTGAACCAGAGCAGCAAACCCCTTGAGGTCTATCCACTGCTATTGCAAATGCATTTGGTGAAAGCTTTCAATTAAATAAAAGTGCTGGGCTGGCCGGCGTGAGCCCTCAGGTGCACTCTCCAGTTCAGAAGCATGGGTCCAGTGCTGTTATAAAGTGTGGGGCCACGGCTGTGGTAATAGTTGCTTTTTAAAAAAATATATGCACCACAAAGATAATTTGAAGACTTTTCTGCAAAAGCCGCATCACAGGTGCAGTGAATGGCAAGGCCAGTGCCTGGCATGCATTCAAGGCAGAATAGGCATAGCTGAGTGATCAGGAAGATTATTATTGCCTCAGTTTTTGATTAATGAGAACCAGGCTGTGAAGCAGCTGAACGGACAATTGTTTTAAACAGGGACTGGTTTTTCTGGCCCTTCTTCCCCCTATCCCAGAGGCCGGCAACGTGCGGCTCTGAAGCCACATGCGGCTCTTGGCTGCCCCCCTTGTGGCTCTGTGGTGCTCAAAGCCAGCGTACTC
Organism: Pelusios castaneus; assembly: GCA_007922175.1. NCBI lineage: Eukaryota > Metazoa > Chordata > Testudines > Pelomedusidae > Pelusios > Pelusios castaneus. Next base: position 10,220,129 of record ML685815.1, read on the forward strand.
TGAGCTCTGCAGAGCTGCTGCCCCTCCCCACTTCATCATGTAACCAGGGCCGGAGAAGAGTAGGGAAATTTAAAACCCTCCCTCTCTGGCCAGGCAGTGTGCGATGTGCTGTGGAGGCAGCTGAGCTGGGGGTAGTGGGGCTGGACTCCATTGGGTAAGGGGGAGCTAAGTGCGGATGGCAGGGCATCCTCCTGCTCCAAGCTGGTTCCCTGCTTCAGGCTGCCTGACAGTCACTCCCAGCTGAGCAGGAGAGGGCAGCAGGTAAGAGCTGACCTGGATTCACTGGGAGGGAGTGGGAGAGGGCTGCCCCCCGAGGTTTCCTGCTATAGGGGTCAGGCTGAAAAGCTGCCTCCAGCCCTAAAGAAGTTGCGGAGGGCAGAGCTGGGGGCTGCAACTTTCTCCCCCACCCGCCTCCTAGAGCTGAACATGGGGACCCCAGCCCAGACACATCCAGGGCTTCCAAGTTCCCTGTCCTGCCTGGCTGAGATGGGTTTCCCCTCAGCCTTGCAATGCCCTAAGTAAGGGAGGGGGACTCCTGGGGTGATGGGGGGGGGCGGCAGGCTAAGGACTGGATGGCACATGCTCCAAGGGGGGCTGTGAGCCACCTCCCTGCAGCTGCTCTGCTACTACTTGAAGGGAAGAGAGAGAACAGCAGTGCAGCCTCCTTTGCTCTAACCCTCAGTCCTCTTACAATTTTACATCCTCCTGAGTGCCCCCCATGCCCTCCTAAGCCAGAGCAGTGAGCTCTTCTCAGCATGAGCCAGCATCGTCCCGACTCCTCCCACCCACCAAGAAACCCATAGAACTGCCCCCCCTCCCCCTCCCCCAAGCCAGAGAGTCATCATTCTCTATCTTCCACTTTGGCAAGGCCAAGTTAATGTTGACTCTAGACTTTTAAATCCTACCTGATGGGGATTCTGGGAGGCACCAGGCTGTGGGGCTGAAGCAGCAGGTAAGTGTGTGTGGGGGGAGAGGGGTGCTGTCTGGCCCAGCCCTTCTTGGGGGCAGGGGGCACAAGAAGTGCTGAGATGGCCTTCATCACCTCTCCTATGCATCATGAAAGACCAGCCTGGCCCCCCTCCCAACTGGGGGGTAAAGCTGCCCCATGAGCCAGTTCTAGGCTGCAGGGGGAGAGGCTGGCACCATGCACTGGGTAAGAGCAGAGGGGGCAGTGGAGCCAAGCCTACACTTGCACCCCCCCAAGCCTCCAGCCCCCCATACCCCTTCTCTCTGCAGATACAGATGCCCCTCCCTGGGGCAGCTGTGGGGCTGCACTAGGACATCTCCTGCCCTGTACAAAGGGGGGTGTGAAGTGTGTGTGTGTGTGGTGGGGGGGCGCAAATGTAGGCTTAGCCCCTGGGTGCCGGAGACCTTTGGTGTGCCACTGGTGGGTGGGCAGGTCCTGGGGCTCAATAGCTTTTTGGGCCACGTGTTGGCTCTGGGCCAGGCTGGGGAAGAGCAAGGGGGCAACCCATGGCTGAGCCATTGAGTATAGGAGGGTCCCGCTGGGCCGTTGAGAGCAGGAGGATGGTGCACCAGGCTGGACAGGGCAAGAGCTGGATGGCCAGGGGAGGGTGGGGCCACAGCTGGGCTGAGCAAGAGCTGGGAGGCAGGGGGCCACAACCATCTGGGGGAGAGCTACACCCATGTGGATCTCAAAATACTCGGCTATTGAAAAAAAATTAAAATGGATCTTCTTATCTTTAGGGTTGCCAACCCCTGCCCTATCCCCATCATGTCCCACTCCATCCCCTCCCTCCTCCTTCCCACCATGCTATTCCATCTTTACCACACCCCATTCCCTCACCCTCA
>ML685815.1:10222340-10309664 GCA_007922175.1 Pelusios castaneus
GATTTATTTATCGCATGAGCTTTCGTGGGAGAAAATCCGAAGTGGGATTTTCTCCCACGAAAGCTCATGCGATAAATAAATCTGTTAGTCTTTAAAAGTGCCACAGGACTCTGTTGTCTATAACACACTTCGTTATAGTCCACGAAAGCTTATGCCGAAGCAAATCTGTTAGTCTATAAGGTGCCACAGGACTCTCGTTGTTTTTTACTGCAAAGATATCCAGCAGCAAACCCAATGCAGATACTGGCATAATTTTAAAATATTAGAAAGCTTATATATCTCTACGTGTGACAAGTGACCAACACATAGGCTCCCTAGAGCTAAAAGCATAAATTCTTGCAGCTTGAGCCAAACGGTGGGAAGTGGGCCTGTAACAGACTCATATCCTCTGTGAATCAATCCTATGTAACACACTGACAAGTGGGTTACAGAGACACTCCCACGTCACTGCTCTCTGACTACCTAAGATAAGTCCATTTTGGTGCCAAATACTGGGAGAGGAAATGGTTAGCAAGATAACACTGTATTACCTATTGCATATGTTTTGGGGAAAGTTGCCAAATGTGTAGTCAGAATTATAGCTAGTGCCATATCCCATCTGAGACAGCGGTGCTGTGCTGACTAAGGAGTGTGGGCAGAGAAGATGGTATGTGGCTAACAGCCGTCTTGGAATACAACTCCACTTACTGACATTCTCTCAAATACCACACATTGTTGCTCACTCTGATGTAAACCCCTATCACTTGCAATCCAACTCAAACAAGACCAGATTTCTCTGGCACCCAGCAAATATCAGTGGACTTCTCCAAATCTGTCCATTCATTCTGATCCAAAATGAAGATACTGTTGGTCACAAAGATGATGCAGAAGGAGAGCTAGTCAAGAGGGGTTATTTTGATTCAACTGTCCTATTAACACACTGTCATGGGATTCCCATCCGTGCACCCCTAGGGTATGATCTTCATAACTTTCCTGTTCACTTTTGCAATGTAATTGTGTGTAATTTGATGCCAAAGGTACATATTCTACATGGTTGCTATGGTATCATGTTTCCTGCAGCATCATGTATATGTACAGATATGAAACAGGTTACATGGCTCGGGGGGAGACAGACAATGAGAGTGGTTTTCTGGCAACATGTAAACAAGAGCGGAGTCTGGAGAGGTGCATACAAAAGGATCACCAACCGAGGAAGGAGGGGCGTTGTGGAGACTGAAAACAAAGAGAGTTACCTGGAATGGCTTGAAGCCAGCTTTTGCCTGGGACACTCCATCTGGAAACATCTACAAGACGAATTGGGCCCTGCCTGGGGTCAGGCAGAGAGACTGGCTGCTCAACCATCATTTAGCCAGATCTTGTGAGTAACCTTGGACAGTGATAATAGTTAGCATGTGTTTTTATATCTTGTATTTGAGTGTGGTTATTTAGGACTGTTTTATTAAAATGATTGTGCTTTGATTTGCTATATACTCACTTAAAATCATATCCTGATCAATAAACTAGTATTAGCTTTATCTAAAGCTGTGTGGACTTCAGAGGGTATGAGTGAGGGAGGCTGGGCACAATCTATTTCTTTGTTAAATGGATGGACATGAGTATATGGTGATTGGAGAAGGATCCCATTCCCTGTCAGACAGAAGATCCCACTGTGGTGTCTGGGGTTGGAGGTGCTTGTGAGGGGACTGTCGCCTGAGTGGCTGGAGGGCGAGTACCGGCTGCCTGGGACTGATCACACAGGAGGCTGGTATGGGCTCACTCAGGAGTGAGCGGTCCCCTGGCAAAGCAAGGTGAATTGGGGTCCAGGAGTGGAAATCTGGGAGGTCATAGCGGCACATCAGACTGGATCTGGGGAGCAGCCTGTCACACACACCTACTGGCATTTCTAACCATCACCCCTGTATCTACACACACCATGAAGCCTGCTAGGGGCTAGCTGTGGCCATTGGTTTTACAAAGTCACCGTCCAGGTACTGAGGTGATGGCTGGCAGGAGAAATCCAACAGTAGGTGTCCACTGGATGCAGCTCATGGAGTGCCGTGGTGGTCTGAGCTAGGTTTCCCCATACACAAAGAGCAGTCATATGCTTGCAGCTTGAATGGCTCCTAGTTTACATTAAGGAAAACCATAAAACAAGAAAGAAGACAAGAAAAATATCCGCAGTGGGTGCCTCCCATTTCACATGACTGGTGGCTGCCTCCACAAACAGCAGAGTGTCAGAAATTTAAAGGGGCAGTACAAAAAAATCAGTTTCCATAGCTACCTACACCCAGCACTGAGATGGCTTGAGGCTGTGCTTTGTACCTGGTTATGCTCTTTGTACCCAGTCGCTTGTGGCGTCAGCATCACGTTCCTGCAAATGGTGCTGTCTGCGTTACTGCTGAATGCAGGCTGGGGGAGATGGACAACAAACATTTGGAGTTTCTGCCTTTCATCTTTGGACTTGGTGATCTTACCAACATTTCATCCCAACCACCTGGCAAACTGCCAAACCTCATCCACTTAACACAGTTATTCCTAAACCGAGCTGACTTCAAATGGTCTTGTTATCTGGTTTCCTTGTCTGTCTTCAGGAGAGCCATTAAATCAAATGAGAGAGATGCCTCCGCATCAGGCATGGCTGGTTTTTTCAAGGAAAATATGTCAGGAAGATTCTAGTGAGGGGGGGATTTGATAGCAGCCTTTAATTACCTAAAAAGGGGTTCCAGAGAGGATGGAGCTAGGGTGTTCTCAGTGGTGGCAGATGACAGAACAAAGACTCATGGTCAAGTTGTAGTGGTGGCGTTCTAGGTTGGATATTAGGAAAAATGTTTTTCATAGGAGGGTGGTAAAGCACTGGAATGGGTTACCTACCTATGCGTGATGGAATCTCCATCCTTAGAATGTTTTTGGTGGGGTTTGATAAAACCCTGGCTGGGATGGTTTAGTTGGGATGGTTCTGCTTTGAGCAGGGAGTTGGACTAGATACCTCCTGAAGGCCCTTCCTTCCTTAGTCTTCCATGATTCTATGATTCAGAGTTTCGAAGCTTCACAGACCAGTTACCTGGAGCCCCTGAGCTTGGCAGAACTGTTCCAAGGCTGCAGCTAAGCTGCAAACAGTATCTTGTAAAGCATGGCCTCCTTCCTGTGACTTTGACAAAGAGCAGCACTTACACCATTGCTGACATAATGGGCCCCCTCAGGAGCTCAGAGTCACACAGAGGAAGCCAGTGAACTCTGCAGAATGGCTTCTCCTGGTTTTCCAGAGACCCTACTGTAATCCCTTTGGGGTTTAAGAGAATGTGGTCCCATTAATCCTTTGCCCTGTATGGGGAAGCACTGATTATGCTGGAAGGAGAGAGTGCTGTTTGTGGGGGAGGGAAGACAAAGAGGGTGTGGCTGAAGTTCCAGGAGAAGGGCTGCAGCCAGAGGCCCAGAGAAGAGAGAAGCCGCGGAGGCCCTGCCCAAAGCTGGGGAGGGACAGAGAGCTGACCGGCGACACCCAGGACAGGAGGCAGAGGACACTGTGCCAGGGAGGAGTTGCCTGAGGACAGACTGGAGCTGGACCCAGTGACACGGCTGCCCGGAGCTGCGGGGCCGTGAGTAGGAGGCCTGGGACTTGGGGGAGGCTCTAGGTAGTTAAGGGGGGTGGGCGTCACTCTGTGATCGCAGAGAGCAGCAGAAAAGGCACCAGAGGGTTTGCTGGGGATGGTTGCTGGCGCCGAAGACGACCAGGAGCAACCAGGACTCAGCCCAGACTGCAACTGTGCTGGGAGTGGTTAAAGTATAATTTGACGGGCCCTGGAACCCTCCTAATTTCCGGGCCCCCTTCCCGTATTGTCTGGGCCCCTTTCATGCATGTGCGGGCCCCAGCCCAAGTAGGCATTTGCAACCACTTCTCAGTACTACATGCATCGGTTATCACTCCCTAAAAATATTTATAATTTATATGGCGTTTATGTCTATAGCAATTATTGTCACAAACTAACAAACACTGCATAGCACAATAAGTATTGTGATTAACAACGGTGGGGTGTAGGACCTTCCAGCAACCAGGGCAGGGTGGAACATGTGTTCCACCAGATTTTTCTATTTTCAGGGGCCCCGCAACTCTGGCCCCTCAAATTTGTGGGCCCTGGAACTGCGTTCCGGTCCGTTCCCCCTTACTTTGACCCCTGGCTGAGATCACTGAACTCAGAGCACAGACACTGTGCTCGCTCACTGTCTGCCCTCAGCCTGCAGCACCCCTGGGCCTGCAGGGCCTGTACTAGTTATTAGCCTGTTTTCCTGCTGCTCCATCTCTCCTGTTGTTCGCCCCTTCATCCCTCTGTAAATAAATCTTCCCTGTTCCCTTATTCACTGTGCTGACCCAGCATGTGTGTGTGATCACTCCGGGGGGGGGGGGGGGGTTGGAACAGGTGCCCCTGGGGTGAACGGGACTGTCCCTGCTGCATTCCTGCACGCACCTTTCCTTGGCTAGAGCTGCCTGCAGAGCAGACTCCATCTTGGCCATAAGGACGCTACACTTGGTGGCCCGTATGGGGAGACGTGGCCCTGTGACCTTGGCTTTGAAGGGACTGTCCACGATGTGCTGGGGTCCCCCGTATTTGATGGAGATGAGGTAGCTGCCGGGTGTCATGGGCGTGTAGCTGACTTTGTGGCCCTCGGGGCACTCCTGGCAGTCCAGCTTCACCTTGGAGGGGCTGTCGATGGTGATGGCCAGGGCCCCCGACCCGGCATTCAGCGTGTTGACGAAGAACTCCGAGGAGACTCCTGTGATGCTGCCCTCCAGGCCCGGGCCATATATGGAAACAAGGCCTGGGTCACCGGTCTGGCTTGGCTCCCCCACGCAGATCTTGAAGGAGCTGCCGGGTATGTGACGCCCATTGAACTTGACATCAATGACATGGACACTGTTCTTGTGCGGGATGAAACAGATGGTGGATTTATCACTGTCCAGCTCTGAGACACAGCACTCCTCCACCACGTCCAACGGCGTGTGCACCTTGGTGCTGATGACGCCCCGTGCCCTGTTGAGCTGCACTGCGAAGGATGCTGGCTGGTTGACCTTTAAGCCTGTCTCCTGGAGGCTGGTCGCCGTCAGCCTGCAGGCATCATCGGGGAGGGAGGCCACGGGCACCATGAAGGGGCTGTCCGGGACGTGCTCATCACTGAACTTGATGGACACCTTGTAGTCCCCTGGCTCCCGGACGATATAGGAGACACCACAGAAATCATCCTTCCTGTCCTCAAAGGTGATTTCGGCTTTGCTGGGACCCTCGATGGTGATGGAGAGGCCTCCGGTGCCCGCCTCCCGCTCCAGGCCAGTGCCCCTTGCCCGCACCTTGTGTGCGCTGCCCTTGCCCAGGGGCCCCATGGTGAACTGGAAGGGGCTGTCCAGGATGTGCTGGCCACAGTACTTGACATGCACCGTGTGGGCGCCCATCTCCTGGGGCACAAAGTGGACGCTGTAGGCGCTGTCCTCGCCCTGGATGATCTTCACGTCGGCCATCTGCCCCGATGGGCTGGTCACCTGGGCCACCATGGTCAGGGTACCTTCCTCGCCCTCCTGGGTGCGGGTGATGCTGACGAAGGAGCCGAAGCTCTCGCGGGCCAGGAAATCGTTGAAGACATTGTGGAAGGGGATCCCCCCCCACCTTGGTGGACTCCTCCACCCGCACCTCCCGTGTGGTCTCACCACCCCGCGTCTTGTTGATCTCAGTGTGCTCGGTGTGCGTGTAGGTGTGGCTGCTATGCGTGAAGGTCCATGTCAGCCGCTCATGCGCCAACACCATCTGGAACCAGTTCCCTGGGATCTTGAGGCTGAGGTCACAGGTGCTGCCAATGGTGGCGATGGAGAATTGGGCTTTCTCTGCATACAGCAGGACAGTCAAGAATTTAGCTCTTCCTTGCTGGCCTCTTTTGGGCTTCCAGGAATGTGGGCATTGCCAGGCTGGATCAGTCCCAAAGCCCAACTAGCTCAGCATCCTGTCTCTGAAAGTGGCCAGCACCAGAGGAAAGTACAAGAAACCTTGCAGTAGGCGCATGAGGGCTAATCTTCCTGGAGGAGTCTCTTTCTAAACCCTTATAGTCCAAGACTGGGATACAGGCAGGAGCTGGAAGTTTTATAGCTCTTCCAAAATCAGTCTCTCATTAGCCTTTGTTCTCCTTACTTGCTGGGTTTTCTCATTACCTGTGTCTATGTTTCCACTTAATATGAAATAAAATCTCTGAAATGCAGATCTGGGTGAATAATTCACAGCAAGTCATTTATTTGCCACATTGCTCCTGTTTTCCTGTTCACAAGTTGTCACCGGACAGATTGTGACTTTCTCATATTTAGGATATTACTCACCGTACAATTTCTGTGAGCGGTTCTTAGTCTGTAGTTTGTTTGAGAGCTGGGAGCTGAGAACAAGCCATGCTCAGATTTTGATCTGTTCTGATTTGGGCATAGAGCACATTATCTGTTTCTACATCCTGTGTCCATGCAGTTGTTCTTCTTCACCTGTGCCCTATCCCATGTCATGGTGTGTGCCTCTTGTTCTAAGTCTCCAAACCTTCCTGCTGAGTGTATTTTCCAAGGTGTCACTGGGACTTCTGAGACTTTTGGGGCAGGGCTGAAATAGCTGTCAGCTGCAGGGCTGCTGTCCCATAGCTGACTGACAGCCAGCCCCCTGAGTCACTGCCTGCTGCCATCTCACAGCTAACAGGTGGCAGACCACCAGAAGAGTGGGATGGAGCAGCTGCAAGCCCCGGAAGCTCTGTTTCCTCCTCTCCTCCCGGGTAATTTTAGCAAAAGTTAGGGATAGGTTGTAGACTTCCACGAATCTCTGTTTTTTGCCCATGACCTGCCCCTGACTTTTATTAAAAATACCCGTGACAGAATCTCAACGTGATGAATCCTACAACTGAAACTGAACTGCCCCCAGTTTCTGCAAGTTTCAGGACCAGACCTGTGGCAAAGGTGAGGGGATATGTTCCCCACACACACGGGCCCTGAAGGGATTAATGTGGGCCTGAGAGGCCAATTAATGTACCCTGCAGCACCTTTGAGAGGACAAACCAGACTTAATTGATGATGAAGTCCTGCTGGGGAGGGACTCGGCAGTACCTGGAAAGCCAGGAGGTTTGTAGAAGAAGGAGGCTGCACTCTCTGGGGGAATAGAAGAGCCAGGAAGTGGTCCAGGGAAGCAGCAAAGCATCTATGGGAGCAGACCCTGTAGTTGGCTGCCAAGGTCAGGGTGCCTGAGCTGGAACCTAGAGGGATAGATTGACCTGGATTCCCTGACCAGTCACCAAGCAAGGAGGGGTGAAACTCCCTGAGGAAAGAAGTGTAAGGACCATGTGGTTCGGAGATGGATGGAAGACCTTCTGTAAGGTCACTGGATTATAGCTTGATTGAACTCTCTGTTTAGACTGTTGGTTGGACTAAAGTGTGATCTGGCCAGAGGGGAGGGGCAGTCGTGGGAAGAAAGACCCCTGCAGCGATCATCAGTGGGGACATCATCTGAGGAGACTGCCACTACCTCCACCTGACCATGAGTAGGCACACTTTCAATGAGTGGACCCTTTGCAGATGGGCTGGTGTGTGAGACAGCTCCCTTTCCCATTAGATAAATAGAGAGCTTCAACCTAAGGTTTGCCAGTCTCTCACCTCTTAGGAGCCAGGACATTCATACCCTGCATGACAGAGGTGGCCGTAGGCAATTGGAGGCCCTAAGCAAAGGCCCATTGCGGGGCCCTCTCTAGGACCCCACGGCCCTCCCTGTACCACACCAGCTCCCTGCCTCGAGTCCCCCTCCAAGGCCCTTCCCTCAGCTCCCCACCATGGGCGTACCCCCGTACCCCCACAGCCCTGGTTCCCCCGAGGTGCCCCAGCTGCCTGCCACCAGCCCCAGGGCCAGCTCCTCCCTCTGCTGCCAACTGAGGCAGATGTGGCTTTTGGGGTAGGCAAAGCAGGTGACGGGGCCCCTTACTGTTCAGGGCCCTAGGCATGGGCCTGCTTTGCCTACCCCAAAAGCCCCTTCTGCCTCCACCAAGCCCCATGCCATGAAAAGGACTCAGCTCCTGTGTGGCTTAGCTGGCTCCAGGGGAAGGCCTCTCTGGGTGGGCCTAGGAATGTCTGGCTCTTTGGCATTTTAAATTTCCAATTTGGATGGGGCAGCTGGCCCAAGAATTAGTCACGGAAAAGATTTGCAAAGAGCTTCAGATCCTGAGTAAGTATGAGATCTTTGCAATCTGTTCAAGGGCAGTTAGCAAATGGGGGAAAAGGTGAAATTCATCAAAGAAATTAGTCATTGCAAACAATTCACTCAGCACTTGTAATGACTGTAAAAAGTCAGGCCTAATATATTTTCAGGGGCACACTGGCCTGTCCCCAGATACAGCCATCTGTGGGTTTTACCTCTTTCATTCCTTTCTCATTGTCTCCCAAAAGCACAGTTCTACCAAAGCTACAACATGTCAGGAAGCCCTGTGCTCTATTGCTCCTAGGAGGAGGAATCAGAAGCTATAGGTATGATGCTCTCCTGCTCCGATCTGCTCCCCCAATTCTCTATTCCAGGGCCCTGACTTACCCTCTCCTCACTGCATGAACCCCCACTTCCAAGTCAGCTCATGCCCAGCCTCCAAAGTGTAATTGGCCTCTCAGGCAATGGATAGGCGCTCATACTAGCCACTCAGGAGATGGTGCCCCAGTGAGCACCCCCATCCCCCAGATGTGACCCCAGAAACTTGCCAGGGTCAGTGCACATCCACTGGGCCTTGCAAGCTCCATCAATTTAACAAAGAAATTGATATGCACCAGCTTTTCCTCTCAGTAAAGCCTTCACACTTACACCTCCAACATTTCACTGCTTAAGATCAAACAAACATAATTTTATTGATTTAAAACATGACTTTAAGTCAGTATACGTCAAATCAATATAAAATCAGATAATTAATCAGTCAAGGAGATAATCACAATGAAATAAAAGAAAAGGCCACCTTCTAAACTAAGATCACTGTTACAGTCCATGCCTAGTTTACCCACATAGGTTTGGCTGCTAAGGATTTTGTAGTCAGGTCCTTCATGCTATGTTGATAGGTATCTGTCCTTGATGTTGATTAGAAGGGGGTTTCCAAAGAAGTTCAAGATCCAGTTCAAAGTGTCTTTTTCTCTTTTCAAGTCCCCAGAACCCCCCTTCTTGTGATTAGGTGATTCATCCCTCTCAGGCCAAGGTAATTGATCTGCATTGTTCTTATATGCATATCTTCCCTGGGTGTGTGTGAAACCAGCTCTGTTTGTCTGCCTCCATTCAAGTCATGTGAGATACATTTGGAGACATTCTTCATATTGGTACACCTGTATGATGTTGCAGGACACATGCTACCTCCCTTAACAGTAATGCCATGAGCATTCCAAAAACACTGTGGATGGCATACTTTGCATTAGACCAAACACAGTTACAGTGCAAGGGAGAACAGGAAAGATACCCAGATCACATTACAGAGCTGTGCGTGGGGGTGCACCATGTCACAACAAACAGGCTTGGAAAGATGCAATTTTTATCTGTAAATATTGCTAAATGTCAATTTTTCAGTACATACACAAAACAGTGAAAGATATTTCTATCAATAATAACCTACATTTGTGGATAGACACAGTAAGAAAAAAGCTGCTTGAGAAATTATCGGAGTTTGATTTAAGAATATTTACTTTGCTGTGACGTGATGTTGACAATTTGTTTTTTAATGGTTACAAGCTTAAACTTTATGAATTTCAATGTGCACTTCCATTAAATAATTACTGCCTGACTGAGACCCTCTCCTTGTCTACTCCTCCCCATAATTTCCCTCATCTGTGTGAATTTAAATAAAAGAAAATGCTTTAAAAAAATGATATTATCCATTGAAATTATAAAAACATAAATCAAATTCTGACTTATTACAACAATCTGTAACCTATTAACCTCTGCTAACCCCCCTTTTTGTCCTATGATTATAGGGTTGTTAACAGGCAACTTCACCTTGAATGGTCCCCTAGAATGTGTGCTAAATACTTAAGTTAAATTATCTGTTTGATCTTGTATGTAGCTGAGAGACTTTCAGTACTATTCCCTGACCAGAGGTCTGCTCTGTATAGCTTGACAGCATCTCTCTTACCAACACAAGTTGGTCCAATAAAAGATATTGCCTCACTCACCTTGTCTCTCTGAAGCCCAGCTTTATGCTTGCATGACATCTCTGATGGCTTCCGATCTTTGCTTCACATCATTCGCTCCGTGAAAAGTGATAAAACAGTGGGGTCCATCAGTGTGATGGGGTAAATGAAATTGCTATGGTGTGAGCTAGAAGAGGATGAGTTTGACTGCAAATAATTAATTGGACTATTTGCTTGTCAGGAGATACCTTTTCTGGGCTTTCAGGTTTGCTAGGGAATTGTTCAAACGGGTGCAGCCTGCTACACCCCCATGGAAGGAGACACATAGAAGCTGGCTCAGCCTTCCTCTTACAAACCCTAGAGAATGGAACAGGGTGAGCAGCTGCAGCAGATGTATGCCAACCTCCCCTACACATACCTCCCCTCCATCTCTGTGCCTCCAGGCCAGCACTGGGCTGAGAGTACAGTTCCAAAGGCTTTAACACAAAGCTCATGGATTTTTCTCATTTGCTTCTTTAAATGCAAGTTTGGGAAGTACTATTTGGGACAATGGATTTGGGATCTGATCCTGTTACCACTGGATTCAATGGGAAAACTTCCCTAAAGTCCCTTAGGAAGGCAATCAGTCTCTGAATCTGGATCAGCCAAATTATATACACTCAAAACTTTGCTATGTGCAAAGTTTTGGAAATCAGATTTTGGGTCTTAACTGGAAAGAAGAGACAAGAGAACTTTGATTCTGCTCTACCACTGGCTTTCCATGGCTGTAACTGGAGCTGGACAGAGATGTTTAGACAAAGCTTAGTTTTTCTGGAAAACAGCAGTTTGCTAAGTGAAATGTTTCGCTGAATCTATTACATATCCAGTGAAAAACAGATGAGTTTCCACAGAAAACCTGCCTTGAAATCTGTTTTCCAGGATCCACAGAAGAAAGCCTGGCAGTCCTGGAAGCCCAGTTGTCATTGAGTTTTGAGGGTTGCTCGGTTCCTGGTTCCCTAGCATCAAATTGCCAGTTCCCAGGAGTCCTGCCTGGAGATGGGGCTATGTGGAGCTGTGAGCTGTTACGTTTTACAGCATGCAAACAGAGAAATTATATAAAAACATCAGTCCTCACACTGGAAGCCCATAATATAACATAACTTCATTTCTTAGAATCCAGAACCTTCACACAATATGAACCCTAACGCAGTGAGAGAAAAAACAGGCTGCTCCCTAAGGCACAGAAGCACAACTTATCCATCTTGCTCTAAGCTAGCTTTGTCCACTCTGACCCTGATTACTCACTGTGACAGGCTGCTCCCCAAATCCAGTCTGGTGTGCTGCTATGACCACTTGAACCCCGCTCCTGAACCCCAATTCACCCCGCTCTGCTGGGTGACCACTCACTTCTGAGTTAGTCCACACCAGCCACCAACGTGTAATTGGTCCCAGGCAGTGGGTGTAAATCCACTAGCCACAGAGGCTTTGGTCCCCAAGCGAGCACACCCAGCCCCAGACACTACACTGGGAACCACTGCCTTACAGGGATTGGGACCCACTCCCAATCACCTTAGTCTCAAATCCGTCCACTTAACAAAGAAGTGGATTGTGCCCAGCCTCCCACATCCACACCCTCTAAAGACCACACAGCTTGAGGTGAAACAACTACTAGTTTATTGATCAGAGTCTGATTTCAAGTGAGAACATGGCCAATCAAGGCAGAACCATACTATAAATGAGTCAGGAGTGACCACTATCAAATAAAAGGCATAAACCGCATGCTACTCTAACATCTCTACCTAAACTGACCTCAGAGTCCAAGATTATGCACATGGTGTTCGGCTGTTTGATGTTTTACAGCCATTCTCTGCCTGTTCTCAGGCAGGGCCCCGATCTGGCTTGAAGTTGGTTGCAAGATGGTGTCTTCTCAGGCCGAAAGCCTGCAGCTTCTCTCCCCTCACAGTCTCTGTGTCTTTGTTTTAACAAACTGCTCACAGCCCCTCCCCCCACTGTCCTATTGTGAGATTCTCTTCACTTCTACCTGAGCAGGGGAGGGCATTAGCATTCCCTTTGATGTGTAAATCTCCAGCCACTGTGCTAGAGACAGCCCTGAGAGTCTGAACCCTGTAACATGCTTCACATCTGTACATACATGTTGCTGTAGGAAACATGGCACCATGGCAGCCACGTGGAACACATTCTGAGCATTCACAAAGGAACCTGGTATAGCGTAGTTGGCATCAAATAACACAATTACACTGCAAAACTGAACAGAAAGATTATACAGGTCACGCCCAAGGGCTGCACGGATGTGCATCCCGTCACACTCACTTCCCCAGAACCCCCTAACTTGCAAGCAGGGGCAGGAAACTTCTACTCATAAAGTGATAGATAGCTTGCAATTCCAAGGTAGTCCTCAATACACCACAAGGGCTGGGAAGTCCTAGGAAACCAGGATCCATAGCAGTGGGTCAGGCCTACCATGTGGCCAGCTGTCTTTTTGGTCTGTCCAACTTCTGAGTGGACAGGTACTGGCTAAAGACTGTGCAGTACTTGGCTCTTGATTTTGCTTGTGAATCTAGGGTGGGTTTTTCAAAAGTTCTCGAGCCCTCTATAATAGGACATAGCCTTGGATGTATAAGGCCATGTCTACACTGCAGAGCCTAAGTCAGCATAGCCCCCATGTAGAAACTGCATATGCCGGCAGATGGCATTTTTCTGCCAGCATAGCTACATCTCCTCCCCAAGTGTCATTAGTCTTGCTAACAGAAGCACTGCGGGTTAACTATGGTGTGTGTGACAGGCTCTGCTCACTATACTGGTGCCTCCTGCTGATCGTCTTGGGGATTAGCTCTGTGGTTTGGTATATCCTCTGCCGATGGTGCCTTGCCTGCCATTACTTCTGTGCCTGGACCCACATCACTCCAAGGACCATAATGTTCTCTTTATGACATGACCCTCTGGTCATGTCACTATCTGAGCCACATGCTTCCAGGAGTGCTGCAGTCCAATTGTCCCACAACTTCCCCAGTGGTAATTGACGGGGAAGGAGTGGGACCAGGCCTATCCATTACTTTGGGTCCTGGCGCAGGGATCATGCAGACACGTTACCTCCAACTCCCCAGTACCTTTCCCTAGGCCACTTTCCTGTGGCCCCAGCATCTATTTTGCCCTTGACACAGGGCCTCAGCTTGCCAATCCCAGCAAACAGCCAGGAGCTCTCTCTAGCTCCCCCATTTATGTTAGCTGAATTGCTCTGTCCCAGGTGCTAGATTCCTTCTGCACCCACTCCTCACTCCTTGAGCTCTGGGGAGCAGTTGACACTGCCCTGCCCAGCCAAGCCACACTTATATGGGCCTGCCAGACCCTGATTGGCTGCTGCTCTCAGCCCCTCTCTAATTGACTGCCTCCTGCACAGCCTCCCTAGGGCTCCCTTAACCCCCTAGAGGCTAGTGTGGGGCCAAAGCCCAACCTCAGTGTGATTTTTCCACAACAGACTTAGCTATTCCAAGAAAATTGTGTAGTGTGGACTTGGCCCTAGTCTATCAATGAATTACATTAAATTCCCTAAACCAATCTGTGGACAGAGATAGCTTTTTGTCTAGTAGAATCCACTACACATCTGAAACAATTTAACCAAAACCTTCTAGCCATCTGATCCCTGAAACTGCAAGTCATTTGTTCATTCCCTGAAGACACTGACAGACGATCCTTTATATAAGGAAGATGCTCAGGCAAAGTGTATCCTTTCAGCTGGTCTTCTCTGAAATAGAAGAAAAATTATTTAGCCCCGGAGGAGTTTGACAGCCCCTGTGCCCCTGCTGAGAAGGGAGTTTAGGAAAAATATAACTTTCCAGGAGACAAGAGTATAAAATAACCTGCTTGTCTCCATGGAGTTTGACAGTTCTGTATGCCAAAGGGGAGAGTGGGTTGTGTGAAAGCAGGTAACAGAATACTGCCCAAAAGACTGATCTAGTTGGAGGAGCCATGACTTTCTGTTTCTTTATAGACCAAAGCCTTGGTGATCTCTGAAAAGGCCTGAGCTGACATTTTTAAAAGGACTTAAGTGACTTAGAAGCCTAAGTCCAATTTTTGAAAGGCCCTAGGTGCCTAAATACCTTTGAGGACCTGAGCCTTGGTCACTTTAGAAAATGGGACTTAGTCTCTTTAGTTACTTAGATTCCTTTAACAATGAAAGTACTGTGGCACCTTATAGACTAACAAAAGTGCCAAAGGACTCCCGTTGTTTTTGCTATATACACACTAACACAGCTACCCCTGTGGAACTTAGATTCCTTTGACAATTGTACTCCAGGGCTACTTTCTAAAAGTGAAAGAAAACTCATGGATCTGGTAAAATGTCCATTTCTCTGCTAAATTAACTGCATCCCCTATAACTCCATTTCTGGCTCTACAGGTTGGCAGGATCTTTTTTTAATGTATAGTTTTCTTTTTTTTTTTTTTTACAAGATCATGGATACATTTCTATTCATAGGCCATCTGGATATTGTTTTGTTTAACAAAGTTTAAATTTGAAACTGCAAACTACCCAGTACTTTTCCAAAGAATATAAAGGCTACATACATAGACCAGATGGGATATTATTTGCTGAACACATTATTCATCCAATGTTGCCTTTGTTCATTGAGTAATTTTCCTCTTATCCCACCAGCTCTGCAGAGAACAAATAGACAAGGCAAGTCCTCATCTCAAACAGCCACTGTTGTTCAGTGGTACAGAAAACTGTCTGTCCATTATTTCTAAAGCACCCCTCATCACACAGCCTGGTGTGGCCACCCGTAAATCAAGTAGTGCTTTAACCCATGACATGTCTCACTGAGACAGCTTTTCGAGGAGGGCACTGGCTAGTGTGAGTACAGGTGATGCTTCCCAAGGTAACCAGAGTTGTGATGCAGTTGGCTGTCACCTGCCATTAGTTTTAGGAAACCTGTCTGTGCCTGCCAGTGGCTAACACCTAGCTCCACTGGCCATGGGCAACACAAGTATTCCTCCCCCAGGCCCACGCAGCCCCCACTCTCTCTTTACTGGTTAGCAACAGGCACCCTCCAACCTTGAGTCCTTCCAGCATTCTCCTGAGATGTCCAGTCCCTCCACTGGACACTTACAGAACTCATAGACTCCCAAAGGTACAATGCAGCAGAGAAGAAGCCAGTAGAAGTATTGACAAGAAGTGCTTCCATAGGAAATAAAATCATAACACACATTCTAGAACCTAGACTTAATTCTAAAGATACTCTCCCGTGTAACATAGTATGGCCCACCAGTGCTTACAGCCAGGCCTGGCTGAGATCCGTCTTTGCTGAGACATAACATGCTGTCTGCTTGTTTCCTAGGTGAAGGGATCGAGAGTGTATAGCTACATGCCCAGTTATGCCCCTCCTTATCCATTGTCCTTACCCTAAACAAGATGCTCCCTGCTGGCTGTTTTTCCCTGTATCGTTCTTGTTGATTTCACACTCTCTTGATTGGTGTTTGGTTCCATCAGCAAATAGGCTCCCCTTGTGAATACACAATGCCCGCAGCACCGGGCAGGGAGTGGTGAGTGTCTGTCACCTCCTGCTTGGTGACCTGTCTTAACTCCCGGCCAACAGGAATGGCATTCTCAGGCTCGATTCGTGATTCATTAAGTATTATCTGCACACACATTTCACAGTGATTACAAATGGCCAGTGAGTGGTCTACTGGCTTTCAGTACAGACCTCACAGGCCACCCTTTGATTAATTGTTGTTCCTATACCTGACTCAGGGGATCCCTGTAAACCCCTTTGCTCCCTTTAGGCGCCTGCTGAGGAAAGCAGAATCTGGCCCATGGCAGGCTGAATAGCACCTTGCTCCGCCACTGATGTCAGTTGCCTAATGAAAGCCAAGTGTAGCTGAAGGAGCCTGTTCTCTAGACCAGTGGTTCGCAACCTATTTTCCATCACGACACACCTGACAGATGATGTTCCCCTGCATGACACACTGCAATCTGCTGGTGGTGGTGGGGCTTGGGCTGGGAGTGCTTGGGAGGCTGCGCACCATGGAGGATGCAGCACTCTGGGATCTGGGTGGGGGCAGAGTCAAGCCACCACAGGCTGGTGCCCTGGCAGTCTAGTTCGATGGGGCCAGGTTTATTTTTGTGGGGCAAGTGGGGTGTCTCCCTGCTCCCCACCCCCTAGCCCAGGATCTCTGAACTGCAGCCCTTAAGCCCTTTTACTCATCTGGCCCTGGCTGCTGCCTGTGTTGTGCAGCAGGAGTGGGCTGTTGAGGGCAGTAGAGAGCGGTAGGTAGGTGGCAGGAGCCCCAAGCTGGCTCCAAGCTGAGTTGCCAGTTTTCCCTGACACACCTCTCAGCTCTTTGCGACACACTTTTGTGCCCCAACACAGTGGTTGAGAACTGCTGCTCCAGATGGGCGTTGAGGCCAAAGGCACCACTGAGAGGAGGAGGATTTCCCCTGCAGCCTGACACCTTTGGGTGGAGTGATCCTGACAGCTCAAGCTCTGGCCCTGTGCAGAAGGGACATACCCTTACAACCCCAGCTAGGCAGCACTGGTTCTTTAGTTCAAGGTGTAGCGTCCCGTGCTTTCCACCCAGTTGAATCCCTGGTGTATCTGTCAAGATTGCCACTGCATAAGGAAATGTGGCTGATTTCTTCAGCGATCACTGGGTACAGATGCAGCTGGTGAAGCTCCTAGTAATATTGCTGTACCTACCAGACAGAGTACAGCTCTCAATGGCTCAGCAGAGTAGTTAAATCCTTGTCATTTATTTTCATTCCCCTCATAACATTTTATTGGATATTAAATAAGTTTTATACCCTGGGATAAGGTTCTTTTCCCATGACAAGTGACGTGTCAGTGGGTTATTTTTTTATATCTTAATTTTTAGATTGATTTCCTGTTTTGCCCAGGATCTGAGTTATCACGCAGTTAATTAAAGAAGTAATATTTTCTCGTTCCAAGAAATCTCATTAAGATAATTAGTATGCTCCATCAGCAGATGAGTTTGATTACACTATATTAAACATGTATATTATTTATTTTTCTGCTCCCGGTATGCTGGGTCCCTTACTTCCCCATATGAAGGTGGAGGCAGCAATAAAGGAGACTGAATGGGTACCCCCAATCTAAATGTCACCAGGAGATAGCTCAGCCAGATGACCCTGAGCTGGAGCATTTGCTCAGTCGCCGTTCCTCCCTTTCTCAGCTTTGCTTTAGTGCAGCCCAGAGCCAAACTGCCCCTGCCTTCACAAAACCAAAGTCTGGCCTCTACCAACGAGCTGCTTAGACAATAACCGCACAGTGGGGAAGCTGGGGAGCTTCATCAAGCAGCCATAGTGTGATGTTGTTTCTAGTGACCATGCTCAGGCAGGGAGAGCTCACAGCTGCTGCTGCTGGTGAGTGGACTTTTTCTGCCTTTAACTCTAGAGACAGAGACTCCGAAGAACCAGTTCTAGGCCCTCCTCCCCAGAGAGTGGTGTGATTCATTACAATTGTGTCTGGTGCTGTGCCTTCTAATTCTGTATAGGGTCAGTCTGGAGAGGTTCACAGTGGAACTCTGGTCCAAATAATATGTGGAAAAACAGATGTGTAGTCATGGCAGAAGGTGGAGCTGGCGGCCTAGGTATGGATCTAGTTCGCAGAAATTGTATTCTGGGCAGTTACCCAGTTGTCTGCTATGACACGTCTATCTGGATGGTGCTACCCAAACTGGAAATGTAACCTCCAGATCAGGCATATTGGCTATGTCTCCACTAGAAAAAGTTAGGTCGACTTTGTTACGTTGACTTTAATAAGGTCGACTTAAAGTTGACCTTATTGAGTTGACTTAACAAAGTGGTTACTCTGAACGGGGACTTAGTAAGTCGATCTAACTGCCCTTAGGTCGACCTAATAAAGTCGACTTAAGGGTTAATCCATGTCCACACCGTGCTTAAGTCAACCTAAAGAGTCGACTTAAGGGTTAGGTCGGCCTAACTGGCAGTTCTTACTAATTCGACTTAAGCTTTCATTAAGTCGACTTAAGGAATTTCTTAAGTCAACTTACAAAAGCCCAGTGTGGACGGGGAGTAATTTAGGTCGACTTAAGGCTACTTAAGTGTACCTAAATTGCCAGTGTAGACATACCCATTGTCTCTCACAACAGAATGTCTTCTGCCTTCTGCTAACAAAAGCTAGTTGTACCTTTTCTTCCGGCTAAGCCTACACACAACCTTTAACTAGAGGTGTGTTTAAATGGCATTAGTTACTTAGTTACACAGGTGCAAGCCTTGAACAGCCACTCTCTTTGGGGTCTGATTTGCTTATTACTAATTAGCTGAAGTCAGTTTTTCCTAGACTTCAGTGGAATTGAAATAAAATTGTCTACACACGGTTTGCACTAGCTGTACTAAATCCAATTTTAAACTGAGTTAAGCTAAACTGATGCAGCTTTCAGGTTAGAAATAATGCTTCTGTTTCCACAAACACTGGGCCACAGCTTGAGTGTCACTTTGAATTCATGTTCCAACAAACATCTCTATTCATAGGGAGACTCACCCCAAACAGTGACTTTCACTTTATTTTACTTCAACAGTTTGCAATTAGGTGAGTGTTGCCTGGAACCCATTCCAGGTGGGCCCAAACTATAGGGGCACTGTTTCAGATGTGTCTGGAGAGAGGCCAAATCTGATCCCCGCCTCTCTCCCCAGCAGGGACCTTTTTCCGGTTCCCACTCCTCCTCCTTCTGCAGTGACCCCAGGTCTCCCTTGGCCAGTAAGTCTCTTTCTGCCACATAGTGCATGAGCAGATCAGTTCTTGCTGGACTCCCCTGTGCTCTGCCACACAAGCCCACACACCAGGCTGCAGCACCATTTGGGCCGGCTGTTCCTCCATCTGTAGAAAGGAGTGTCCGAGTCATTTCAATGGCACCATGCAGTCAGAGTGATACACCAGACTGCTCCAGCAGCTGCTGTAGTGATCTACTGTAGGACCACTGCTTAAAGGTGGTGGGGCCATGAGCCCCAGCTCCGTGTGTTGGAACTCTGAGTCTGAGCAGATCGGGCATGTTTTGGAGCCAGCTCTGGCTTCGATGTAAAATCATAGAACAGCCCATGCTGACTTTGGTTCACTCAAAACATTCTCAGACCTTTCACCAAACTCAGGCCCAGTTTGTCACAAAAACACAAACGAGTGTGGTGTCAAGAACCTCCCCGGAGCTGCAAATAGCAACCCCCACATGTGGTCATGACTTGGGCATGGGTATGTCACTGATTGAGCAGGATCAAACCCAAAGACAAAGGCAAAGATTTTCCAAAGGGAATGGGGACTGTGGGGGGCCTACCGGAGACACTTTTTCAGAGTGAGCTGGGCACCTGTCCTGTAAAACCTGCTGGGTTTTTTGGAAACCATGAATGCTGTAAGGGGACAGCAGTGGTTTAGCGACAGGAGGGGGCGGGGCAAGCCCCCAGGCTGCAGGGGTACACCAGGCCAGAGGGGGTTACAAGGTGTGGGGTGGGGTGGGGTACCCGAGGGACCACAAATGTGGTCTTGGCCCCCAGATGCCAGCAAGCACCGAACACCCTCACTATGCCACTGGAGGACAGAACAAACAGCAGCCTTTCTCTTACACTCTGGGAAGGCTCTGGAGTTAGTGATTTTGTAATTTCTAAGGTGGATGATTGCAGATTGCCCAGCGTGTGCTACATAAGAAGTGTGCAACCGAAGCACTTTTTCAGAGCCAGGCCTTCCCTCTTCTAAAGATAGCTACTTTCTGAAATCCTTGTGTCAGGTCCCACCCAAATCTCCCAAGAAAGGTTAAAACCACAGCAGCTCAGGTGATCTTTCTGTTTTCTACATCTCACTGGGTGCATCTACACTTACAAATTAAGTCGACTTAAGCTTGCTTAAATCGACTTAATTTAATCTGCGTCTACACTACATTTTCCTTAAGTCGACTTAAGCAGCTGTTTAAGTCGACTTAAGGAAAATTAAAGTCGACTTTACTAAACCTAGTTTTAAGTCGACTTTTCTGGCTGTCGACTTTAGAAAGTTGACTTAGCCAGTGTGGACCCAGAGTAGCCCTAAATCGACTTTAAGTCGACTCATGGGCTTCAGGGCTTCCCCACTGCCCTCCTTGCCAGGGTGGCTGGCACAGCCACAGCCTGGCATGCCCCCCCCCCACACACACGGGGCAGGACAGAGCCCAGCCCATGCTGCTCCTATGCCCTGCCAGGCTCCCTGTCCCCCTCAGCTACCATTGTACCAAGGTACAATGGGGCGAAGGCTGAGCCCCCCGGCACTTGGCAAGGGGTGCCCCCCCCTGCCACCATGGACCTGTCCCAGGTCCACCTATCCCCTACAAGTCGACCTAGGCGTCCAGTGTGGATGCTCTAGGTCCATTTTGTAGGGTTCCCTCTAAGTCGACTTAATTTTTGAGTGGGAACATGCTAAGTCGACTTAAATTAACAAGTGTAGACATAGCCACAGTGCCTTCAGGTCCAAATGCCAGGATCACAGAGCACATGCTATTCCACAATGTCTTTCATACCATCTATATCCCAAAGCACTATACAGAGTAAAACCCAAAATTAAATAGCAATGATCACACCTTACACTTCCAGTGCTGCTGAGGAACACTGCCCTCTGCTCTGAAAAATCAACACAGTAAATAATGCCTAACGCACATTCCATTAATCCCTTTTGATGCACGTTGAGAACTGTTAAACACTTCTGGTTCCCAGGTGTGAGCTCAGTGTAGGGAGCCATTCTGAGCTCCCAGGCTGTGCATCATACATGCCTGACCTCCTGGAAGAAAAGAAAATACCCAAAATAATCCCTAGAGCAGAGTTTTTAGGAAAACATCCAATCTTGATGTAAACATTGCCAGTGATGGAGAGTCATTCCTATCGCTAATTACTCTCACTGTTAAAATATGCATCTTTTTTCCAGTTTGATCTGTGATACTCACCTCTTTGGAGAGGATGGATTTTCTTAGCAAAATGTGCATGTCCAGGTGTAAAGGCAAAGGGCAGTGACACACTTCTGCTTTCTGCCAAATCTTCGCTCCCCCGTAGCCAGACTTTTCTGCTGCCGTTCCTTGCATGGAGCTGTTTACCTGGTCTCCAGGTCTTTGGCCACTGGAAAGTGATAGCAGTCTTTTGGTGCATGTCCTTGAGAGCTGATCAGCATCAATATAAGTCAGGCTTGTATTGCTGCTTCCTTTCCTCTGATTTGTCCCATTTCATCCTAATCCACAGTATTCCTCTTCCTCCTTCAGTGTCTCCCCTCCCTCTGCCATCAGGAGGCCTGTCTCTCTATGGCCTAGCATGCCACTGCGAGCATGTATCCTGGGCGTTTGTGACCATTGGCAGCGGCTGTGCAGAGCCAGCCAGCTTATCAACCAACTGAGGCAAAAAGGAGAGCTTGGTGCCACTCAGGGTTTCTTTCCCCTGTGTAATCAGCCTTCCAATATTGTTTGTGTTCCCAAATCAGGACAAAAAGCCAAAATATTGAAATTTTTCACAGAATAGAAATTCTGAAAAATTTCAGTACCAAATGGCGGGACATTTTGTTTGGACTTTTTTTTTTTTAATCAATCAGAAACATTTTGACAAGTCCAAAATCAGAACGTTTCCTTACCGTTCATTGAACTAGTTCTCAGCATCTCATTTTCAGTCAGCCCAGGATGAAACTTCATTTTCCCAGAATAGCACATTGCCTCATGGGAGATATAATTTGGGTACACGACAATGCCCTGTGCTTCTCCATGGGCCTGGCTTCCTGATCAGACTACATCGCCCATAGTGCACTTAAAGTCACATAACTCCCATGATGCAGTGCACAGCTCAGTCTACATTGCTTTATTTATAGGACATCCAGGGACCTCCGTCCATAAGAGAAAATGGGGGCCCAACTACAGTTCCTTTAAGGTAATGAGCCATTATAGGGGAATACAATATAATGTTTTATGGAACTAATTGGAAAATAAATATTTATATCTGGGTCTGGCTTACTCAAAATTAAATATTTAATTTTGATTTTCCATCAGGAAAAATGAAAGTTTTCAGCCACATCAAAATTTTCTAGCAGAATTTTTTGTTTTGTGGAAACCACATTTTCAGTTGAAAAATCATACTGAGAGCACACACATACAAAAACCCTAGTGCATCCTTTCCCTGACAAACACTCTGTCTTTAGGCCATTCGCATTTGAAGCAGATTTAACATCTGCTGCAGGGTTTTCAATCTTGCTTAAATAGTTTAAAGGGTTTCATGCTTTCTTACTAGGAACAAATGCAGATGGCATTTCATCATGTCCTGGAGCTAGTGAAAGTATAGTCTGTGACTCAGTCCCCCCTCCCAGTCTCTGATTGTTATGCAGAGAGTGGGGCTTGAGGTTTCCTCTGCTACACACCAATAAAAATCACCACTTAAGCAGGCACACAAGGGACTGTGTAATTAACTTGTTTCTCAATCCATTCGGTGGCTGCACTGCATATCTGACTTGTATGGAAGCCATATGTGGATTCGCTTCCAAGCAGAATATGTTGTTCCCTTTGGACTTAATTAAAAGGTGAGCAATTTGTTTGCAGGCGAGCAGTGCAGAAATTTACAAGAGCCTGAGGAAGATGCTCTCCATCTTTCTTTCTTTAGATGAAGCTGATGCTCAACCTATTTATCATTAAAATTAAGAGTTATGGCTTCCCAGTAACGTATCCCATGGACAGAATTGTTTGTATAAGGAGATTGGGGTGATGCATTCGGGGGGAGGGCGGCAAGATTGGCTTTGATGAGTGCAACTGAGAAAGCAAGGCGGAGCATGGAGCAAAGGTGATGGGAGGGCCCAAAGGGCAATTGGCAAAGATTTTCTCGGGGCGGGGGAGAGTTCAGTTGAGTGTTTCTCATGGGCTCCTACTTGGCCAAATTCATCTGTGGTGCAGCAGCCTGATGCACAGCCATCTTCAACCCTGTGGGTTTGGCATACCCAAGGGCACCAGAAGCTTTATAGAAATGGAGGGGCACCAGTGCAAGAACCAGTGAGCAGGGGGCCATGTCCCCCACTTTTTATCATGGGAGCAGTTTGGGAAAGTTAGGGGGCATCATCTCCCCAAACTGCAATCCTTGGCAGACCTAGAGCAGGTGATCAGCTTCCCAGTCATGAAGCACATCACCTGCTGGCTCTGCTCCACTTCTGCACAAGATTTGCTGTTGGGGGGGTAGGCAATGCCAATCCCTTCCCCCGCAAACCATGTCCATGTTAAAAAGGGAGGGGCATGCCCCTCCCACTTTTAAAAGTTGGGGGCCCATGGCCCACTCTGGCCGCCATGGTTCCAGTACTATTGATTTAAACCCCATAGATTTGAGTGGCCAATACCAGACTAGATATTAAATAGCAGACAGTTGCAGTGAAGGTTTACAAGCACACCGAAGCAGAACTTTGTGTTTGTTGGATATTCAGCACATACTCACAGATGTCACAGAGGTTGGTAGGACCCAGGGCATGATTTGTGAAAGAGGCCAAGTTCTCAGCCAGGGCTGTCTCCAGCTGTAGCCTAGAGCTTTCTGGAGTGACCCAAAACCCTGGGTCTTGTGCCTCCTAGAAAGCACCCTCCAAAGAGGCAGACCTAAAGTTTGTAGCAAGATAATGTGTTTTGTGTCACAAAGTACTTCTCACGTGGATTCAGGCTGGGGTTAAACGTGGAGTAACACAGAGCTGCATCCTGCCCTCACGATGGAATAGCGACATATGGGCCTCTCATTATCCGCCAGAAATTGCTGTTTTCTGAGCTTCCTTTTCCCCCCGGGGCCTGTCCCCACTCACAACTGAGCTGATATGACTTCAGCGCCAGGCCAGGCACAGGCAAAGGAGTCTGAAGAGTGATGGGCTACATTCAAAAGGGCTGAGAGTTCAATTTGGAGAGGCAGGCACAAGTGCAGTGGCTGGAATTGCAGGGCACACGGCGGGCGCAACCCCACTGGAGTCAACTGCAGCTCAGCACTGTGGAAATGTAGGCCATGCATGCTCCTTGTTGAGTAATGAGGCCATTGATTGGGTCAGAAAGAGCATCTTTTCTCATTATTACCTGCTTTGGCTAGCTACAGTCTAAGAAGAGCTGGGTGGGGAACATCTCGAATCAGGACAAAAAAAAATCAAAATCTCATAAATAACTGTGAACTAACAAATCCATTTGTTTTCATTTGTGGTCCAGGAAACATTTTGGTTCTCATAATTACTAAATGATTCATTTTTATTTCATCTCCCCACCCCATCCCACCCTTTTTCTCAGTCTTGTTCACTTACATTTCCAAAAGAAAAGTTGTTTCAAAACTGGGGAGCCAGCAAACATTTTGACAGCATTGAAACTTTTTTTCTCTATTTTTTTTTTCCAGTTAGGAAATTCATCTAATCTGTCCCTGTTTTGTGAACAGTTGTGATTTCAACAAATCTGCATTTTTCAATGAAAAACGATTCATTGAAAAATTACCAACCAGCTTTACATCTATGTCCCGGGTTCTACAAAGACTTATCATGTGTTTAACTTTGTGCATTGGAAATATTCTCATTCTAAATCCTTGCAGGGCTAGGGCTTTAGACTGGAAGCAGAGCACAGACTAGCGTTTACTATGCACTACTGGGTTACAAACGGTTAACGTTGCTTTGGTGGGAACCACAGATTGCACTGTTGCACATAGTTTTCCTAGTTCTAGTTCCAAAGGGGTAACTGTCTCTGTCTAGTTCAGCATAACAAACAAGGGGTACGTCCACATTGAAGCCTTAGGTCGACTTAAGGATGGTTAAGTCGATCTAAAGACCTCTGCGTCCACACTGGGCGCTTATTAAGTCAACTTAATAACACCACCGCTGAAAGTTGATTTAACACCTAAGTCAAACTTAGTAAGTTGACTTAAGCTAACGTAGACGGGAAGTGCCATTAAGTCTACCTAACTGGTCTCCAGGCCCTGGTGCAATGTGGGACAGCTACCCACAATGCACCACTCCTCCGTCACCCTAGCACCTGCCAGTGTGGATGTTGGCAGTCAACTGGAGTTTTCAGTGTGGACTCTCTAAGACAACTTAAAGTGGACCTTGTTAAGTTGACTTAACAGAGCCCCCAGCGTAGACGTACCCAAGGAGTTCGGTGGCACTTTTAAATAATTACATTAAAAATAAATAAATAAATACATTCAATTTGTTAGTCTTTAAAAGTACCACTGGATTCAGTTTTCCCAGTTCTTTTTCTTAGCCTGAGAACAGTGTACAATCTTTGAAAACGTTCTGCAGTGTTGTTGTTGAAGGTTCTTTGGAGAGAGCTGTTACAAACAGCGTTTGTTCTCTGCCTTAATTTCTCTAATGGAGCCAATCCTTGGCGCAGAACTGCCACCTAGGACAGTGTTTTCCAACCAGTGTGCTATGGCACACAGGTATGCCCTCAAGCCTGAGCAGGTATGCCATGGAATTTTTTGAAAAACTACTCAGCGTTCTGAAGTGGCTCATGAATATTCATGGAGTTTGTTTGGAGACTATATGGTGGTGTGCCTCAAAATAATTAAAGATATCAAGGTGTGCCATGGCAGAGAAAAGGTTGGGAACCACTGACCGAGGAACCAGGCACTGGTGCTGATCAGAAATTCCTGAAGGAAGGTCCTGTTTTGGACCACCTCTGTTCCAGGATTTCTGTATATAATATAATTAAACAAGTTACACTCTACATTTACCCAGATTCTGCCTTGTTAATTTCTTCTCCAGTGAAAAACTGACCTACAAAGTCCTGACATATGCTACTGAACAGTGGAGTAATACTAATGGTAAATTGGACATGCTAAAGGAAGAATCTATTTCTTGGCGTCCCCATGTCCAGCTGAAACCAGGAAACTATCGGCAAAAAACATTAAAAGAAGAAAAACGGGTATTAAAATCAAGAGCACAGGGTTCAGGGTTCAGAGCTCTGGGATCAGTCCATATTGTATAAAATGGTTTGCCCATACCTAATCTCGACCCACCACCAAGACTCTAACTGTAACTATGTTCAGAATTGTTGAAAATTAAACGTGTTTGGAAATAGGATGGACTTAAAAATGGTTATTTTTACAGTAGCATCTATAGGCTCGAACCAAAAATCCTGTAGTGCTAGGTTCTGCATATAGTAAAAGAAGACAAAGGATCATAGGAGAAACAGAGATGAAGCTAAAACAAAAAAGGAGTCTTGTGGCACTTTAAAGGTTAACACATTTACCTGTCACATGAGCTTTTGTGGGTAAAAATCGCACTTCATCAGTTGTGTGAAATGGAAACTACAGACAGTATGGACAGTAATATATCAATGCAGAGAAGGATAAGTCACAAGGTCAGTTCAGACTTTTTCAGCAAATCAAGCAAGCTGGCTTGATTCAAACAGTGTAGAACAACAGCTAAGAAGGCGAAAAGGTTAAAAGAGGAAAATCACCTTTTGTAATGAGAAAGCCAGCCCAAATTTCTAACTGGACCTCATTTGATGGTGTCAAATTTGCATATGAATTCTAACTCTGCAGTTTCCCTTTGGACTCTTGATTTAAAGTGTTTTTGTTGAAGTGCTGTAACTGTCGTGTCTTTCACAGAATGTGCAGGGAGGTTGAAGTGTTCCCCTATTAGTTTTTTAACATTACCATTCTTGATATCTGATTCATGTCCATTTATTCTTTTGTGCAGAGACAGTCCAGTTTGGCCAATGTGAGAGGCATTGTTGGCACATGATGACAAATATCACATTAGCGGATGACCAGGTGAAAATCACAAAGTTCGAGATTAGAACCCCTGACTTGTGTGTCAGGGCCGTACCCACTTGCCATGCTGTCCCCTGAAGAGCTGCTCTTTCTTTTCTTGTGTATTGAGATGATTGTTAACACTGAATTTCTTTTATATGCATCTTAAATGCTTCATTATGATTTAACTCATAACAGGGAAACATTAATGGAACGATAGAGTTGACTGACAAAGGTTAGTGGCTTTGGTATATTCTCCCACAGCACGAGTGAGGATGAATCGATGTGACGTTAAGATAGATGCTGTGTTTACTTCAATAGGCTCTCCATCATAATTAATCTATCGTTACTGTAAAATGTTAGTGATCCTAGCAAAGGTGAACTGCATTCTCCCATAGCCATGCTTCAGCCTGAGTCAGCTCAGCCATATTGGCATTATGAAGAGAAGAGATTATCCTGCCTGAATAACTGAATGAACCCGCACTTAACACGACTTGTAGCTGTAGAACGGGGCAGGCTGCATTTCAGGAGAGAACTCTTTATCACACTGATGGCTTCTTTACTGCTTTATGATCACTCCACAATATGTCACAGAAGCCAATTGCTTGAGGGGCTTCTTGGAGGGTGCCTGAAAGTGAGATGGCCTCCTCCTCATCCAGATTCCCCGTCCCATCTGGACTGGCACCTGAGTCCAGCTAGAGAACAGGCCAGCCACAGAGTTCAAGGATTATTTGTACTGTACCCAATCCTGGGCCTGATTTGGGATGTGCCAAGTGCCTCCTTGGCTGAAGAGCATCTGTGGCTCCAGCTGGCCTCTGCTCCTCACAGGATCAGGCCATACAGGGGGCAGAATCGCTGAGCCATTCATTTACATTCATGCAAGAACATAATGAAAATTCACCAGTTGAGGGACTCTCATATACGCCTTACCTTGCCCCGCAATTCTGAGGCTGTGGTGGATTAAACTCCTAGTCAGGGGTAAATCAATTGCTTGGGCCAAGGGGATGAGTGGGATTTGATGGCATGGGCCTAGGAATGGGATTAGGAATAGATGAACTAGCTCAGGGGGGTGGGAGTTGAGTGCCCTACCTGCCCCTTGCCTCCCTGATAGTAGAACCCAGGGGGAGCCAAACTTTGAGAAAGGGCCTGATAATCAGGTTGTTTTTCACATCTGCTTTGTGTTTGGGCCTGGAATCAGACGTGCAGAAACCTGCCAGAAAGACAAATCATGTCAATGTGAAATGTACCCAGTGCAGAGTGCTGTTCAAGGCCTGGGTGCTGCCTCAGTCACGCTGAGACCGTAGAGCTAATAGGTGCAGAAGATTTGTGAAGACTCTCAGGCTGCGTCTACACTGGTTAATTAAGTTGACTTAAGCCTGCTTAAGTTGACTTAATTAACCCCTGCGTCTTCACTGCAGTTTCCTTAAATCGACTTAAGGAGAATAAAGTCGACTTTCTAACACCACCTTCCTAATCGATCTAAGGCTTAAGTCGACTCCCTAGAGTAGACTTAAGCCAGTGTAGACATGGGGTAGCCCTAAGTTGACTTTGTCATGGGTCCCTTCTCGCCCGGACCACTCAGGTCCCGGCAAGAAAGGATCTCTGGGCTTGCTCCCTTCTCCCCAGGACCCGCGCTCCAGCTGATCAGCAGCTGGAGCGGGGACCCTGGGGAGAAGGAAGCCCCATGCTCCCCACACTCCCTCCTAGCTGGGACCATGCGGTCCGACGAGGAAGGAGACCTGGAGACCCACGCTTCAGCTGCTCAGCAGCGGGCAGCTAGAGCGGGGATCCCAGCAAGAAGGGACCTCAGGACTCCCTTCTCGCTGGGACCACTCAGGTCCTGGCGAGAAGGAAGCCCTGCAGTCCCTTGTCCCCGGGACCCATGCTCCAGCTGCGGCAGCATGGGGGTGAGTTCCCCCTCCATGGCTGGAAGGAGAACTACTGGAAGTCCCATGAGATTCCAAGGCCCACATCACAGACACCAGGGTTTCAGATATGGTCCAGACTCCAAAGTTTAATCCTTCCTGGAAATTCTGTGGTGTTTGGGTTTAAGTTAATTCCCATCTAGTGATTGATGATCATCTGCCAAGGTCAGATGTAAGTTTGGTTCTAGTCTTTCCCAAAGTTTAGAATGATGTTTGGATCTGGATTTTGGTTTGGATTCCTACCTTATGCTTACAGGGACGAAACTGAACTTGAAACCAGACCGGATCCTATGGCTTACACTACCCTGCATTTATTTTCTTCCCATTCTGTAAGAACTCCATCTTCAAGCATCTGACAAAGAGGGATTTTCTCCCACAAGAGCTCATGAGATAAATAAAATTTGTTAGTCTTTAAAAGTGCCACTAGACTCTGTGTTTGTTTTGTTCAAACCATCTGATATTCTTCCCTCTCTAACAGAACTTTGGGTGAATTAAGATGAATTCAAGGAATTAAAAGAGAGAGATGGAAGATATCTAACAAAGGAAAACGTAGTCCTAAATAAATTGGGCCATTGACTTCAGAATAGATATGCCAACTTACACCATGTGAAGAACTGTTCACACATATTCTAAAATTCTCCATAAAGCGTCAGTGGGCTTTTAAGCAATGACCAAATGGACATAAATTAACCTGTTCTCCTTTGCCCAGTGATCACCTGGGTAATGCAGCCAGTCTGCAATTATGAATTGTGCTGTGATAAACACCAGCTTTCCAAACAATGCAATCACTTGCTGCATTAGTCTCCAATATTGCTTTGTAAGTCTGGCAGGAGATCCAGCATGGCATCTTGCACCTTCACCTCTCCCTTGTTTCATTTAATGGGTAGAGAACTTTTACTGGATGCATTTTTTAATTACACTTTATTGTCAAAATCCATCAATAAATTTCCTTCATAAATCATCATTACAAATTTCCCCCTAGCATGCCTCAAAGCTTTAAAAGACTCTACTGTACTTCTGTGATTTTTGACAGTTAATTACATAGCACTTTCAGATTTATTGTACCAGCAAAGAAACAATCAGATTCTTCTACCGTGGGAAATTTCATAAAAGGAAGACATAATTTAGGACCAAGCTCAGTCCTCTCACAGACCTAATTGGTCTGTAAACTGCTCAGAGACCAGATTCATTACTTATCTGATTATTGTGTTTGCCGCAGTATGTACCCAATGGTCAGAAACCAGTTTCTTGGGAGGATTCCATTTTCGTTTAGTTCCAGCCACATAAGTAGCTTTTCTTGTGGTGTTTAAGCATCCAGGGCCTGTTGTATGTCTACAGCAACATCTATCCAAAGATCTCACCACACCATATAAGCAGCAATCTATGAGGTACTGACTCCGTGGGTGCCCCAAGGCTGGAGCACCCTCTGGAAAAAATAGGGGGTGCTCAGCATCAACCAGGGCTGGCCTGGCCTATGATCTGGCACCACTTCAGTGGTGGCACTTCCAGCTCATCAGTGATCAGCATGCAGCGGCGCTGGCCGGAGATCAGGGCCACCCCTGACTGTAGCCCCATCGTGCCCTGCCTCTTCCCTTCCTCCTTCTGTTTCCCCAAGGCCCCCTGGCAGCATCGACTGGCGAAAGGAGGAGTTGGCGCCCAGCTTTTCAACTGCTGCCAGTTCCCATGGACATTGGAGCTGCTCAGCAATTCTGGAAAGCAGCTCTTGACCATATCGAATTGGATACTCAAAGCTCATGGTCAGTTTGGAAAGAGTAGGTCTGGCTTGCTCAAGGGTGCCCCCTGGAGGCTCATGGCACAAGTGGCTCTAGAACTCGGCTCTCCTGTAGGCAGAGGCAGCTTTAGCCTATCTGGGGCCCTAGCCAAAGACCCATTGTGGGGCCCCCTATAGGGCTTCTTGCCTCCAGCCCCATTACCCCCAATAGCCTTGGCATCCTGCTGTGGGCCCCAAGTCCCCATGGAAACAGTCCATCTGACAGATCAGACCACAAGAGCCAAGGAGAATTTAGCCTCAATGTATATGGGTAAAAACAGGTTTCCCTTTGCTGGATGACACACCCATCCTATGCAAAACTGGAGTCTTGTGGTCAGGTGGTGCTGAGAATCCTGAGTCTCTACCCATCATTAAATAAGGTGCTTGTCTAGCTCTGCCTACAGAGGAAGCATCAGAGCAAGGTCTACAAGCACAGCTGTCCCTAAAATACGTCTCAACCCCCTTTTCCTGTTTGTCTGGGTGGCAAGATAGATGAGGAGAGTCTGAGGGGCCTGTCTATGACTCCATAGTAAAATTGGTCTAACGATGTAGGAGTTGACATTTGTCACTTGCTTGGGGATCTCTAATTAAAGAACACATCACAAGTTTGATTGGTCTGCTCTGTTTTCTGGCATTCTTTCCTGAGCTAGGCACCCCCAGTTGTGAGCCACGCCAGACAGCAGGACACCGTCTGCCTGTGTACCAGCCACTCACTTCCCCTGTTCACTGAACATGACTTTCACAAATATGCTGTCATTTTCTGTCCCATCTGCTTCCAGCTGGCGCATGGTGGAACGTCGCTGAGTAGAATGGAACTGTGAGTGACATACGACACCCTATGGCATGCCACCTGCCATGGTCCTCTCCAGGAGCACTGCTGGCATGTTTAGCACTGCTGGAACTCCAGATACTTCCCTTTGCCTCCTCTGCACCCTGCGCTCCTTGCTCATGAATGCACTTCCACCCCCACGAGTTACTACGGATCTTCCACACCACAGAGCTTGATTTAATTAAGATGCATTGCAATCATCTGTAGATGCATTTAGCGATCTGAGACAGAAATGAGGTGGAGTGCATTGATATCCCACTGTTACCATAATGGGAAGAAATGAAAACCCCATAGTGTTCCTGAGGAATGTTTGCCAAGATGTAATAAAGACAGAATCCCAGGCCTGCTGAGAATCAACCTGTCATTATTTCCACACCCACTCACCCACCCCCGTGCCTGGAACTACTCCCATTACACAGCTCTCTGCACAATCCCCCACTCATGTCAGACTGTTGTCTTGTTAGCCAGTTAGCACATCATTAGCCACCATCTGCACTGTCTACTCCTAGACAACTTCACTTGAGCATCTCCTAAGCTGTTATTTATACAGCAAAATCCAATGCTCTTCTTTATTCTTACTGGTTAGACCACTGCCCCCAGCTGAACGGCCTGACCAGCCAGATATCAGATGAACCTTTGCACAGCATGGAGAACCATGGGTGACATCATATGGCCTGGATAGTGTAGAAGGGCATATTGGTGCCTTCTGGTCTTTGGTGCCTTTTGGTCTTTGGTGCTAACCAGATGGTGCCAAGGGCTGTGCAATCAAAAATGGAGGCAGAAGGACAGGTACACCCTCAGTCTTTCCCCTCTGTCATTAGTAGAGCAGGTTGAAAATGCTGATGGGGCAGTTTTCCATTGGAAAATGCTGCTCCATGGAAATCAAAATGTTTTGCAGGATGACATCAATGATGATGCAATTTTCAACAGATTTAGAGACCATTTGTTTTGACTTTCTTGTCTCATTTCAATCACTTCAAAATGTTTTATTTTGACATCATTTGGTTTTACTTTGTTTCAATTTCTTCAGCGTAGAATCAGAGAAGTGTCGAGCTGGAAGGGCCCTTGAAGAGACATCAAGTCCTGTTTCCTAGGCCAAAGCAGGACCAAATAAATCTAGACACTCCTGACAGGTGCTTGGCCAGCCTGTTCTTAAAAGCCTCCAGCAGTGAGGATCCAATAACCTTTCTTGGAAGCCTATTCCAGAGTTTACCCACCCTTATAGTTAGACAGTTTTTCTTAATTTCTAACCAAAATTTCCCTTGCTGCAGATTAAGCACGTTACATTTTGTTCTACCTTTAGTAGTCGTGTAGATCACAGTCTCTGTAGAACATATTTGAAGACTATTATGAGGCCCTCCTAAGCCTTCTTAATAAATATGCCCATTTTTTTAACCTTCCCTCATAGAAAATATTTAATATTTCTGTGTGTACATAATTTTATATTATACTTTGTCATCAAATCAAAACATTTTACCATAGTAAAATAAAATGTTTCAACCAGAGATTGTTAGAGTGTTTTTGATTAAATGTATTTTATTTGAAATATGCTATTTTGTCAAAGACAAAACATTTTGAGGAAACATTTCTATTCTGACAAAGTTTTTGGTGGTAAGGTTTCTGCAGTGTAGGTCTCTCAGGTTACTTCTGGCCAGAGACAGAGAGGGAGTGAGGCTCCCTTTTTGCTTTGAAAATAGACTTTTTAAACACACTTCCTTTTCACAACAACATTCAAAAGATTTTGGTTATGTTCCAGTGTAGAACCAAAGCAAATTTTAAACCCTTGAGAGTTGTTTTGCAACAGAAACATCATCCTGTGACCAGTTCTCATTTCAACATTACCAAAACAAAGCAATTATTGAAAAGAAACATTCTTGGTGTTTCCAAATTTAATATTTTGGGAGTTGAAATTGCATTTTCTAGCCTGGTCAAATCATGATAAACTCCTTGCAAAGTGGCTGTAAAATGCTATCAGAGGAGAACAATAGTGTTCCATATCTCCTTTGCACAGGGGTAAGCAGGGTCGGATCAACTCAGACTATAGGGGCTGCAGCCCTGGGCCCCAGCCAGAAGAGGACCTCAGGCTGCAGCCCCTAAAGTCCCTGCTGATCTGGTCCTGCCACCACAGTGCTGGCAGGGCTAAGCTGGGGCCATAGGCCATGGCGCTCCCACCGCACCACTGGACCAACTGGCAATGTTCCCTCTAAGGTTTGGCGGCTTGTGTGCAACATTTTCAAGCTGTGTGCAAAACTTTTTCTGAATAAAATTTTTGTATAAACTCACACGACAGAAATTATAGGCATTAATTGAAGTTAAAGTAATTGTAAATAGAATTAATTAATTGTGTTTAATTGAATTTGAATGAATTTTGAATTGAAATTTAATTTTTAGAAAGGTTTTTATTTAAAATTAATTTTTTAAAAGTTTTTTTTTAAAAAGGAAGGAAGGAAGGAAGGAAGGAAGGAAGGAAGGAAGGAAGGAAGAGAGAGAGAGAGAGAGAGAGAAAGGAAAGAAGAGGAAAGAAGGAAGAGAAAGAAGAAAGAAGAAGGAAAGAAGACAAAGAAGGAAAAAAGAGAAAGGAAGAGAAAGGGAGAGAAAGAAGGAAGGAAGAGAAAGAAGAAGGAAAGAGAAGGAAGAGAAAGGAAGGAAGGAAGCAAAGAAAGAGAGAAAGAAGGAAAGAAGAGGAAACAGGAAGAGGAAAGAAAGAAAAAAGAAGGAAGAGAAAGAAGAAAGAGGAAGGAAAGAAGAGAAAGAAAAAAAAGGAAAGAAAAAGGAAGACAAATAAGGAAAAAAGAGAAAGAAGGAAGAGAAAGAGAGGAAGAAAGAAAAAAGAAGGCAGACAAAGAAGAGAAAGAAGGAAAGAAAAAGAAAAGCAAAGGAGAGAAAGAAGGAAAGAAAAAGGAAGGGAGAAAGAAAAAAGAGAGAAGGAAGGAAGAGAAAGAAAAAAGAGAAGGAAGAGAAAGGAAGGAAGGAAGCAAAGAAAGAGAGGACCACTGTCCTCCTTGCCGGGGGGGAGGGAGGGGAGGAGGCACAGGGTGATCCTGCCATGCCCCCCCACAGGGCAGGGCAGAGCCCTGCCCACCCTGCCCCTATGCCCTGCCAGGGTCCCTGTCCCCCTTTACCCCATTGTACCTATGTACAATGGGGCAAAGGCTGAGCCCCCTAGCACTGGGCAAGGGGTGCCCCCCCTGCCCCTGTGGACCTGCCCTAGGTCCCCCTAGCCCCTAGAAATCGACCTAGGCACCCAGTGTGGACGCTCTAGATCAACTTTGTAAGTTCCCCCCAAAGTCGACTTAAAATTTAGGTGTAAACTCACTAAGTCGACTTAACTAAAGTCAACCTAAATTTTCAAGTGTAGACATAGCCAAAGTGCCTGATGAGATACAAGAGTTGGTGAGATTTCCAGTAGATTCTCAAGCAGTTACAGTGATTTCTATATTATCTGTATTATTATTTTTGCTGTGTGAGTGGCCACGGAAAGCTCTAGAAAACCCTGGAACAGTTTCAGAAATTATGACAGTAATTATGACAG
Organism: Pelusios castaneus; assembly: GCA_007922175.1. Taxonomy (NCBI): domain Eukaryota; kingdom Metazoa; phylum Chordata; order Testudines; family Pelomedusidae; genus Pelusios; species Pelusios castaneus. The sequence continues at coordinate 10,257,214 of ML685815.1, forward strand.
AAGAGAGAGTATTACGACAGAAAAGAGAAATACTTGAGTTCCTGGATTCACTATGGTAAGATATATGCCCACATGGCACCAGCGAAAACCTGAAGCAGAAAGACAGCATCAAGTAGCTGTGAGCCCTGCTGCTCTAAACCTACTTTGGAAGCAACGCTCTCAACTAATGAGGCAGAGGCGAGCAGCAGCACATTCCAAACAAGTACAAACCATGCCCGCTGCAGTGGATAACGCTGCAAATATACTGCAAGGATCCTCTAAGGTAACCCTTTACAAAATTCTGTATCTTGCAAGTGGAGTTGCAATGGCTCTTCTAGGGTAAGTTTAATTTTAGTGAACTCCAGCCATAAACCGTGTAGCTATGTAATTATAATCAGTATGAAGAGGGCATTGACATACAAATGTATCCTGTAAGAGATACACGGGCCATCCTTTTTTACTCAAATTAAGGAATTAAAATTCACTCATAAGGAGAAAAAAGGGTAAGCGCAGTACAATGCTTTGTATTTACAGTACTGCTTAGATGACCCAGCAGCAATCAGGACCCCATGGTGCTAGGGGAAGTACTACCGTACTATAAGGGACAGTCCTTGCCCCAAAACATTTACAATTTAAATAAAGACAAAATGACTATTAAAACCAGGAACAGAACCCAGATGTCCCAATTACCCAGTCAAGGTACATGCCATTCTTCTAACACTTGTATGTATCAGCATGTGGAGAAGCGTGATCGACTGGATACATGGACTTTCAGAAAGCCTTTGACAAGGTCCATCACCAAAGGCTCTTAAGCAAAGTAAGTGATCATTGAATAAGAGGGAAGGTCCTCTCATGTACCAGATGCTGGTTAAAAGATAAGAAACAACACATAGGAATAAATGGTCAGTTTCCAAAATGGAGATAAGTAAATGGCTGGGCCCTCCAAGGATCTGTACTCGGATCAGTGCAAGTCAACATATTCATAAATGATCTGGGAAAAGTGGGCAGTGATGTGACAAAATTTGCAGATGTTACAAAATTATTTGTGATGACAGTCTAAAGCTGACTGTGAAGAGTTACAAAGGGAATCTCATAAAACGGGATGACTGAGCAACACAATGGCAGATGAGATTCAATATTGATAAGTGCGTAGTAATGCACAATACCTACAAAATGATGGGATCTAAATTAGCTGTTACCATTGAAGAAAGAGATCTTGGAGTCACCATGGATAATTCTCTGAAAACATCCACTCATTATACAGCAGCAGTCACAAAAGCTCACAGAATGTTAGGAACCATTAGGAAAGAGAGAGATAAGAAAACAGAAAATATCATAATGCCACTGTACCAATACGTGGTAATCCCACACAGGGCCGGCTCAAGGGGCTGTGGCACCCTGAGCTGGCTTCTGATTTTGTGTCCCCGTCCCCCCTCCTGAGGGTGGGGAGGGCAGGCATACGGAACCCGGCCTCTGCTCTGGGCCAGCTCACCCCACCTCCTGGGCGGCCCAGCGGCAAAGCGGGCCAGTCCAGAGGTGGGGCTCTGCTCTCCTGCCCCTCCCCTGGGCCATCTGTTCTGCCCTAGGGGTGGAGTGGGCCAACCCAGAGGCAGGGCGAGAGAGCAGAGTTTGCCCCATGGGTTGGCCTGCTCTGCCCCCAGGGGCGGAGTGGCTGGCTCAGGGGAGGGGTGGGAATGCGGGGTCCAGCATCTGGGCCGCCTGCGCCACCTCCGGCTCCCCTAAGCATCAGTGCCCTGAGCCAGTGCCTCATTGGATCATGGCTAGAGCCAACCCTGATCCCACAATTTGAATACTGCGCGCAGTTCTTGTCATCTCTTCTGAAAAACAGTTATATTAGAATGGGAAAAGGTACAGAGAAGGGCAACAAAAAGTATCAGGAAGCATGGAACAGCTTCCATATGAGGAGATATTAAAAAGACTAGGACCATTCATTTTAAAAAAGAAATGACTACATTGGGGATATGATAGAGGTCTATAAAATCATGAATGGTATAGAAAAAATGAATAAGGAGTGTTAGTTATCCCTTCACATAACACAAGAACTAGGGGTCACCCCATGAAATTAATAGACAGCAGGATTAAAACAAATATAAGGAAGTACTTCTTCACACAAAGTACTGTGAATCTGTGGAAGTCCTTGAGAGAGGATGTTGTGAAGGCCTAAAGTATAAATGGGTTAAAAAAAGAATTAGACAAGATCATGGAGAACAAGTCCATCAATGACTGTTATCCAAGGACACAACCACATGCTCTGGGTGTTCCCAAACCTGCAAATGCCAGAACATGGGACTGGACAACAGGGGCTAGTTTACTTGAAATTGCCTTCTGCTTATTTTCTCTGAAGCCTCTATCACTGGGCATGGCCAGAAGAAAGGGCTAGATGCACCATTGGCTTGAATCCAGCATGGCTATTCTTATATATACGTACTATAGTGCAACTCAGCCATCAACAAGTAGCTAGCTCTGCATTACTTAGAATTCAGGCAATTATTAAATATTGTCTAGTGTTTCAGTAGTAATTGTAAGGCTACTGGGGTCTAAGACCTAAGCTTGCAGAGCTACCAGGTAGTTAGTAGCTCCAGGCTGCCCTTCAAGAGCAATAACCTGCTTGCACGCCACTTCCCATGGCCCATGGACACAGAGCAGGGGAACTTCTAACACTAGGATTTGACAGACAAAAGTCTCATGGCTTCTGATTGGCTCCTGGCCCTATATAAACTCCAGGGACCTTTTAAACAGTATCTAGGCAACAGTGTGGCTCTCCTATCATTGTCATGATTGTTTCCGCTCTTGCTCCTGTATTCCTGGCTTTGGCCTCCTGACATGCATTCTGACCTTGGTATCAACCCTGGTCTGGAATCTGACTACAAACTCCTTTGCTACTCCCAGCCTCTGTTCTGTACAGCAGATGCCAGTCCATGGTGTCCTGAGGAATGGTGCTAGGACACAAGTGTGGCTCCTTAATAACACCACCACCACCAGGTGGATTGGTTGGGCTCTGAGATACATGCTGAGCCCAAAGGCTGCATGTTGGGAGCAGTGCACACTTATGTATTTTAAAATGTGTGTGTAATAACAATAGCAACAGGTAATTGTAATAACGGGAACAACTGCAGAGCCACCTTTTATCACACAGCAACAATACCCAGCTTCTCAAACATTCAAGGCTCAGGCTCCGAAGGCAGCTTACAGTTCTTCCACTGCTTGCCTTTAGATACCCGAGCTGATGCTGCTTCTTTGTTGTATGTTGTTGTCTGCCTTTGGATGAGGTGTCTGAAAAAAAGCCTCACACACTCTGAATCAAAGAAAAAATGTGAGACACAGCAGAAGACATGCCTGAGTTTATTCTAAGTCCTGACAGCTACAGGGAGCAACTACCTCCATTCTACACCTCAGAAAACACCAGGTTGGTAAAAGAAGCAACTGAAAGTAGAACAAATGTTATTTTCTGGGGCTGAGTCTATCATACATAGTCAAACCTGTCTTGGGTGTGCTCAGACAGAGTGAAATTCTGCTGATGGGGAATTGAAAAACACATTGTGACATTCCTCTTCTACAATCTGGACTAGTGTGCTGCTGTGGCACCCCAATTCTCGATTCCTGGGCCCCGACTTACTCCACCTTGCTAGGTGAACTCCCACTCCTGAGCAGCTCACACCCAGCCTCCTGCACGTAATTGGTCCCTCACCCAACGGAAGAGTGCTCTCACAAGCCACTCATGGGATAGACCCCCAGCAGACACCCTCAGGTCCAGATGCAACCCTGGGAATGACCGTCTTGCAGGGTTCAGTGCTCCCCACTGTATCTGAAAGCTCATTTATACTTGTCCATCAATTTACCAAAGGTACCAATTTACCTGGGTACAATGGGGCAAAGGGGGACAGGGACCCTGGCAGGCCGTAGGGGCAGGGTGGGCAGGGCTCTGCCCTGCCCTTTGGGGGGGCATGCCAGGTTCTCCCTGTGCCAGCCACCCTGGCAGGCAGGGCAGTGAGGAAGACCTGGAGTCCCCTAAGTCGACTTAGAGTTGACTTAGGGGTACTCCACGTCTACACTGGCTTAAGTCGACTTTAGAAAGTCGACTTAAGCAGAAAGTCGACTTAAAATGGGGTTTAATAAAGTCGACTTAATTTTTCCTTAAGTTGACTTAAGCAGCTGCTTAAGTTGACTTAAGGAAAGTGTAGTGTAAACGCAGAGTAAATTAAGTCGACTTAAGCAAGCTTAAGTCGACTTAATTTACAAGTATAGACGCAGCCATGGAGTCTGGTGTCTCTCTAGTCACACAACCCACTGGACTGGTCACCTTCATGGAGGCCGATCGCATGGGACAAACACCATGTCATCCCTGGCTGCTTTTCAGTCTGGCTTGTTCACTAAGGCTGTGGCCATATGCAGATCATGATGCCTGTGGGCAGGGAATCAATGTGAGGAGTTGTCTCTGCTGCACATCCTCTGCAGCCAGCCATAATTCTCATCCAAATGCAGGGGCTCTCCTGACTCCTGACCACCCCCAATAAGAAGCAGAGCCAGGCTCCGACATCTTGCAGTGACCAGCGGAAAGGGCCCCTGTGCTCCCATACAGGGCATGGGCAATGCCCACTTAGATAAGCCGGTGACGAGCTCCTCCAAGCAGTCACCTCAGCATTTCCAGTGGCTCTCGCTTTCCACAGCTGTTGTTTGGGGGTAGCTTCCCTTTCTCAGTCTCCTCTCCAGTGCCCAGTGAGGTGGCTCTGTCCTGTCGCCGCTTTCCTGGATAGGCCTACTTTGCTGTCTTAACAGAGCAATGTTCTTCTCCACATCTCTAAAGAGGTTAGACTGAAAAGGCATTTTCTGGGTGGCTGGCCAACCGGTGTCCTTCCCAGTACACCTCCACCTTTTAAATATTGACAAGGCAGGGTCTGAGGCCTATTTTAATTTCCTCTACAGATGTACCATCTATTTTCCCAGCTATTGCAGATAAAGCTAGTGGAACTGGGACATTACACTGGGAAAGCAATGGCCCTGTGGTTAACAGCTGAGCACATTCTCGACCACTGGCAGCTGCTCCCCAGCCCAAAACTCTCCCTGTTCATTAGTGCTGCCTTTTGCACAATGTTATTCACATTTTCATCAAACCAAAATACACCAGGTAGTGAGCCTCCATTTCAAAGTGGCTGCCTGTGGGATTGCATTGAAATTGTGACACCTGCCCTGGTTCCAGGGCATACCTCTATCCTGGAATCAATCCATGCAGACAGTACATGGTGGAGGTGGGGATACAAGTATCCTCTGCATTGGAGTGAGAACAGTGTCAAGGCGGGGATGTACGAAACAGCATCGCTGGCAAGACAGTGCTGCACGGGGCACCCCAGGGAGTCTTCAGCTCTGCCAGGAGATAATGGGAGTGGTAAGAGATGAGCTGGGCAGGGAGGAATGCTGATCCTCCGAGATACCACACAGGCCCAGTGAGGAGCCGAGATCAACACACAACCCTGGGAGCTCTGCATACAAAGCTATTGATCCTGCAGAGATACAAGCTGGGCCCTGCCTCAGTCAAGCAGCAGATCTCTGTGCCCTTGTGGTAAAGGCAGCCCCAACTCCTTTCAGCACCCAGGCTCAGAGCCAGAGCCTTATATTGTGGGGACTCCTAATTAGGCTTTTCCTGGGAGCTTTTCCATTTTGCAGCTTTCTCACTGGTCAGACCCTTCCAGGCCCCAGGCCTAGCTCTGAGCCCTGACAGATCACTGAGCCAACTCTGCCTTCCCCAGCTGGGATTTATTTGTCCCTGATATTCAGCTCATCTGCTTCTCCCACAAGCACCTTTGTGCAGCCACATATGGGAAAACCTCCCACTCACAATCCATAAAGGCCCCACTCTCTCCGCAGCCCTCCTCAGCTCCTCTGCTAGGGGAAGATATCTCAGTGGACTAACAGGAGCAAAGGGGTCAGGCTGAAAGTGGTACAGGAAAGCTCCCCATGAGCAATTGTGTCAGCTGCTTGTGCTACACCACAATGTGCCCTGCTAACTCAGCCAGTGCCTGGAATTCTGAAACCCTTGGGGTTTAATCGGCATTAGCTGCTTTGTGGTTTGGTCCCAGGCTTGCATCTGCTGCAGGCAGGAGAATTTCATATACTCTTGATGCAGGTTTGAGAGCATCCATGCAACTTTGTGCTCTCTCTGCGGCATGACCTTCACTGACTGGGTGTTTGAGGTTTGCAAGAAATAGGAAATTTAGAGCTATATGCTCTCCTCGATACCCTTAACTCTGCCCCTTGTTCACAGGCCTCACTCTTGGTTCTTTCGTTACTCTGCACTGAGACCTTATAATCACCAAGCATTTTAGCTGTGTTTAGGTTTAGTCAGTGGAGCCTACTGTACAGCTTTGCTGGGGCAGTTTTTCTCCCCATAAATATTTTGACTCGTCTGATTTGTCAAAAACATTCTTCAAAATCTTTCAGGTTTTTCCTCATGAAAAGGAAGATTTACCAGGCTTTTGTCTTGGTAAACAACACCTGAAACTGAATGTTTTCAATGCCGTTGGAGGGAGTGGGGTAAAAAATTATATTTACTCAGAAACCATTTTTCAGATAAAAACGTTTTCCACGGAAAAATTTCGACCAGCTTTAACCTGCTCACCCTTTTTCAAGTCTGATACAGCCTGACCTTAATTGGTTCTCCTTTGTCAGTCTCATCTCCTCTCTTGTGAATTTCATCAAACTTCCATCTTTTAATGGCCAATTTGTGGGAGGGCACATGTCCTTTGTGGCCTCAGAGTGCCATCGCTTCAGAAGTGTTTTACCCATTAGTGGTGAGAGATATTTCCATTAGGAATTTTGCATAAGGTCACCAGTCTCTTAGCCTGTGAAATGTAGGAACCAGGGCTGCTTTGTCTAGCTGGTGGTGTTAAAGGGCTGACTTGGTTCAAGTTTTTCTCTGGAATTTCTGCAGCTTGTAATCAGCTCTTCCATGGACTGCTATCATTAGTTAATGGCAGCGAAATTCAGAGGTAGAATAAGAGCATCAAGTGTGAATGTCTCACACCTCACTCCCACGAAAAGGACATGATCATGGCAGGAAGTTCCTGTAACCAAAGCAATGTTAAGTACATTTCCCAAGTCAATCTAGCTCTGGCTTGTTTTCTCTGTGCCCCCAAGAAGGAGCTGTGTAAGCTATACAGAGCAGTCCGTGTGCATCAGGGGTGGCTGCAGATGAATGACTGATGCTCCTGAACAGTAACTGGGAGGAATAAGCAAGGTTAATGCCAGTCACCCACCTGCTATCTCCTGGAATTATCCAGGCCAACTTGGTGCCTTTAGTTCTGGCCATTTCAAGAAGAGAGATCCCAGCTTCTCTCTCCCAGATGCAGGTGTCCCTTCAATCTCTGTCCAAGTGTTCACCATGGGGCGTAGTCAACAGCTCAATTATGATCCAGACAGCCCAACCCAGCCTGAGAGCTAATTATCTGAGTGCCTGCATCCCATTGTCAGAGTTAGTGCCTGCTGAATTGCTTCTCGGTTCTCAAGGTTAAATGTGTCAACACCAGCCCCTTGGCAGTAGCTCCAGAAACCACTCTCTCCGGGTGTCAGCTGGAGCCAAGATTCAGTGAGCTCCAGCACTTATGTCTTTGGGGAACTCTGGACATAGGGGTCAGAGGAGTTCCTGATCACTGCTGGGGCTGGGAAGAGAGTCAGAGAGTTCAAGCCCAGAAAGTCATCTAGTCTGAGCACCTGGATAACACCGGCTAGAATAGTTTCCGTTACCCCTGTGTTGAGCCCAGTCACTTGTGTTTGACTAAAGCACCTCTTCCAGAAGGTAATTTCCCCTCTTTAAACTTTCTCACCTTCTCATCAATTGTTCTTAATGGCCCACATCCACACTGTTTGAATTGAACTGACCTTGTTAACTCACCCCGCATGTGTATATATACCTAGCATACTGCAGTTTTCACCTCATGCATCTGAGGAAGTGGATTGTAACCCACAAAACCTTATGTCTTAATAAATGTGTTAGGGCCACAGGACTCCTTGTTTGTGTTCCAGAAGGGTATCTGGTCTTGATTTGCAGCTATCAAGTGACAAAGAATCTACCACTTCCTTTTCCAGGAGTTAATGTCCCTCGATGTCAGAATTTCAAGCAAATTTTCTCATTTGAATTTGGACGGCTTTTACTGCTATCACATGCTGCGGTGGGGTTGGATCGCACCAGAACAATGTACCAGCACTTTCTGCAGCATGGGGGATGCCATTCTCATCTCAAAATGGTGTTTTCTACACAGCGTGACCTCTCACACCCAGTACCGGCAAGGTCACACCTCACTGAGGACACTACTTTATATAGAAACAAAGTGTCATCCTCCATGGAGTTGCATGTCATCGTACAGAGCAAAATAGCATCCTCCATATAGCACAACCTCTTCCACATGGTACATGCAGAACCACGCTGATGGGAGTGGGGCTGTGCCCACAACGGTGGAGCACTTGCACTTAAAAGATCAGGACTACATCACTGCTTCCAGCTACTGACTTTCATTCTCTCTTTCTCCACTAAATTAAAGAGCCCTTCACCTCCCAGAATTTTTTCCCCATGAAGATACTTATGAGACTCTTTTGCCACCTCTTGGTTTTGAATTTTGTGTTTATTTGCTAGTTAAAGCACAGTTCTACACTAAAAAGTGACTTTATTTGCTTGGCACAGGGACTCATTTTCTCCCTATTTCTATATCAGATGTATTCAGTTACAAGAAAAAGGACGTTTTCCTCACTGTCAGCCCAGCAGACTGAACCTGGGATCTGAGAGTCAAGCTGGGCTCTCTCCTCATTGGCAATAAATGTTCTGCAAGGTCTTAATGACATCTCTGCAAGCAATTAATCTCAGTGGGTTTGCACAGGTGCAATTGGCTGGAACAGTGTTAGCAATTAATTGGTGATGCACAAGATGGAACAAGACTCCAGGCATCTCTCCAGTGGCAGCAGATTACCAGGAGTAAACAGTAGCATTTGTCTTTGTCACTTAATCAAACAGCCATGATGCTGAATACACAGAGGTCAGATCGGCTGAGGGTCATTTTTGCCCAGACCCTTTTCAAAGCAGTTCCTGGGTGTAGCAGTTAGATGTTAAGGTGATGAATACCTCTTATGAATAAGTAGACAAATAACCACTGAAAGTGGATCACTCCCTCTGGCTTTCTGTGTGTGTATTTCCCATCAGATGTTCTTCCTAAACTAGCTGTCACTAGTTTGCTATGGGCTACCCAAAGATGAATGCCTCCTGCCAACATGCTCATGATTGTCTCTCCCAGGGTTTGCAAATTGGTGCTGAGCTGAGTAGGAAGGTAACTTGAAGCAGCAGTTAGTTTATTTTTAGGGCAAACTAAAGAGCCTGAAACATTTTATGCCCACAGAAGTTCTTTTCTTTCTTGTGTTTCAACATGAAGAGCCAAGAATCAGCCAATTGTATGGTATCAGTTTCACCTCTTCTGAACTTGATTCATGCATATCAGATAATGCTACTAGTTTCTATTATTCCTCTGAATTTTATGGATAAACAGATATCTATAGTTGTCCTTCTGCCCAGCAGTTGCAGATATCAGAGTCTCACAGAAGGAGAAATCAGTGGTATGGAATCAGAATAATTTCTTAGCGTGACTTGTTTATTTACACTGTACACATCAGTCCTTGGAGAGAAGTGTTCACAAACAGCATGCAGGCAGTGCCCTCTTTCAGGAATCTTGAACCAAAATACAAATACCCGCTTCCTAGGAATCAATTAAATCAAGGATCGACCCTAGTTAGTGAGATTAAGGCAGAAAAATTCCCTCCTCTTTGCAACAGCTCTTGGCAAAGAAATAACAGCACAAAATTAACAACAATGCAGCTTTTCTACAAAGACTGCACATTGCTCGCACACCTGTAAGAGGATTATAACAGTGCCATCTGGTGACTCCTGCAATAACAATATTAACAAAATAGGTGTCTGTTTTGAGCCTGGGACCCTTTGGTGCAGGTAATAAAGCTAGTATCTAACAGCCCTACAACAAAGTTAATCCCCCACAAAGACTTCTGCTGAACTCCCCATCCACATGCAATCTCCTCAACAAGATCCTCCCTTCCTCATCTTCCTTTCTCTTGTTCTCTCTCTCTTCCCTGGTTTTCATCTCTTCTCCCTTCTGTTCTCTGCATTCCTGGCCTGAAGCAGTTCCAATTTCCCCTTCCCTATATATAGGATTCTGTCCCAGCAGCCCTGATGTCCCAGCCCCTTCACAGCTCTGGCCATAATAGCTCTGCTGGCTCACTGCTGAGTCCATCTCACAGCTGTGCTTGCTCTTGACAGGGGCACTGCTGCTATTCCTGAGCAGAAATCAGAGTTCATGTGTTGTCCAGTGGCTTTGACGTGTAAGAAGAAACCTCAAAATTCAGGTCACTCACTACAAAGAAAATCTTTTTTTTTTTTCCTTTTGGCTTTCAGCAACCAAAGTCTGAAAGATTTTGTTTAAAGAATTGACTTTTTGCAATCAAAATCTAAAATATGTTGGCCAAAATTGTTTGTACTGAATATTTTTCCTTTTTCAATGAAAACCAAAAATAACTTCGAGGAAATTTTTGACAGAAGAGAAAATGTTTTCCATTTTCATAGAAGAGATGACGTGGGTGAGGTAATATCTTTTATTGGACCAACTTTTGCTGGCGGAAGGAACACGCTTTTGAGCTTCATCAGAGTCTTCAAACATGGAGAAGGTAACCAAGTGTCACAGTTAATTACAAGGCAGGACAGATTGTAAAGCCAAATGAGTTCACAGGTGCAGGAAGAGAGCACTTATAATGGAGACATAGGACAAAGGACAGCAGCAGGGTGTGATACAAATAGTTGTAATGAGCCACCACACCGGGTCTCTGTTAAGTCCAAGTTTTTAGTGTCCAGCAGAGTTGTGATTTAAGTTCCCAGTTTCCTCTTTTGAAGGAATTGTGCAAGTTTCCTTTGAGGATGAGGTTTGAGAGGTCAGATATTGAGAGCAGAAATTATTTCCCAAACAGCTTTACTGGGGACTACAGAAATGAAAGGCCAGAACACCGAGCTCCAGAGCTAAATGATCTTTCCTGGTTTATGTTGCATTCTCAATAATTCACCATCTCCAGCAACAGAAATTTTGTTTTACAAAAAAGTTTTAATGTCAAGTGTCAGCATCTAAAACTGTGAGCCCAATTTGTGGCCTAATTAACATTTCACTTCCATATACAATTAGGGATTGGCTAATTAGTTATTGGCTCCAAACATTGATCTTCTATCCATCGGATCTCTCTTTTTTTTTAAATAGACTTGCAATTTATAAGTGATGTGATATTTAATTTGCCATTTCCACCAATATTATTTTTCATCCACCTATATTACCCCGCCTCTAATCCCCCAGATCAGTGCTAATTTCACCTCACCTGCTAAATCAAAATAAACAAAGGTGTGGCTCTAGTAAGTAACATTTTCAAGATCAGCTAGTAGCGTTCTGGATCAGCTGTATTTGGGCCAGATTCCAGTTCCACTTCTGCCATTGTAAATCTGGGGTCACTCAGTTGTAAAGGTGCCTTGGATTTTATAGTGTTTCTGATCAGAATCCATTTCATTGTTAGCAGAGTGCTATTTATTTGCCTTGTTTATGCTCTCCGTTTGTTAGGGAAACGTTCTTTCGAATGTTGTCACTCTCATCAGTCAATAAACGATAAGACTCAGACACTAATGTTCTAAAAGTGGCAACCACACAAAGAACTATTTCCTCTCAGCCCATATGTTCCCAGAAAAAAGAACTATATATCCCAGAGGAAAATTAAGGATCAGAGAGAGCATCTGAAAATTCATCAGCTGAGTTCCGGAGCCAATCTCAATTGTGCACACTGAAAAACAAGAGCCCAAAGCTAGTGGGCACCTAAAGATCTCCACCTAGTGAAATACAGTATAATAGAAAAGCTTGCTGCTTTCTAACCTTCCCATGAAAGATGGGAAAAGGGAGAGAAAAATGCCTTCCAATTAAATGACATGTTTAACATTAAGTCTGTCAAAATACCTACCCCAATAGCTATCTTGGTGTGGGACTGGTAAATTGGACTGTGCTTTTATTCTTAGTACGCAAAGCGACTGGATTGTCAGGGGGAGCCTCACCCATGATGGAGCTGGGAGAGAAACTGAAGAAATTCCATCAGGCTGAGTGGAAATGTCTGACCTGCCAATAAAACTGGCAGTTGGGAAGCTTGTAATGGCTTTGGCAGCATTGACCGGGATCTAACCCAGAGCAAGGGTAAGCTGGGGTAACTCATAAGCAAGTGTAACCTCTGTGTGGAATGAGTCCATGACAGAGTACCAGAAATCCCCCTTCCAAGGCACACCTCACCCCCAAGGTGATTGCATCTGTGCATTTAATACAGGCCAGCAAATTGCGGGATGCAGTTAATGACAGCTGTTGACAAGGAGTCTTTTTGGAGGATGACATTTTGCCTATTGATAGGATTACTCATCCTGTTGCAAGTACAAGGCAGTTGTAATTCCCAGGACTGTTACAGAACATATAAAGGTTACGGGTATTAACGCTTTTTTATTAGGCAAAAACTGCATGTTATGAGCCAGGAGAAAATTAATGGCTACTTGGGGGCAGTTTGCATATGATTAAATCCCTAGAGAGGGCTTTATATTTCATCTGAAATGAGTGACATGCATTTTATTACGACTCTCAGCTCTTTTCTTTTCCACCCTCAAAGTCCCAGAGCTCATATCTTTACAGTTCATGCCAAGCTCACAGTGGTTCGCAATAAGCGCTCTAGTATTTTGCTTTACCTCAGCACAGCCTCAGTCTATGTATTTGTACAGTAAAATTGCAGAAATGGTTTCAGATTAAGAGGCGGAATCGACATGATTAAAATGCATTAACTATGCGATTAGGCAGCTGCAAAGAAAAGTGTGTAACTGTGTATTACTGATGGACAGACACCAGAACCATGTCATTGACATTGTCAGCTCCTTGAGCAGGGTCTGTCTTTTTGTTGTGTGTTTGTACCATGCCTAGTGCAATGGAGTCATGGTCCAGAGCTGGGGCTGCTAGATTCTATGAGAATATAAATAATAAATACATTTCTCATTCAGAGGTAGAGCTTACATAGATATACCAGGAGGCCTGCCCGTGGAAAAAAATAACTGGTGTGCACTTATTCAAGATATGGGCCAACCTACAGTTCACACGGATTGCATGTCTCATGTAAATTCTCTGCAACACGAGTTTCACATGTTATTTGTGCGTTCAACTCTGATACAAAAGGTATCCCCCTCTGAGTCATGGCCATCACAGTCTACGTGCTGCCCTTAGGTACACCAGTGCACCCTCACTGGACTTTAAAGCCAAATGCCCCTTCAACTGCACCACAGCCGTGCTGAACTAAATGGGCTTGATCTCATCAGTGCTTGCCCTAATGTTAAATAGCAGCATCACTTGCACTGTTAAATCCACACTATTAAGTACTAGCCCACAGGGCTCATGGGATAAATATTTGGAAAACCACAGCTTTAACTCTTTGTAGGATCACTGCCATGTCTTCCCAGGCCCAAGTCTGGCCTCTAGGAGACGGGTCTGGTGGAAACAATGTAGCAGCATCCTGTAGCTGATCCTGTAGCACCTTTTCGGGTGCACTGACGAGCTATCTGAATCACACATTGCAGTTCCCAAAGCCAACAACAGTGAGAGAAGCTTAGGAATGGTTTCTGTAGACACTAAACTCATCTTTGCTTTATGTGATAATAAAGCATCTAAGTCCTGATCCTGTTCATTTTAATCACACCTCCATGTTCAGGACCTTTCCTCAGTTAAACAGCCTGTAACATAACCTTCTCCAACCTCGTCCAGCTCAGCTAAACAGGTGGAGATTTCACACTCATTTAGGCTGGGAATTTCAAAGGTGCCCAGGGAGGTTAGGGGCCCAAATCAAGCTCCATGGCATGCTTCTCACACAGGCCAGGCATCCCCTATCTTCAGCAGGAGACATCTGAGACAAAAACCATGAAGTTTACAACCCATTGCTCTGTTGTCTCTGCTCATGGTTACACCCCATCCCTTGCCCTTCCTCTTCCTTGTCCAGCAGAGAGAGGTACCACTAGGTTGTGAGGGAGGGTACAAACACCACACTGAGAGCAAGGGGTTAAGGAGCAGCTCTGGGCCCAGGCGGCCCCACCTGGACGTATCTGCAAAGCCTGCACAAGCTGGAGGTAGCGCTGCAAAGGGGAAGCCAGGCAGCTCAGAGCAGACCTGGAAGGGAGCAGCCCTGAGTCTGGGGAGAAAGCAGTCCAGGAGCTCTTGCTGCCTGAGGTTTGGAGATATGGGCCTGCCCACACCTGCCAGGAAGGACTGGGGACTTCTGAAGGTCAGAAACTTTAATTGTGTGTTCAATTCTGTATTGTTCATTCTTGGAAGAGGGGACACTGGAAGGGAGTGATCTAGGGAGGCAGCTATTTAGCAACCCACCTGGATCAAAGCCCGGTGGAGAGGGTGGACACAGGCTCTTCTACCAGCCCCTAGAGGTGGGATAACAATAGGTGTCTACCAGAGGCGGCTTTTGGGGAGGCAAAGCAGGCGACCGCCTAGGGCCCCAGGTAGTAAGGGGCCCCTCTGCCTCCCTCAAAAGCTGTGTCTGCCTCCCACTCTGCAGAACACATGGCAGAGGGCCAGGGCCAGGGCCAGGCAAGGTCGGGGGGTGGGGGGTGGCATTCCTGTGAGTGGGCAAGCCTGCAGGGGCCCCGGCAGTGGGCCAGCTGCTTCACCCCTGGGGGTGGGGTGGGCCAGCCCAGAGGCCCACCTCTGCGCTTCTGTCCTGCCCTTTTCCTTTGGCAGTGGGGGGGTTGGGGTCCCCAGCAGGGCACTGGGTCCAGTTTTGGGGCCCTGACAGGAAACTGGAGCCGAGGAGTGGGCTGGCTATGAAAAGCCAGGGCTGCAGGAGGTTTCTGGGGCCCCCAGCTGGGTGCCGGGACTGTGGAGGGGGACAGTCACAGGGATCCGGGGCTGTGTGGGTAGGGATCTGGGGCTGTGTGGGCCCCGGGTGGAGCACTGGGGCCACAGGTGGGGACCGAGGGCGTTGTGGCAGCGGGAGTGGGTTGGGGCACCAGTGGGGCAGCAGGGCTGACTGCAGGGATCTGGGGCCATGGGGAACCCAGGGGGGGCACTGGAGTTGCAGGGGCAGGGGGCAGGGCTGCGGGTGGGGTTTTGGGGTTCTCAGTGGGATGCCGAGGCCACAGGGGTGGGGGGGCAGGACTAGTGCCACGGAGCCCTCTAGGGGGCCCCCCAAGGGGCCTTTGCCTAGGGCCCCAGATAGGCTAAGGCCGCCTCTGGCATCTACCCCTAGGCAGGGAAGCCAGCTGGGGCAGCTCTGAGTACACCAGGGTCCAGATCCTAGGCTCTGAGGCTAAGGGCTTTGTGGACACCAGAAGGCTTCTCCGTTATTGGACATTTCCTTCGGTGTTCTCTGAAAGGGGAGTCTGGAGTGCGGGACCCCGTCTGAGAGATGAGTCACAAAAGAAGGGACTGACCCCCATAGATGCAGTGATAGAGAAAAGGGAAGAGGTCCAGAAGAGAGATCCCCTGCCATTCCATTGCCTGACTACGAGGAGGCACTACCAGCGAGGGTGATCCCTTCAAACCTATCCAGAGGCTGTGTGGCTGATCAGGAACTCTGGGCTAAACCCTGGGTAAAAGTCTGGATTAACTGTGTAGCACACAGAGGATGGACACCCGGAGCTCTGGAGAGGCCAACCCAGGGATTTCCAGGCAAGCAAGCTGCCTGCTGCTGTTTGTTTCTGCTGCACTCAGAGAACAACACTTTGTGTCTATTTTCTTGTAAGTGAACAAGAGGACACTGGGGCCTGGTTTACACTTACCTTGAAATCTGGCAGCAGTTGACCAGAGTTGTGCAAGATACACAGAGTAGATTGCGTAACTCCTCTTTTACAGAGCGTCTTCACTGCACTGCACCAATGGGAAATGCATCCCATCAATGCAACGCTATGCTACCTGCCAGGGTGGTTTTAAAAGATCAACTTGCACCGACTTCCAGGGTTGACTGAACGTGTCTTTACTGACGCTCAGTTAAACACAAACAATCGATCCTGCACTGTCGGTGGCACCCCGGCAGTGGAGACATGGTCTGAGATTGGACCTGACACAGAGAACATTCTCTCATCCTCACAGCAACAACCCTGTCCAGCCCTGAATACCGGCTAATCATTGGGCCAAAGAGGCAACAACTGCAGCCACAAGCAAACACATTTCTCGATGTTCCCACCCAACGCTGTTCATTCTCTGGCTGCTCACATGGAGCAATCCGGCTAGCATCAGCTCAGCCTCTCAGGGGTGTGTCTACACTTACAAATTCTCTGTTCATTCTCTGACTGCTCACATGGAGCAATCCGGCTAGCAGCAGCTCAGCCTCTCAGGGGTGTGTCTACACTTACAAATTAAGTCGACTTAATTTACTCCACATCTACACTGGGCTTTCCTTAATTCAATTTAAGATGCTCATTAAGTCAAATTAAGGAAAAGTTAGTTTGAATTAATAACACCTCGTTTTAATTCAAACCAGCGCTTAAGTCAACTTTATTAAGTCGACTTAAGCCAGTGGAGACGCGGAGTAGTGCCTAGGTGGACCTTTTTAAGACGACTTAAAACGTTAAGTCGACTTAATAAGGCCAAAAAGGGGCCACGTCTACACTTGAAAAGTTAAGTCCACTTTTGTTAAGTCAACTTAATAAGGTCCACTTTCAGCTGATTTAAAATCGACCTTATTAAGTCGGCGTCATAAAGTCGACCTAACTTTTCAAGTGTAGACATAGCCTGTGTGATTTGGCTACAGAGGCTTTAGTGGAGATACGCACCCTTTCTAAGAAGAATCATGCGACAAGTAGCAATGAGCATTTCTCTGTGGTCTAACTGCCTAACCAAATCAGTTTAGCTGAATTATGGAACTGGGTGAAATGTTTCAGACAAATAGTTTATTTAACAAAAAATACAGTTTTGGCTAACCCAAAACTATATGCAGACTTAACACAAAGTTTTGGCCATTCACAGACTGGACAGAGGAGAATGAGACGGCCGTGGTGATCTCAGACTGCTGCTGTTATACTCTTCAGCACAGTGGTTAGGAGCCAGGCAGTCACATAGGATGTGGGGGACACGGGTTAAATCTCCACTCTGGAAACACCTGACATGGACTTTATTAGGTCTCCCCAGTTCTGCTCCGAGGTCTGTCTTGAAGAGGAGTCAGAGCTTTCCATCATTTGTGCCTTCATATGCCAAACCTCCTCTACACCTCAAAACACTTTAACTACATCCCTTATCTTTCTCACAGTCATAAAGAACACCCATCTGATTGTGGGTAGGCAAGAGGAACACACTATGTCTTTGTTCTCTGATTACGTATATATCTTAAAGACCTTAGCTGTCAGGCAGGCAAGCACACACAACAGCAGGCCCAGAATACAAACTCGGGCAGATACACAGGCCTAAATACTCACACAAACATAAATACATACTTGTGTAGTTTGACCCAAATAAAAAGAAATTTTGGGAGTTGCTGTTGGACCAAGCAATCAGTTATTTGCCCAACCACCCTTATAACTAGGCTTGGAAGGGTTACATCTTTATCGGTAAATGTCAATAAACATTGATTTCACCAGACATGCAAACTGAAGGTAAAATATCTCCCTCCATAATCACTGACATTCTTCCATCTGTAAAAAATCGAAATCACTTAAATTTACAGAGAGGCAAAGTAAGAAAAATGCAGCGTGAGAACTTATTAGAGTTTGATTTAAGGACACTGAGTTTTATGTTTGATGTGATATTTTGACAGTTTATGTTTTTTGCCACGTCAGTCCCAGGACATTAGAGACAAGGTGTGTGAGGTAACATCTTATATTGGACCAACTTCTGTTGGTGAGAGAGACAAGCATTTGAGAACAGCTACGTAGAATGCAAATGCTTGTCTCTTTCACCAACAGCAGCTGATCCAATAAAAGATATTACCTCACCCACCTTGTCTCTTTCAATTAACTTTTTGAATCTAACATCTACTGTCTTTAAATAATTGTTGTCTGATGCCCCCTAGTGTCTGACGCCCCCTTTAATTTCCTACAGCTGTGCAAATGTAAATAGATAAAAAAATTTAAAAGCTTTAAAAACCCATCATTTTAAGCAACTATGAAAATTAAAATGAATAAACCTACAAAACTGCTGAAAATAAGCCTTGATCTTGTCCATCAGAATTCTTTTAAAAATTCTGTCAAGCCTGGTTACAGCACTGTGGGAACCAGTGTTGCCTTCAAAGAACTTCAGTGGAAATAACACTCCCCTTACGTCTTTTAACTTTAAAAAAAGAGAACTTTTTTAATTCTTGTAAAGGGGAATCACCACTTCACTTTCATTACAGCCCTTGTTCCTTGCAGAACTTTGATTTAAAACTTCTTTTCATTATCCTCTGCTGTAAACTCTGCCTTTTTATTCTTGATAAAGAGGGAATGAATGCCCGATTTCATGCTGCCATGCCAAGAGGCTAGAACTGCCAGCAGGTGCAGTGTATCTGGGAGCAGTCCTGAAAGGACTGCATCTCTATGTTCCCAGAGCCTGAATTTATAAACATAGCTCACTTTTTTGCTTTGTGCAGCACTCTGCCTGTTCTGTAATGAATATTGCAATATAGAAAATGCTGTGAAATTGCTGAGGGGTATGAAACTGAAGCCATTATCCAAATTTGCAAAATATGCTCATATTGCTTCTCATTAAAATGGAATAGAGATAACAAGAATGGGGAATGTGACCTGATTCTTTAATCCCAAATCTAAAATCCGGTTGGGGGGCACACATGGAATAGTCATAATGGGAAAAGCAGCAGTATCTTAAAATGTTTCCTCTTTCTGCAACCTAGCCACGTTCTGCCACTGCTCAGCTGTTTCATCAAAAGCTCTGTCAAACTCCTCCAGTCTGTTTCAGACTTTGTTTTGTGATACCAACAAGGTTATCATCGGCACTATTCAATGCAAAGACTTAATGGCTCTCCGTTACTTCACCAACAGCATGATTTATGTGCCACATGTTTCCTTACTACACGCAAAGCTCACTTCAAGGAAAATCAATTTTGTGGTGGCGTGTCTAGAACACGTCGCCAGAAGGAGAATGCGTGTTCCCTATTTATAAGGCAGGGACACGAAACTGGTTGGGGCTGATGTGTTGATCATTAATTCTTTCGGAGCAGCTAGGATAAAAAGTCGGTGTTTGTATTTTCTTTAAAAGAAAGCCCACAACTCCCTGAATTCAGTGCTCATAGGTGAGCACAATTTAGCATCTCATAACCTTCTGAACCTTGCTGCAGTGCTTGACACTGATGACCATGAGATAATGCTTCGCCTTTAGAAACCCTTGGAAATATGGCCTCATACAAGTAACTCCAGTAATAATCTCCCTCTATCCTGTTGGGTTGTCTTCCAGCGCCGCCTGTTGCCATCTTTCCTTTAGCCACTTCCTTCTCCACTTGACCTCTCTTGCACTAGTCCCCATCGTCTCTCAATTTAAATGAAAACCAAGATGCCAATGTCATCACATGGCATCTGCATCTGGGGCTTTAAGATGTACCCAGAGCATCACAAAGACTCTTGCTAGCTGGAAGCGCTGCAGGATCCAGGGTTTCCAATCTGAACTAGCCTGCCTGAAATCAGATTTAAATTCCCACTTCATGCTCTTCTACTTTGGACTCATCATACCTTGATGCCAGGGCTGAATTAACCAGCCTGGGGGCCCAGGCTGCCCCACACCATGCCCCCCCCCAACCTAAGGTCCCCTCCATCACTGCGGGGCCTCCGCCTCCCAACATAGTGGTCTGCAGGCGGGCCATTTTATGGGGGGGTGGGATCCTGGGGCCAGAGGTTGCTCCTGCCCCAGCTGTGCCCTAGCCAGTCTGTCCCTGGGGGTGGGGATGGCTGGCATGTAGCATAGCCCCTGGTGCAGCCCCACAGGATCTTAGGCTCTGGAAGGCCGCACTGGAGCGGATGCCGCACCTTGTACCACCCCTCAGGGGCCCCACCCCTCACGCAGAGTGAACAGACGCTGGTCTACCCCACCCCTGGGGTTAGACCAGCTGCTCCAGTGGCAGGGTGGAAACACAGAGCCCAGCCTCTGACCCCAGGGCCCTGCCCCCTCCAGCACCGGCAGCACAGGAGCACTCCCAGAGCTTCCCCAAGCCCTGTCAGTGCTGAGCAAGGTGGAGGGGGCAGATCAAGTAGGGCTTTTAGGGGCTGGAACCTGGGGCCCCCCTTTGGGCCAGGGCCCAGGGCTTCAGCCCCTTAAGTCCCTGCATCATTCTGGCCCTGCTTGATATCTCTGTTGCTGTTTGAATATGGGATCCTGAAAGGCTGTGTTCTGTTCCCAGTGGGACGGAGATCTCTCATGCATTATGTTAATGAGAGAGATGCATGCTGGGAGGCCTCCTAGAATGCATCCAATCATAAGGGTGTTAATTCTTGCAACTAACCTAGCTAAGGTGCATATCGAGCCCTCATTACTGTAGTATCTGCATACCTCACCCTCTCTAATTAGTTGATCACTCCGACACTGCCATAACTTTATTCCCATTGTACAGAGAGAGAAGTAGGGCTCAGAGAGGCCAAGTGACATGGGCAATGTCATAAAAGAAATCTGCAGCAAAGGAAAAAATATGTAGTTTTTTAGGCGGAGGCCACCCCTTGCACCAATAGAGCAACTTTTCTTGCTAACTGCCACTTAGCCACAGCTTTCAGGTAGGATACATCATGCTGGAACGCTCTCGTGTTTTCTCTTGCACTCTCTCATATTAAAGAACTTTTTTAGAAAAAATCACACTGAAAACAACAGCTCATTTTCTCAGGTTTGCCATTGTATGATCAGTGCAATTATCTGGGTCCTTGGGTCACCCCCATCCTGCTAGACTGTGGCTAGCTGGGTCCCACAGTGTATTCTCCAGCACTAGGCATTAGCCTGGGGTACAGGACACCTACTTTGCTCATCTGTGATTGCACGTGGGTTATTTCAGCACAGGTTTCCCACTCTTTGTCTGTGTTGTCTACATAGCCACTTGTGTGCTCACTGGAGAAGGGACAGCACCTTGCACAGCAGGGCCTTGATCTCAGTTGGGCATCTCAGTGCTACTGTGCTACAAGTTATATTCCACTAAGCTAGTGTCAAAAACCAAATCCCTATGGGGAGCTTTTTGTGCATGAGCCATCTGACCCCCCCAGAGCTCTGCTGGGAAGTGATGCTCTGAGGTCTCCCGCCACTCCCCCACATCTCTGTGTGGCTAACATGCCATTACTTTGCCTTGAGCCACAGACTTTGGTGACCAATGGTGCAACTATCCTTCCAGACTGGCCTAAGAAAAGCCCCACGGGACCACGGAGCAGCTGTGGGGAGCCCAGCCAGAGCCAGCATGGACTTTGCTGCCAGGGAGGTTGTTTAGAACAAGAAAGGAAAATCAGCCTGTGGAAGAGCCAACCCAGGCCTTGCTACAAACAGGTATGTGGCACTTGACCCTTCCAAATCCTTCCGCCCCATTGCTCTGTCCTCCAGGCAACATTGTCTGAGCAAGGGGTGAGGGAAGCCCCTCATTCACAGGGGAAAGACAGACTGTCCTAGCTTTCTCCCAAACTTTTGGTGGGAAACCTGGGAACGGTGGCCCATTAACGGGACAGAAATGCTGCTGGGTAGTAACCTGGTTTTAACCCCTTGGGGGGTTGAGGAAGAAGAGAGATCTGCAGAACACAGCACTGTATAGGAATGAAAGGGTTTGAATTTAGTGCTGCCAGAGACATTCTTCTTTCACATGGGTCATGGAAAAAGGAAACTGAGGCAGGGACATCTTTTAAGCCATGGCCTGCCACAGGAAGGTACTTGTGACCCTGTGACAAGATCATCTCTAAACAAATGGTTTGACCAACTGGACACAAATGCACCAAACATTTCAGTGTCATCGACTCTAGTTGTGTGTAAAAAAAACTGCACCCAGCTCAACATATGATCACACCTTGAAACATATCCAGGTGTGCCAAGCTTACCGGGAAGAGGGGCAGTGTATGAGTGTGTGTGTGTGTGTGTAGAGGCTAGATGGCAGCTAATAGGCCTTTGTCAGCGCTACCTACTCCAAGTGAGCAAAAATCATGTGATTGATTTGATAATCATGATTTTTTTTCAGTGAATTTTCTGTTCTATTTAGCTTTCTATCCCACCCTCATCACCATGGTCTTTGAGCCATGGTATTTCAGTCATGCATTAAGTGAAAGCTTAGGGTCTCACTTAATCCCGTGATTCCCGGAGCTTCAGCTTTAGAGAAAGCACCATATATCAGAAGATCTGCAATAATTATGAATTATTTCTGTGAAATAATTAAATAAATAAATAAAGAAAATAAATAAAGAAAATAAATAATAATAATAAAGTTCTGTGAAATGTATGGAGAAGTTCTATGGCCTGTGTTCTACAGAGTGTCATTAGAACATAAGAGTGGCCATAGTGGCTCAGACAATGGTCCATCTAGCCCAGTATTCTGTCTCTTACAGCAGCCAGTGCCAGATGCCTCAGAGGGAATGAACAGAAGAAGGCATTTAACAAGTAATCCATTCTCTGTTGTCCATTCCTAATTTCTGGTAGTTAAAAGTTTAGGGACAACTAGAGCACATGGTTGCATCCCTGACCATCTTGATTAATACCCACTGATCCTCCATGAACTGAACTTATCTAATTCTTTTTCAACTCTACTTATACTTTCAGCCTTCACAACATCCCCTGGCAACGTGTTCCGCAGGCTGACTGTGCATTGTGTGAAGAAATATTTCTCTATGTTTGGTCAGACAAGATCACAATGGTGCCTTCTAGCCTTGGAATCGATGATAAAAGGATGAGCGTTGGCAACACAAGCTAATGTTGCTGAAACTTTCCACACAAGTTTCCCCTTGCACTCAGGCTGAGCTGGGAATATTTCAGCCCCAGGAGAATTTGTTTAAGGAATTGTGTGGAAAATGAGAAGGGAAGCTAGGATGGGAAGTAGGAGTGTTCCTCATCTCCGGAGCTGGCCACCTTTGCACTGGTGATCTATACTGTTGAACACAGCCACTCTGGGCTTTATTCCCTTTGGAAGTCACACCGACATTGTTTCCATTTGTAGTCAAATCTTTGCAGCTCCTCTATAGGATAAATTCTAGCCTTGTTCTAAAGCCAGTGTTAAGTACCATTGTTTTTTAGGGCTGTATTGATTCTTCCAGAACCAATTAAGCTATAAGAGATCAGAACCAAAGGATAGTAGCTGCATTCCAGAATGAGTGGAATAACAAACAGAGTTATAATGAGGGAAAAGAGTGTTTATTCATCGCTGACCTTTGCCCCTGCATTATTACACTCCTGATGGCTTCTGTTGACCTTGAGAGAATAGTTTCACAGGAGCAAATCATCCAATGTTTATCAGCCAAGTTTAACTGAGAGGAAAATATTACAGTGAAAATCCTCCAGTAGACAACCCTGCCAAAAATAAACTGAGCGCAGAGAAACTAACAACTGCAGTCTGGCTGGGCTAATTCTTTTGGAGATTACCATTATTATTCTGTTTTCATATTGCAATAAATAATGTAATTACTAACGGATGACTTATAGAGTGCTGATTAGCAGGAACTCCCTGCCTTGCCGGCGGAGAAATGATCAGCTTGGAGATACATGAAAACACAGGGATGGGTTGGGCATCGGCTCCACATCTGAGGATTGCAGTGTTCAGCTGGAAATTCTACTTGCATTTGAAGAGGTTATCTAAGAGGACATGGCTGGTGACTCAGAATTCTGGGTTCAATTATTAACTCTGCCACTAATGTCCTGTGTGACCTTGGCTAGTGATTGCATCTCTCTGGGCCTCAGTCTCCATCTGTAAAATGGGGATAATAATCCTTCTTTTGTCTCTTACTATGTGTTTTACTGCACCTAGCACAACGAGGTCCCAATTTCCATTGGGGCATGCCGCACTACTGAAATACAAATAATTCAAAGTATTAATGAGCCTACAGCCACCGATCTAGCTTCTCCTTTAGCATCCATCATGGATGCATTAGGCAGGCAGGGTTCAGAAGAAGGGAAATTTAGAAGAATTAAAAACTCACAGGACCCATGGTGAATCTGAAATAATAGAAAGAGACAGAGACTGATTTCAGTTCCATTTAATGAGGGATAATTAAACCAGACATCACAAAGCCCCATGATTATATTGATTGGATTATTTCCAGTTAATCTACTATTTGATATTTCCTCTTAATTTTCAAGAGTTTAATTGATGTATTAATTCCTAGGGCTATCATTATGAATTCTGTTCTGATCCAGATTCTTAGCAAGCCCATGATTTCAGCAAACGTCACATAGGTACAAATGTTGGCATGAGATACAGGAGCCTGTGATGCTAGATGAATGGCGTTTCTCACAGGCTCTGGAGAGACTTTGCCCCACATCACACTGCCTACGATACAGCCAGGAATCAAACCCCCATTTCTTTAGTCCCAGTTTAGTGCCATAGCCCCAAGACCATCCTTCCTTGGAAGAATGGGCCTCACACCCTGCTCAGAAATCCCATATGCCTTGCTCCTACCCAATGCTCCTCATGCACTTTCCACTGCAGTTTCAGCCACCTATGAAATCGTTTCCTTGCTCTGTGTTTCCCCCATAAATGATAACACTTGACATGATGGTTCTTGTTTGCAAGCCCTCCGATCGATATGTAGCAAGAACAAGGCCAGGCAGCTGGGCCTCCTCAATGCACTGACCTCTTTAGCAGCTCCCCTTCGATTGCAGCTCTCAAGTACTGCTCGCATCCTGGAGACACCAGTCGCACATCTGTCTGCACTGCAGCATGGTGTGGCCACCCCTGGCTAGCTTATATCCAGCTAGCTCGTGTGCCTAGGCGAAGCCACAATCATACAGGCTAGCCCCCCGCATACACACCCAGGCTCCCAAGGTGGCTTGGAGAGCCCATGTGGTCACAGCTTCACCGCTGTGGCTACCCAAAGGAGCTCAGGTATCTCTACACATGTTGCGATCACACCTCGGACTGCAGTGTAGACAGACCTCAGGGGAGCTGTGGTTGAGCTTAATTCACCCACCTGAGATACTTTTATAGCTCCCATTACCTCCCAGTCTTTAACATATGTCTGTAATGGGGCAGGACACTGCTATTACCCTCACGGCACAGCATGGAAACTGAGGCACAAAGAGACTAAATGACTTGTCTTAGCTCACGCAGGAAGCCTGTAGCAAAATAAGGAATTGAATCTATCTCTTTCAAAGTCCTGGCCTGCACCATAACCACCAGGCACTCTCTAACCATTGCAGGTTGAGTGTCTCACCAGGAAACAAGCACAGCTGAGCCATGCCAAACCCTCCTGGAACTCACTCCACTCTGAGCGTCCAAAGTTCTCAGCCTATGTCTACACTTACCAAAGTTAGTTCAAATTAGTTAATTCAAACTAACTAATTCAAACTAATTTTTAGATCGAATTAACTTAATTCGAACTAGCATGGCCCCACTAGAATGCTAGTTCAAACTAAGCAAGTGCCATGCATGGCACTTGCTTAGTTCGAATTAGTCAGTTGCATTAAGCTCAATGTGCTGGTTAGTTCGAACTAAGCAGTTAGTTCGAACTAACATGGCACATTGACTTAATTCAAACTAACTAGTTCAAATTAAGGGTTAGTTCGAAGTAAAACGAGGTTTTACTAATTTGAACTAACTTTTCCTTAATTTGACTTAAGGAAGTGCTTAAGTCAAATTAAGGAAACTCAAGTGTAGACACAGAGTAAATTAAGTTGATTTAAGCCTGCTTAAATTGACTTCATTTATAAGTGTAGACTCACCCTCAGCTATGAGGGAGGTTAGGAAACCTATTGTTAAGTAAAGCCAATGTCCCCCAACCCAGCAACTAGCAGCGCTTGCAGTCAGCCCCAACTGGAGCCCATATCAACAGACCAATTAACAGGGGTGGGGCCAGCAGAGAATATTCCTGAATGATGCACCCAGACCAACTCCTGCATTGATCACTGTTTGCAGACACGTCACACAAAAGGACAAAGGACAGAGAAGCTGGAGAAAAATCAATAAACCTACTAAAGGGGACCGCCAAGCTGAGATCCTGTCTGTCCGGTGGAGACCACTCCACTTTGGGGCCAGTTATGCACCAGCAGCTTCAGCATCCTATTCTCAATGAGATGAAGGGCCCAGCTCTGCTCACGTATACAGGAGTAAATTCACTGCCTCCGCTGGCTTTACAACAGTCCCTTGCTGCTTCCCAGCAAAGAAGTCAGGATGCCTGAACTGTGTCCACACTACAGAGTTAACTAGAACCACCTGAGCGAGCCAGCCACCTTGCAGAGGGAATGCTGAGTGCTGACAGGCTCTATAATGCCTGGGGTTGGATGCCACTCGCTCATGGGATGGGCTTACTGTTCTAGGAGCATCTCCCATGGTTCATACCATGCAGTAAACTGCTTGTTATGTATTTCTTGCACACGATAGGGAGCAGGGTTGTTGCTAGCAGGTCAGGCTTCTGTACTGGATAGGGACAGGCTACAGAGCTTCCTTCCCAGAGAGACCCACTCCTGATGGGTTCACTTTAATATCCTTTAATCTCCTGCCAGGTGTAGTGGACACTAGCTTAAGGAAGGTATATTACACCTAGTGACTGAACAGTATAATACAGTTTGACTTTCCATTTAATTTTCCCCTCCAAATTCTATATTCCTACCATTTACGAAATTTATACTGTCCAGCCGATTTTGAGGTACAGTGCAGATCAGTCTGTTAAATAAGAACATAAGAACATAAGAAAGGCCGTACTGGGTCAGACCAGAGGTCCATCTAGCCCAGTATCTGTCTACCGACAGTGGCCAGTGCCCAGGTGCCCCAGAGGGAGTGAACCTAACAGGCAATGATCAAGTGATCACTCTCCTGCCATCCGTCTCCATCCTCTGATAAACAGAGGCTAGGGACACCATTCTTAACCCCTTTCTGGCTAATAGCCATTTATGGACTTAGCCACCATGAACTTATCCAGTTCCCTTTTAAATATTGTTATAGTCCCAGCCTTCACAACCTCCTCAGGTAAGGAGTTCCACAAGTTGACTGTGCGTTGTGTGAAGAAGAACTTCCTTTTATTTGTTTTGAACCTGCTACCTATCAGTTTCATTTGGTGACCCCTGGTTCTTGTATTATGGGAGTATTTAAACAACTTTTCCTTGTCCACTTTTTCCACATCAGTCATAATTTTATATACTTCTATCATGTCCCCCCTCAGTCTCCTCTTTTCCAAGCTGAAGAGGCCCAGCCTTTTCAATCGTTCCTCATACGAGGCATTCTCCAAACCCCTAATCATTTTAGTTGCCCTTTTCTGAACCTTTTCTAGTGCTAGAATATCTTTTTTGAGATGAGGAGACCACATCTGTACACAGTATTCGAGATGTGGGCGTACCATGGATTTATATAAGGGCAATAATACATTTGCAGTCTTATTTTCTATCCCCTTTTTAATGATCCCTAACATCCTGTTTGCTTTTTTGACCGCCTCCGCACACTGTACGGACATCTTCAGAGAACTATCCACAATGACTCCAAGATCTTTTTCTTGACTCGTTGTAGCCAAATTAGCCCCCATCATATTATAGGTATAGTTGGGGTTATTTTTTCCAATGTGCATTACTTTACACTTATCCACATTAAATTTCATTTGCCATTTGGATGCCCAATCACTTAGTTTTGTGAGATCTTTTTGAAGTTCTTCACAATCTGCTTTGGTCTTGACTATCTTGAGTAGTTTAGTATCGTCTGCAAACTTAGCTACCTCACTATTTACCCCTTTCTCCAGATCATTTATGAATAAATTGAATAGGACTGGTCCTAGGACCGACCCTTGGGGAACACCACTAGCTACCCTTTTCCAATCTGAGAATTTACCATTTACTCCTACCCTTTGTTCCCTGTCTTTTAACCAGTTCTCAATCCATGAAAGGACCTTCCCTTTTATCCCATGACAACTTAACTTACATAACAGCCTTTGGTGAGGGACCTTGTCAAATGCTTTCTGGAAATCTAAGTACACTATGTCCACTGGATCCCCCCTGTCCACATGTTTGTTAACCCCTTCAAAGAACTCTAATAGATTAGTAAGACACGATTTCCCCTTACAGAAACCATGTTGGCTATTGCTCAACAGTTTATGTTTTTCTATGTGACTGACAATTTTATTCTTAACTATTGTTTCAACTAATTTGCCCGGTACCGACGTTAGACTTACCGGTCTGTAATTGCTGGGATCCCCTCTAGGGCCCTTTTTAAATATTGGCGTTACATTAGCCGACTTCCAGTCTTTGGGTACCGAAGCCATTTTAAGGGACAGGTTACAAATCTTAGTTAACAGTTCCGCGACTTCACATTTGAGTTCTTTCAGAACTCTTGGGTGAATGCCATCTGGTCCCGGTGACTTGTTAATGTTGAGTTTATCAATTAATTCCAAAACTTCCTCTAGTGACACTTCAATCTGTGACAGTTCCTCAGATCTGTCACCTACAAAAGCCGGCTCTGGTTTGGGAATCTCACAAACATCTTCAGCCGTAAAAACCGAAGCAAAGAATCCATTTAGTTTCTCTGCAATGACTCTATCATCTTTAAGCGCTCCTTTTGTATTATCATCATCAAGGGGCCCGACTGGTTGTTTGGCAGGCTTCCTGCTTCTGATATACTTAAAAAACAATTTGTTATTACCTTTGGAGTTTTTGGCTAGCCGTTCTTCAAACTCCTCTTTGGCTCTTCTTATTACACTCTTGCACTTAAGCTGGCACTGTTTGTGCACCTTTCTATTTGCCTCACTAGGATTTGACTTCCACTTTTTAAAGGAAGTCTTTTTACCTCTCAATGCCTCTGAATCGTACTTGTTTTCTAATTACAAGACCCAAACACATAGAAATTTGGCCATCTGGCTGTCCCTTAGTTGCAACAACTGGCTGTAGTCAGTTCAGAATCCTTGGCTATGTCTACACTAGAAAAAGTTAGGTTGACTTTGTTAAGTCGACTTAATAAGGTCTTTATTAAAGTTGTCCTTATTAAGTCGACTTAACAAAGTGGTTACCCTGAACGGGGACTCAGTAAGTCGACTTAACTGCCCTTAAGTCTTGCCGGGACTGCCCTTCCTCTTGCCGGGAGGGACAAGAGAGCTGCGGCTCTCCATCGACCTAGCCAGTCAACGTAAGAGTCTAGTGTAGACTCTCTAAGTCAACTTAACAAGGTCGACTCTAAGTCGACATAAGTCAACCTTGTTAAGTCGACTTAATAGAGTCGACTTAGCTTTATAAGTGTAGACATAGTCTTTGTGCCTTTTTTTTATCCAGTGTGACTACTCCCTTTGTTTCTGGCCACTTTGAGTACAGGCTTTTTTCCAAATTCGGAAAGATAGTTCTTAACTGTCTTCCAGCATATCCATGGTAGCTGTTCTTGGTGTTGAGCTGTAATTCAGAAGAACAGGGAATGGATCCTCCTGCTATAGAAATTTCTTAGCTATCTATACAATTCTAGAAGTGTAGCTGTGTTCATCTAGTTCAGCAAAACAAACAAGGAGTCCGGTGGCACTTTTAAAGACTAATGCATTTACCCAACAGACAACAAGGAAACGACAAAAGAATGTATTGCAGTACATAAACAATTAAGTGAATTGGATGGGCTCACAATTAAATATAATTGCATCATAATTCCAAACTCAATGAGAGGAGAAATCCTAAACCACCCCCATAAAGCGCATCAGTGATCAACTAAATGCCATGAAAGGGCCAACCAGCCAGCGTGGTGGCTGGGCATCAGCAAGGACATAAAGAATAAAATGTCTGCATGTGAACACTGCAGAAGGAACAGACAAACAACCTCTAATAAAAACACCTTTACCAGACAGCCCCCAGAAGAGACTAGCTGCAGAGTTAAGTAATTCAAAGGAAATTATTACCTGGTCCTCATGGAGTATTTTTCCAGGTACATAGAAATAATGTACATGAAAGACATAACATGCTGCAGTGCTATTGAGACACTGAAGTGCACTTGTGTTCACTTTCGTATTCCAAAAGAATGAGTGATGGACGATGGACTGCAATTCACTGGAACAGAGTGAAATTCATTCGGAATGAAGTATGATTTTGATAAGCTTACTAGAAGTCCACATTACCCACAAGTGTATGCAAAGACTGAGAGAGCTGTACGGACAGCCAAGAAAATCCCACAGCTGGAACATCCATTCCTTGCCCTTCTGAGTTACAGATCCACCCCATTAGCATCTCGTGGCTGTAGTCCAGCACAGCTCCTGAGGGGAAGATAACTCAGAACCACTGTTCCAACTTTGGGAAAGAATCTATCTCCAAAGACATGAGCCAAACATGAAGAGAGTAGCCAAAGTCGATAAAAAGGCAAAAAGTGCTTAGGAACACTTTTATATCACTCAACACTCAGAGAACTGTCAGGTATAGGATCCGGTGACTGTGTTTGTGCCAAATTGGATGGAGAAAAAGGATAGAGAACTCCAGCTGCTGTAAAGAAAAAGAATTCATCACCCAGTTCATAGGTGGTCTAGACTGACAGATATGAGACAGAGACCAACATTGGAGATTTCAGCAGTGACCCTGGACAGCTGCAGTTTGTTCCTCTGAACGGAAAATTAACAGAGAAAACTCAGCAGATGGTGAAGGCAGACCAAAAAGAAGAAGACTCAAAAATCCCATACCAACCACAGACAGTCCTTTCTACTAACGGACAGCCAGATGACCAAGCTGTTGTGTGTTTGTGTTGTATAATTAGAAAACCTGTATGGTTCAGAAGCACTTAGCACTGTGGTTTTCAATTCTTTTTCCTCAGGTCCCAGTGGAAAAAAATCATTTGTGCCCGTGACCAGCAATCACATCTTTGAGCAATGCATTCCAGCTTTGTAGCAGTGGCAGCAGCAGCAGGGGGCACCGCGACCCAGTATGGGGTCCTGACCCATAGTTTGAAAACCACTGCCTTAGCAGACTGATCCGTACTGAACTTTAAAGGTGGTGTGATAGGGGATATGTCATAAAATGTTGGGAATGTGAAATTTAGGGTTAGGGTTAGTGGAACACCAAACTATATTGTATGGTTCAGCCACTAGGTGGCGCTGTTTGCAACATACCTCACCTGAGCATTTACCAGCTATAGGGGGCAGTGCACTAAAAGATTTGAAAGAGGCCACATACATCCCTGATCTAATAAAGGACGCACTGCAGCCAGTCCATATCTGCTAATAGCAGCCCTACAACTTTCTGTGTGCAAGAACTACATGACTCAACACATGGATGCCCCAGTGGGGCAGGGGAATGTGGCCTCTCAGGAGGATGGCTTTGCTCTGTTTAGGCAGTGGGTGCCAGGCGGTGGTGCCCAAGGAGAGTGAGTAGGCATGACCATTTCAGCCTGCAGCTGTGCCCCTAGGCCTGGCTGTTAGGAGCAAGGTGGGAGAAGATGCAGTCAATTCTCTGAAACTCTCTACGTCTTGGCCAGCTGCAGTGGTGTTATCCAATCACGGGCTCTTCCTTGGCACAAGCAGGCTCTGGGGAGCTCTCCCGTATGGTGCTGACTTCGCTCTGTACCCTGGCCATGGGGCTGCCATGAGCAGAGAGGGTGGGACACCTGCCAACCTAAGGAGTTCAACATTCTCCAGCCACTGACCCCAGTTTCACACCTGCCCATCCCCTAGAACTGGGTGCCTGAGCACAACTTCCTGGCTACTGCCTGACCCTTCCTTGTCCAGCCCGGCCCACTGAATCCCTCCCAAGGGAAACATCAGAATGGTCCTGGGTCAGCAGCAGCAGCTCCTGAGGGTTCCTTTGAAGACTGTGCTTGGGAGATCAAGAGAGGAGAAAAAAAGGCTGCAGCTGGGATCCGTCTGTGTGTGTGTCAGCGGGGATGGCAGGAGACACAGCACTGGCTCTGAAGCCTGTTTCAAAGCCAAATTCATAAACAGCTCCCTTCTAAGTCCATTGCATCTTGGACAGGGCCAAGCCATGTGGTGAGCTGTCTCCCAAAGCCTGCAAGAGTGCTGGGGATGCATGCTGGAGGCACTGGCTGAATGTTTCAGCTACAGACAGATTCCCTCATTGAAATTCAAAATGCAGCAGCTGCCTTGGTGTAACAATTAAAAATGCAAACAAGGAACCCAGCATGCAGTGCAGGAGCCAGAATGTATAGCTCCTTGTGTAAACGAAATGCCACTTAGTGCTCAAACAGGCTCAGAGTTCTTAGCTGTCAGGGGGCACCTCATGCAGGTCACAGATCACAGCCCTGTCACAGGCCTGCCTATACCAACGAGAAAATCAGTGCCACATGCAAGAGAAAGTAAAAGGTTAAATTAAAAAAGACAAGTAGAAACAGTCAGGAATGAAGCTCAAGGCCTAGCAAAACAGATCAAACAGTAGGATAAATGGTCAAGTTGAGAGGAGTAGTCTGACATCACAGAAATTGGCAAGAAGTCAGCTGCAGCTACAGTAAAAGTGGGAAAGTACCTGAAAGATGGGAAGTGTTGGGTAGGCCGAGCACCAACGAGATAAAGGTAATGTTTCGGTCAAACCTGAAGGTGACGCTTCAGCTAAACCTGACACCTGGGTGGATGGAGATGTCCAGTGATGCGTGGATCTGTCAAATTATTGGGTGGCATCAAAAAGGGTGTACACGGACCAATCAGAGTAAATTTGGATCCCAAAGGGGCCATGTCAGTAGGTCCAAGCAGGGTATAAAAGTAGGAGTCCCTGGAGCCCAGGCTTTGTGCAGTCGAAGAGGGCGACGGAGAGTCCTGCTGTCAGTTGAGCTGTTCCATTGCATTGAGAGCACAAATGCTGCCGATAAATCTGTTGAGATGGATTGTTTGCCATTGTGCTACATTGCAATAAAGCCTAGCCTGGCACTTTCGTTTGTACAAGGATCCATGGTCGTGTTGGTTTCTTCGATCATGAATGTTGCCTAAATTTACCACCTGCACACAGGGTACACCTAGGCTTAAGGTTAATGAGCTAACTGAGACTCCACTAGAAACCTAAGCCAAAGGTAACCCAAAGCGTTAACCAAAGGAACACCTCGGTTTAGGATCACCAGGCTAACTCAGTTCCTGCTAAAGATCCAAGCCACTGGGCTGAGTCCCCATAGAGATCTGAGCCAGGGGCGATCCTGAGGGAACACGTATACAGAGACTCGCACGCAGCCAAACAGACATTTGTGTTGGACGCATAAGAAGAACTTTAAGAAGAACATCTTCCGCCTGGCATACCACACCACAGTGCCTGCTATGGGGCACTTCCAGCCCTACCTTTGGGTGCCCCCTGTTGGTGGGAACTGGCTCCCAGGGGAAGAGTTTGGAGGAGCTACACACCATGGGGGACTGTGCACAAGGCTAAATCATCTGCCCCTCTGCTCCACTGCAGGGTGAAAAGGGGCACCCGGGACTCCTTTGGCCCATAGGTGCAGTGGGCTCAGCAGAGTGACTGCTCAGTGACCCTGCGACTGTAACAAATGCTGTGTGCTGCTCTCACCCTGCAGTGCGTCTGGGCTCAGCAACACAGGTTGAGCAGCCCAGAGTTGGAGCATTTGGGGTCACACGCACCAGGTGGCTGGATACATACGTCACTGATCAGTGGATACTAGACATCAGCCTGTGTGAGTGTGAGTGTGAGTGGCTGTGCTGCAGCACAAAACTGCTCACACTGGAACAGCACCTGGTACTTTTAATTTGGAGGATCCTGGTTCAATCCCAGGGACTGGAGAAGATGGCAGCTGTCACCCATCCACTGACTGCAGGGGCGGTTCTCTCCTGTTTACCCCCAAGCCTGGGGCATCTACTCAGCTGGCTATACAGGCTGAGCGCATAGCCTTAGTCAAATGGATCCATTTCACCAAACAGCTCTTGCCACAGTAACACTGGCCTGGCCATTCCCACCAGCCCCACTCGCCCTTTCTCCTGGGAACAGAGGCCGAGCTCTCTTTGCCCTGGAAGATTCAGAGCTTCCTTCTTCCAGGAACTGGCTGCAGCAACAACAGCCAAACTGCTCTCATCTCCCTACTGGACCCTGCGTTAGCACAGCCAGGGAGCAGGCTTTCTCTCCCAGGCCAGGCTGAGAAGGAGGAACATGGGAGATGTGACCCGGTGTGTGGGCAGGACACCAGGGCATGATTGCCATGCAAGGCCCCGTACCCCTATTGCGTCTGGAGGAGTCCAGTGGAACACACAAAAGCTGTCAGGGATGGCCACTCCACAAGTTGATGACAGGCCACATTCCCCTGGAGGGGAGCTTGCTGCAAAGGTGCCAGTTACAGGCACAGGTAGGTAAGACAGTAATACAGTGACTCAAGGCATGTAAAACTATAGCTGAGCTAAACTAATCGAGAGCTAAGGTCCAAAGAGCTTTAGCGTAAGCAGAGAGCCAGGAGTAACCCTGGCTCATAAACTACCATGGGAGAGAGGCTGTAATAAGCAAGTGTCACGAGCCTGCTGCTGGGTAACCACAAGATATCGGCTTTAGACACTTGAAGTTAGGAACATCAGCAGAGTTCTGACCACAATGATGCCAGTCTCTAATTGACTTACACATTAACAAACTGGATAGCCAGTCGCTGTGGGAGAAGGGCACCTCAACATTAGCAGGGGGAGGGAATGCAGATAAGGAAAAGGGGAGGAAACCTTTACAGAATATGCATGAGGAATAGAGGGCATCAGCATAACTCTTTATAAAAGCTGTATCCCGGCCTGCGGGCCTTGGGAAATGTCAGGGTACCAAGCAGAGGTGAGGATGAGGATGATGACTAACACTGGCAAGGGTGGGTGGGCGTATATGGATGCTCAGACACTCCATGCTGGACTGGAGTGTTTGTGACTTTGCACATTGCGCTAATAAAAGTATTATATGTACAAAGGGCCTAAGATGGTCTTGCTCGCACACACCAGAGTCCTCATACTAGTTCCAGTACGCCTGGGTCTGCTCATGTGGCGGAACAAAGCCAAAACGCAGAATGTTAAATTGGGGATCCATCCATCAGTCCATCCATCCAGCAGGCAACAAGCAGCCCCATTAAATGATGAGGGGAGAGAACAATGCTGTTAACCCCTGTGATTAATCCCCATGACAGGCCTGTCCCAGTCCGGTACTACAGTGCTAGGAGAGTTCCAGGCAGGTGCACCTGTCGGGCTGACTCCTGGAATGCAGGGCCATGGGAATCATCGTGAGTTGGGCAACCCCCCAAAAACGTGAAACTGACTTAAAAATCCTGTGATTTCCAAAGTCCCGGGAGTTGAGCTCTGCCCATTGCTTCTGGGCTTTGGAGCCACTGGTGGTCAAATCTACAAACTTTTCGCCACAGCCATGAGAGCTAGAAAACAGTTTTGAGATCACTGGGGTTGTCAGAACGGAATTGATCCCCTGGGGTCAGATACTGGCAGGAAGCAGCCATAGGCATCTACACAGCAGTTCCTTTGGCAAAGTTCTGCAGCTATCACTTATCCCCAATCACAGTTGGATAACTGAGGTTGCACTGTAGAAATAGTAGCAATATCTGGCTTTTACACAGCACTTCACAAAGGTGGTCAGGACCATTTTAGAGGTGAGGAAACTGAGGCACAGACAGGGGAACGGACTTGCTAAACAACTTGCTTCATCAGGCCAGTGGCAGAACCAAGCCTCAAATACAGAATTCCTGAGGCTCAGTCCAGGGCGCTATCTACTAGTACACACTGGCCCACTGTAAGTCCAGCTATGCAGCCAATGGGTTTAATATATGCAACAAGGTTGGTTTCGATAAATCATATGGGCATGTAATACAGTATTTTTCACCCTGTTTTTGGCAGGGCTTTGCAGCCTAACAAAGCCATGCATAACACAGGGTAAGAAAGGATCCTCAACTGGACTGGTGTAAGGATCCTGATGGGACTCAGCTCTTTCCCACCTCTGACACCTGTGAAGCTCTGCCATTTCTCTGCAAAGGCAGCAAAGACACTGTATTTTAATTAGAGAAACTAATGTAAAAAACAGGAGAAAAGGAAAAACATCCGAGTAGCACATCCACATACTGTAGATCATGCTGATCTGCTGTAGCAGTTTCTAATGTGTTATTCCAGACTGATTTCTCTAGGAATGGTGCGAAGCACACCCGTCTGTCTGCCACCTTGATCACCTGATCTCAGGAGGGGCAGAACACCCCTCACTTCTAGCAACTCCAGTATGAGATAACAGCTGTTCAGCAAATCTTCAGCCCCTTGCAGTATTGAGTCCTGAAGCTCTGTCAGCCCAACATGTATTTCAGTTCAGCTACCCCTGGGCAGGACCCAGAATTTCTATTCTGCTGGAAATTCCAACCTCTGGAGCATGGGGAAATTGTTCTGAACTGGGACAAAAGAGCAAATTTAAAATTTCCTGCCAAATGAAATTTTCAGGGAGGGGGCGTCATTTCAGGTTAATCAAGACTTTTGTTTCAATAAAATTGAACATTATCAACATGATCTGAAAGCTTCACTGCACCTTCCTTCTAAGCAAAGGGTGGTTAAAATTGATGTTTCCACAGAATGTTTTGGGTTTGATGCAATGGCATTTTCTGACAGAAGAACACCCTGTTGGAAAATTTCTGACCTGCTCTGCAGATGACCTCCCCACTTGGAGTCTCCTAAGCAGATCAAGAAACTGAAATGAGGCCAGCTCTTGTTTCATTCTCTGCCAGCTTCTTCTGTTCCCAAGTGTTCTACGCCGCAAATTGTTGACGATGGGGAGTTGTCTTCCCTTCGGAGGGAAGTTACATGCTCAATGATTGCCCTTCTCTCATTGTTGCCTTTCCTGACACAGCTAATTTCCCAGAGGAGATGGATTGGTTCTCCTATAACCACTACTGTTTTAATAGGTGCTATTTATCACACAGGCTGAGAGTCAAATGGCTGGGGCGTGTACGTGTACAATATAAATATATCCTCAGTGGTTACCAATAAATACCAGGGATCTAGAAGTCATTCTACAAGAATATTAATACATAAAATATTTACATATTTTCATTGCTGCTCAGTTTAGTACTAGCTCTCTCTACCGCCTCACACTTAAGCCCTATTTAGACACAACGGTTTTTCTGCTTTAATTATGCCAGTGTTGTTTATAGCTGGACAACCCCTCCCTGCCAGCGTGGATGTAGTTATAGTAGTCAGAAAGTGCTTACACTGGATAGCTGCTCCTGTTCAGGAAGAGGCATAAGCTGTAATGGTGTATAGTACTCCGATAACTGTCCACACAAGGGTCTGTACTACTATAATGATTTCAGTAAGGAAATCCTCCTCTTAATCAATATATATTGATACTAAAACTAGGTGTAGAGCAGGCCTTAGAGTAAAAGGGTGTTCGGAATCTGCCTCAGTGAGCATGCTACTTGTTGGACAGCTCCGCTGGAGGAGTGTGTGATAATTGCCTGGGTCAGAGTCTGCTTGGGGAGATGCAGATTGATAGTGTTAAGGGGCTGGTGGAATTTCAAGTGAATTCCCAGACTTTCAAATGATTTCTTTCATAACTACAATATTCTCCTTATCCTTTAATGTAATCAGTTCACACCCCTCGCATCATCTTTACTAAGGATTGTATTTTACTGACCACATGACAGGAGAGGTCCCGGGGGTGGTTTTATCCAATATCTTCATTAACGATCTGGAGCATGGGGTGGATTGCACCATCGGCAAGTTTGCAGATGACACTAAGCGGGGGTGGGGGTGGTAGATACATCGGAGCATAGGGCTAGGAAACAGAGTGACTGAGACATATTGAAGGCTTGGGTCTCCCCTTTCTCAGTGAGAGGTAGGGCTACACAATACCCAGTTTCATACTGTGTGCTCTCTATAATGCTTCCAATGTCCATAGCGGTGCGAGTGACCAGAGGCCTTTGTAAGTCCTTCTGGTCCCAGGGTGTGCCGAATACACTGCTTGTACACAGCAGAAATTCGTTGTACAAACAGAGAGGTGCTGGCCTAGCTCAGGTGAGAGTGAACCCCCATCAGAACACCACCAGAGTGACACAATGATTGTCATTTAATTGGCAGCCCTGGGCAACGGGTTAGTTAATGATGATGAGTTGTTGTACCTCAACCTGTTGCCTCCCCACTCCATTACTAGTATGAACATCGACATCGAGGGGGCTCCCCATGTCCTATCCCAGCCCCAAGAGGCAAGTTAGCTCCAGTTTAAAGAACCCAAATCACTCAAGCTACAGTCCAGATTTTTGTGTGTGGACAAGAGTTGTGATGGGGTAACGTGCAAGTTATAACTCAAGCTAATTGTGAAGCTGTGAAGCTGCAACGAGGTCCAAAAAAACCCTGAGTATACAAAAAATGCCAGTCTAGCCATGTACACAACTGCTCTCGCCAGTGTCTGGGACACAGAACACAGTGAGTACCACTAAAGGGTTCACAGACGATTTAAAGGAATGCTGTCGAACTATTTCAGTTTTCCTGCATTTTTTACATAATATAAAAATTTTCCATGTAAATCAGACACTTTTCTTTTTAAAACCCCAGTTTAGTTGAAAACTCCATTTTCAATTGAAAAACAGTTTCAATGGAAAATTTCCAACCAGCCCTATATTTATGATGCTGATATTCATTTTGCCATATGTTTGTTGTCATTTGCTGAACCTCTCCTTATGGTCACAATAGATCAAGATTCTTCCATTATGCAGAGGATAAAAACCCTTGCCATATTTGGGGGTCAGACAGAGCTGGTTGAATTTATTTTCTCTTAATGAGTCATCAGCAGATGTTAGTATCTGAGAATCCTCCTAATGAGGTTCTTATACTAGACCCATCAATGAAGGGTAACAAAGCAAACAGACTGAATATTGTCTTTCTAGGGGCTCAAGCACTAGCCTGTATAGCAAGAGACATGGTTTATCCACCCAGCTCTGCTGCTGGCCTACTGGGTGACTTCTGGCAAGTCACTTTGTTTCTCAGTTTCCCCATTTGTAAAATGGGCATAATGATACTACTTTTCTTGGTAAAGGGCTTTGAGATATATGGATGAAAAGAGTTCTATAAGAATTAGTTAGGTAACATAGCTGTACTTAAGGATTTGCTGAATATTATCTATTGGTTGTCCACTAACTGTTCCCTTTAACGATGAGACCTTCTCTATTTGCTGTATCCCATAGTGTGGTTTCTGCTTCATGATTGGCTGATCAAAACTTCTAACATAGTAGAGTGATGAACAATAATCTCCTGGAGAATATTTGAATGAGCAAACACTTGTGAAACTTTCACACTGCATGTGTATACAGACAACCAAGCACAAACAATAAGGGACTTCTTTTGTATATTTATTCGTGAATCCATTTGTGTTTGATACTCAACTAGCCCAAGAAGCAATCAAATGTAGGTTAGATTTAGTTTCTGTCTGCAAATTATTCATGGATAGCCACAGTTCCTTGTTCTTCAGAGTTTGTGCAGAATATTAATCAGTGGTTTATTTCTGAGCCTGTTCCTCAGAGAAGGCACTATTGGCTATTTGTGTTGTGGGATTGGTCAAAACAATCAACCAACACAGCATATTTCTTCTGTCCCTTGACTGGATGCTCTTTTTACTCCGGGGTTGTGCAGCGACCAGAGCTCTTCAGCACTATTGCAATATGAATAATAATAACAAAACAATCACAGTAAGTGATATAAATGGGAAGAGTCCCTTTTCTGCCTGTAAAGCACATGTGGACTCACGTAACTCTCCAAATCTATTGGGCAAAGAAAATAGTTCTGGGGTATCCCAAGGTGAATGACTGTTCACATTAGCGCTGATCAGGCACTAAACAAGTTTGGGAATAAAAACTGCACTGGTCCAACTGTTTGTGAATAAAGGGGCTGCAGCTCCCAACAGAGAGGCAGGGCTTATACCACTGTGGCTACACCTCGGAGACTATGCTGGTACAGCTATGTTGGTGTAGTGATGCCTCCATAATCCCATAGTGCAGAGGCAGCCTACACCAGTGAAAGGGTTTTCCCATCAGTGCAGGAACACCATCTCCCTGAATGAAGTCGGCTACTTCAAGGAAAGCGTTCTTCCGTCACCATAGCAGCATCTATGCTGGGGGTTAGGCCAGCATTGCTAAGTCACTCAGGCTGTTTTTGTCACACTCCTGACAGATGTAGCAATGCCTGCCTACCTTTCAGTGTGGACCAGGTCTGTGACTAGTTTTCTCCTGTGCTCTCCCAGCTCTAGACTAGAACATTTCTCCAGGGCAGATTGGCTGCAGGAATCATCAAGGGATCAGGCTCAGGGCAGGCTGGGTATCTTCATGATTTAAGTTAATCCATGACCCTACAGCTCACAGGAACTCTAGTTCCTAGCCAGAGCTCAACAGATGGGACTCCTGACTTCATGAGGCCTCAACACAAGATGCTTTCCCTCCATTCTCTACCCATCCAGCACTGACGAAAGAACAAAGCACCTTGGGCCTGTGTCTGAGGGGTTTTGATCATGTTTTTTTCAAGGGGCAGGTTCTGTTTTGTGGCTGGACTGACATGGACTTCCTGCTGCCCACTCTCACCACACACAAGCATCCCAAGTTCTAGCAGTGAGGAGCAGATGACAAATCCCTGCATCCTGAAGATGCCATTGGGCCACCATAAAGCAAAGTGGCACGGAGAGAGACATTGCCCAGATGGCTTGATAAGCCAACTCACAGGGAGGCACCTGACTCATTTGGGTGTGGCTAGGCTTACACTCAGGGCTCCATTACAAGAAATGAGTGAAAGAAACATACTTGACTCTGGCAATATGTGAGCAGCTTCCTGCCCCGGCTGCTCTGACTCATGGACCCTCCATGCACCTTTAGGCAAGGTCACAATTTGCCCTCTGGGCTTCAATAACAATAGGGCAATGCCGTGCAGTGCAAACCTTCTCCCCAGGCTCCTCAGGTTCAGTCAGCCCACACCCTAGGTTCTCTGTGCCTCAGATCCAAGAGTTCACTGTCACAACAGCCTCACTTCCTCTCTTTTAATTCCTTGCAACTGTCAGGTTTACTATTGCTGACGGACAGTGCGGAGTGGGGGAGAAGGGGTCCCAGTCTCCATGGCAGATCCTTCCAGCCCCGGATCATCCCTCCCCCTCTCCCCCCACATTGCACAGACAAGCTGATACGAGAGGACAAGCAAATGTCAGTTAGATGTAGCAAGTTGCTTCTGAGCATGGGGCAGAGAATCTGAAATAGTTTTTCAGGGAAAAAATAAATCCATGTCTAGGGATTACAACAAATTGCTGCCTGCTTCCCAGCGGCTGCTATGAAACACTTGAAAAAGTGACCTCATTAATTAATGAAATGGGTTTAAACTCTTTCCACATACTTTAGTAAATTGCTATTCTATCGTTCCTGAAGAATTCTTAAAACTGCATTGATTTTTCAGGGCTTTGTGAAATCAAGAAAGTAATAAACCAGGTATGCTTTAAAAAGCGACTGAAAAGATAAACATGTGGGACACTGGTCCTTCTGTAGCCTGCTTAGCTGCAGAGAGCAAGCTGTGGGAAAATATGCTGTAATAACCCTCTCTAATTGAAATGGGTAATTGTCTCATAATTTTACTTTAATCCCTAATCCATGTACAAAGCATTTCCAAACGGGAATCATCTTGAATTGCAGTAACATACTCCAAATTACCACGGGTTTCTTGCTGTCTCTCCCGTGACCTGACAGTGACTTCTATAGGAGCCAGGGGGACCTGGACAGGGGGTAGATGGAGGACAGACAGTCCCCCTGATCTCCCTGATGCTTGAGGTGGAGTGAGGATAGTTGGGGAGAGCACGGATTGAGGGTGCAGAAGAAAGTAGTGAAAATTTGGGAGCAGGTGACATCTCACTAATGATGCTCAGCGGCAGGAGATATACTTAGCAGAAGTTCCCTGACGCAGGCACTTTGGAGCTGCATAGCTGGTGCTCCCCTATTACTAAATGTGCTGGAAATTCTGCCCTTTTGCATGAACTGTCTCCATATTGATCGTGCTCTTCTGCAACACCAGGCCAGAGCTATCCCTGGAAGGCCAGAGCAGAATTACCATCTGAACCCTCTCCTCATCCTTGAAGGTCTACCTCTGACTTTGACTCTTGGTGTCTCCTCAGGCTCCTGCTCTCTTTTTGTCTTCAAGCCCCATGTCTCTCTGTGTGAGCAATGGCATTGCACTTCTGCTTTGCTCATCAGACACTTCCATATGAGCTGCAACAACACAAGGAGGGTTGGGAAAACCTTCAGTTGTATTCGGTGCTCTACACCATCCATTGTCTCAACTTGCAGGCTCCAAACCACTTGCCATGCTTTTTGACATTTTTAGCAAATTGAAAAGTCAAAGATAAAATCATTTTGGGTAGGACAAAAGGTTTCTTTTACCCTAAAATTATTTGGAGTTTCAGAATTTTATAACATTTTAAAAACACTTTTAAAATAAAATTAAAAACAATTTCTAGACAAAAAAATGTTTTGAATTGAAAATTGTAACAGCCTGTTTTCAAAATTAAATGTTTTATACTATGTCTACATTTGCAAGTTAGGTCGACTTAAGGAGGCTTAAGTCAACCTAACTTAGTCCCCGTCCACACTAGGTTTTCATTAAGTCGACTTAAGAAACTCCTTAAGTCAACTTAATAAGACCTGCTGGGTAGGTGGACCTAACCCTCCTTAGGTCCACCTAACCCTTCTTTAGATTGACCTAAGCACAGTGTGGACGCTTAAGTCCACTTTATTAAGTTGACCTAAGGGCAATTAGTTCGACTTAACAAAGTGGACTTAAGCATCCACGACCATGGAAACCACTTTGTTAAGTCAACTTAATACGGTCGACTTTAAGTCAACTTAAAGTTGACCTTATTAAGTTGACTTAACAAAGTCGACCTAACTTTTTCTAGTGTAGACATAGTCTTAATGTTTTCAGGTTTGGGGATTTTAGGTGTTTTTTCCCCTACCAAAAACATTTGGCAAAATTGAGGCAAAACTGCCAAGCCTTTTGGTGCTGGTGAATCTGTATTTTGGGCTTGAAATGAGTTTCAGCTGAAAAGTTTTGCCCTGCTGAACCAGCGTACAGGGAAATCTGAAGGGATCTGTAAGTCACTAACACAATCATTCTGCAGTGTGAATACAAGCTAGAACTGTGACACAACCACTAAGGACTGTTAGTCCCCCAATGCCTCCCCACAATGCTCCTAGTTGTCTGTCTTTGCCATCTACAGATTCCATTTCCTGCCTGGAAGTCACCTACACTGCATATAGGCCTAGCTGGCACCTCTTCCCCTCATTCTCTAGTACCAGCAATTGCACAATTTAGCTGTTTCTCAAGGCCTTGTGGAGCGTCCATCTGTAGCATGCATGCTGGGTTTTTCTAACGTGCCCTGCAGTTCTGTAAACACTTCTTAGCAGAATCTCCCCTCTAACCCAAGTGCTGCTACCAGAGCTCTGTGCCTGTACACTGGAATCAGTGGCTTTATTTTAAACCTCTTATTCTCTTGCTTCCTGCAGATCTCACCTGCCACATGCTCCTGGGACGCTGGTCTTCACATCTGCTGAAGCAGCATCAGCGTGTTGCTGCATTCTCACCTGCACACAGCAGGAAGCAAGAGCAGCTGGGGACTCAGGGGTGCAGAGTCCGCGGTGGACTCTGCACTAGGCTCTGAGATGCAACAGGAGGCTGTAGATCAGTGTGAAAACAGTGATGGCCATTCTATCAAACCCTACCAAGGAGCAAAAGAAAAGACAGTCAAAGTCCAGAATGCCTCCTAATGCTCTGTACTACACTTCTGCCTCTAGAAACGCCCCAACCCCACCATCAATACACTAGTTGGAGCTAGTGCCTACACTGGGGGAATTCCTCCCTAGCTGTACTAGGCCACATCAGTCTGTAATAGCTAGGGAAGAATTTTTTAGGCCCAGCTTGACAAAGCCCTGGCTGGGATGATTTAGGTGGGGTGGGCCTGCTTTGAGCAGGGGATTAGACTAGATACCTACTGAGGGCCCTTCAACCATCATCTTCTATGATGTTATGGACCGAATACACCCTCCTTGGCTGCAACTGTGTATAGGGGACAGAACAGGGAGTGAGAATTTCATCTGCCACATGCCAGCTTTTTATGTAGCATACTTTCAAGCAAATGGTGTCACTTATTGTAACGAGCAATATACGTGACACCGATGTTTTTGGAGTGTCTGTTCAACCAAAGTCAATGCTGCCTCTGGGACACAGCAAAAGCTTTCATATCTTCAGTCTGAGCCTGGGTTACTCTGCAGCCCAGCATGTGAGAAAACTGATCCTGATGGGGGCAAAGTGTTGGGGTTAGGGCTTAAAACCCCAGGCGTTGGTAATGGAGAGGGAGGGCTGTTCTGAAGGGGTGAAAATTGTTGTTTTCAAGCAAAAAGAGGTGTTTCTTGCAGGAGGGAGTGGAGAAACTGGAAGAAATTGTCATATTTCAACATTTTTTTAATTATGTGGCCAAAGTTCTTCCCAGGTCCTGTGAGCAAGATGCAGCGCAGAACTTTGATTTTGTTTTTTAATCAAAACATATTTTTATTTCAAGATGTCCTTTGCTTTGATGTTTTTAATTCTTTTAAAATGTTCAATGAGCACTATCAAAATGAGATGTTCCCTTTAACCCAATGTGATTTTTTTTACTCTTCAATGGCGCAAAAATTTTGGTTTTGGGGTCGACCCAAAATTATCTCTTTTTTTAAAAACAATTGAACTTGCCAGCAAACCAAACCAATCCATTATGACTTCCCAGCCTGGTCAGCATTAGGCTGTGTTTCAAATGACATTGGATTTTTTTAAAAAGAACTGCCTAGTTCAAACAGGGACTGTTTCAGGGGAGTT
Organism: Pelusios castaneus; assembly: GCA_007922175.1. NCBI lineage: Eukaryota > Metazoa > Chordata > Testudines > Pelomedusidae > Pelusios > Pelusios castaneus. The sequence continues at coordinate 10,302,119 of ML685815.1, forward strand.
CTCTGCCTGTGCTAGTGAGATACGGTGACCAGATGTCCCTATTTTATAGAGACAGTCCCGTTATTTGGGACTTTTTCTACAGAGGTTCCTACTGTGCCCGTCCCCGATTTTTCGCATTTGCTATCTGATCCCCCTGTTGCAAGTCACGATAGATGATCACATTTGTCTCCTCTGCCCTTAGGACTGAGGAAAGCATTATAAACTGGTGCCCTGGCTCATTCCATTCCCCTTGTGCAGCAGGGTTTGCAAAACTCCTCCTGGGCAGGAGAGTTCCCAATAGTCAGCAGCTGGTATCTGTGCCTTCCCTTTCCTGGGGGTGGGACGGGTGGGACAGGGCAATCAGCAAAGCACTTCAGCAGTCCCCAGCTGACTTACAGGCCCTAGAGGGTGGAAGCCAGGTGGCACAGTGTAAAGCAGTCCCCAGGCCAGGCAGAGAATCCAGGAGACATAACAGCCCCTCACCCCCCAGTTATGCCCTCTGTTAACTGAGCCTAGCGCAGAATCTGACTCTTAGGGCTCTGCAATCCGTAGTGTGACTGCAGCACAGGCAGACATCATGAGCCAGATCTGATCTTAGCTTGAAGAGCAAGAGCAGCGAAGCCAGAGCAGAATGGGAGGCAGCACAGACTGGACAGTACATGCCCACCCCGGTCACTGGGCATGTCCTCAGGAAGCTAATCTGCACGGTCACCACTTCATTGCTGCTGTGAGGCCAGCCAGCACTCCAGTCACAGCTCTGACAGCTGTGTGCACCGAGAGACAAACAGCTGTGGCAACTTCACTCGAGCCCCTGCACAAGAGCCAGGCAGCAGTGGATGGACCCCTAGGGGAACAGACGCCTTCCACGGCCATCCCTAGGAAAGCAAACCACTAGGAGGTGCTCCTGAACTAAGAGAAGGGAAGTTCTTGGTCTCCATTTTTCTGTGCAGGGGGTTGGGTCTTACAGGGGGCCCCATTGCCCTCTGGGTGACAGGAACTCTGGAAATCCTCCAGTCCCATTACAAGCCCCTGCAGCAGTGGATCGCGTGTACCGATCGTGTGCCGTACCTCCCTCAGCCTCCATGCAGCTATCCCCAGCCAGCTGTCACGGAAATGGGTCACAGTCTTTTCCAGTCACAAAGGTAAAAAAAAAAATCATTTGCACTGTGTCTGTTATTTTTCACAGGGTTGTTTTTTGTTTGCCCTCTAAATAGTTAGCTCCATTTCATTTCATTCAGACACCAGAACAAAAGTTTCTATTCAATCTGACGCTACTCAAAATGAAACACTTGAGTTTCTTCTTTCTTCTCCCTGGCCTTTTGCTCCTCTGTTAAGGGGATGGGGTAGGAAAAAGAGCTGAAAAAATGGGGGATATAAACTCAAAATGAAAGCCAAGTGTTTGTGATTCAAATCCAAGTGAAATATAAATGACTCTTCATGGAAAAATCCAGAAATGTTTAACAACAGGAAAGCCTGTCCAGTGGTTAGGAACTAGCCTGGACCTCCTACTCCATTCAGCATTGCAATGCTAACTGACTTAGAAGCCAAGGGAGTCTACATCTCCCTTCCATCCACACACAAAACCTGTTTGATTCCAGGGCTGGGGGAGGGCAGGAGATTTAAAAAGGCCCTGCCCCATGGTTAAAGTACGCTGGAACGCCGTTCCGGAGCCCACAAATTTGACTGGCCAGCGTTCCAGGGCCCAGAAAACAAGAAAAATTGGGCAGAACGCCAGGAGAGCAGGGCACAGGATCCCATGCTTGTTCAACCTGTGGGTGTGGCCCATGGGCCAGAATCCTCCCGCCAGGGGCTGGAATCTGGTCCGCAGGATGTCTGGGAGCAGCAGCCAGGCTGGAGCTCTTTCAAATCTCCTGCCCTGAGCATCTCAGACAGAGCATGTTCAGGGCGGGAGGAGCCTGGCCAAGGAGCGACTCTGGCCAGCCCTGCAGCTCCAGCCAGGTAAGGGCAGAGGGAAGGGGCCCAGGAGGCTTGGGGACCTGGCAGGGAAGAGGCCTGGGGGGGCAGGGAGCTGGCAGGGAAGGGGGTCCAGGGGGGCAAGAGGATCAGGGAAGGGGCCCAGGGGGGAGGTCAGGGAGCTGCTGGGTGGGGGGCGAGAGGAGCGGGGAAGGAGACCGGAGGAACGAGAGGATAGAGGAGCCGGTGGGTGGACAGGAAAGGGATCAGAGGGGCTTCGGGGACAACATCAGGGAGGCCCAGTAGGTGGCTCTTCCACCTGGCACCCCACCACCCAGTGCCAGTGCTCCCCATACCGCTCTGGCACCCCACCCCACCTCTGCCCTGTCGTCCCAAGATCCCCAGCCATTCCTCCTTTGCCACCCATCCCTGCTACACTCCCCTGCCAGGGTACCCCTGCCTTTCCTACCACTCCACATTTTCTATGCCTTATCTAGCCAAAATTTGCTCACTGAACCCAGTGACAAAACTTCCTTAGACTTCAGTGTGACTGAAGATCAGGACCTATATTTGTTGCTTAGAAGACAGGGAAAAAAGGTAACCAGTTTTTGCTTGTTGTAAACAAAAACACTGAGCCACAAGAATATAAAACTGCCACAAAAATAATACCCTTAGCATTAATAGTACGAGTTAGGTGTATTGGCCCTGATTCCCCCTCCGCCACACACATAATGTTATTAATTGTGTTGAATTTTGCCAGGTCGTGTGATGGTTCTATGATATGGACATATTGGGCCAGATTCACCCCTGATATAACACAACTGCCTTAATTAGAATGTGTCATACTTGAATCATGGTATCCTTTATTTCTGATGCAGTGGTTAATGTAAGTCATTTGGTACTGCTCATCTCTTATTGGAAAATGGCTAAGGCGTACAGGATGCAAACATTGGTCCTGTTACATTTTTTCTTGATCTGGTTGAGCTAGGCAGCAATGATGCTGACGGCGTAGTATGTTTTGCTGCAGTTTTTGACAGCACATGGGTTAATGGAGGAATTTCTCAAAGATAATTGGATTGGTTCAGGTGTAGCTGGAGCCTCTGTCATGTTAGGCAGTAAGACTGGTGTGGGCACAAAATTTAAGACACGATTTCCACTTTTGATAAGTTGGCGTTGTTTTAATCACAGGTTGGAATCGGCCGTGGCTGATGCTATCAAATGCTGCAGTGAAGTTAATCACTTTAAATCATTCGTGGATTCAGTGTATGCTCTGTACAGTCAGTCGCTGAAGTGCTTGACAGAGTTGGCTGAATGTGCAAATGATCTGGAAGTCCAGCTAATTCAACTCCTCCAGTCTCAGAGGACAGGTTCAAAGAAATAGGAGAGTTGAAGGGACAGCAAATGAAATAGGTCTACCATACAGACACATTCCTTTCCACGTCAGAAAGTTGCAGAAGAAGAATTACTACACAGGAAAAGCTTGACATCACTAAGTGGAAGGTCCCACATGTGGCACCTTCCTATGACAGTGGTCCAGAAACCAAAACAAGCAGGCCAAATCTGAATTTGTGTGGATATGCCTTATGTCAGTCGTGCTATTAGGCATGAGCAACACATCACCCCCACAGCAGCAGAGTATCAACTTGAGCTCCACCTTGAGTCAAGGTACCTAACCATCTTCATGACACATGTGTCTCCGCTGCTACAAATTGACTCAGTTTGAGCATTTCTTCAGCCACCAAACTATTTCAAAACACCATATGTGAGGTATTAGCTGGAATCCATGGAGTTCTTAATGTGAATGATGACATATGAGCATTTGACACAACATCTGAAGAGCACCACACTCAACTAGCAGCTGTTTTTAAATGACTGCAAGCAGAGAATCTCATGTTAAACCCAGACAAATGTGACTACTGTAAACCCGCATTAGAAATTTTTGACACACATTCTCCAAAGATGGCAACTCAGCATACCTCAAGAAAATGAGGGACATTCACAGTGCCACCATGCCCACAAACCACACAGTTGTTGCCTACTGGAGCTTGCAAATTACTGTGGCAGATTCATTCTGAGGTTAACCACTATCTCACAGCTTTTAACTAAGCAAGAACAAATATGGGTTTGGTCAGATGAACATCAAAATGCATTTGAGGGACTAAAGAAACCCCTTACCAGTGATGTAGTCAGGTCATATGTTGATTCCAGTAAGAGAACTGAACTTTTAGTAGATGCCAGCCTTATTATGTTAGGAGCAGTCTTCACACAGGTTAAGCAACATGGTCAAATTTACACCATTGTTTGTTCAGTGGGTGAAAGACCCTTGCTGGTATAATGATACCTGCAGACAAAAAGAGAAGTTCTTGCAGTAGCTTGGGGATGTTCCCATTTTCACTGATAAATTTACAGGTGTCCTTTCATGATTCTGATTGATCACAAGCCCTGTGAACTTACATTCAACAATCCCTTTTTTCACTCACCGGCTCATATTGAGCAGTGGATCCTCCAACTACAAGGTTAGGATTACAAAGTTATCTATCGGCCTGAAAAACATAACCCTGCTGACTACTTCACCAGTCAATCTATTCTTGAAACAGCCAGTCATAGGGTAGGAAGGGGATGCACTGTCCACAAGCCAACAGAGAAGTTAAGATGTTTATGCGAACACTCAGAAAAGTATTCCAAATTGCTGCAGCTGATGGATTGGCCATGAAACAGGAATTATTTCATTTCCTCCATAATTTTTGAACCACCTCATGGCTCTTCATCTGCCAGGGTGTCACCAACTGATCTATTTGGCAGACAACCAAGAATGAAATTGCCACAAGTTGAGAAACAAGCAGATAATGAACCTCCATGTCAACATGGCAACAAAACAAAGCTCATCATGAAAAAAATATGCTGACCAGCACAGACATGCCAGGAGCACATCTTTCAATGTGAGAGATGCGTTCTTGGCACAAACATTCAGCCTCACAAAAATTCTCTACATCTTTTTAGCCTGAGCCTAGCCATGCAAGAGTACAATGGTCAAAGGCACGATGATTGCTACTCAAAGAAGAGCCATAAAGTCACCTGAAATGCATCTCACATCAAACCACTTCATGGCACTCATCATGTTCCCACTCCGCAAGATGATGATGATGAGGACAACTTTACAGAAATTGAATCCCTGTATTCTCTCCAAGGCAAATGACTGAATCAACCCCCTATGTTCCTGGAGTGGAAAGCTACCATTTCCTGCAAAGAAATAGCCATTATCCTCCAGCGCATTTGAAGGACTATACAACGTGATTGTAGATGTGTTGATACAGCATCAAACTTTTGACAATGCTTCCTTTATTCGATGCATGTTGTGTTTTTATTTATAAGATGGAAGTATTTCCAAATGGTGAACTGAAGACCTGCTGTTAATTTAAATTGGGGGGCGAGCAGAAGGAGGGACAATGTGTTTATGAAGAATCCATTCCGTAACCCAGGCGATCATTTAGGGTAGGTCTATTAAGCACCCTGGCTGGCCCATGTCAGCTGGCTTGGGCTGACATTGTTTGCACAGCTGTAAAATTGCTGTGTAGACAGTGGGGCTCAGGTGGCAGCCCAGGTGCTGAGGTACTGCGAGTGGGGAGGGTCACAGCCAGAAGACCTTTGTGATTATTAATGCTATTTATGGTGGTAGGGCCTAAAGGCCAGCAAAGAATAGGCCTCCATTGTGCTAGGTGCCACACAAACAACAGTCCCAGCAATCTGAACAGACCAGACATCTGGGGGAGGGGACCACGGAGCGGAATGAACAGTGCCATGGCAGCAAATGGCATGTTAGAGCCAAGGGAAGGAGGGGTCATGGGGAAGATGAGAAAAGGGAGGAAGGGCAGGTGTGGGGTGAAGCTAAGGTGAAGGAGGGAGAGGGCTGGTGCAAACAGCCAATCAACGCAGAGCAGAGCAAGTCCGGTGGAAACAGTAGATAATTCTCCACCTGGCCAGAGCGCAGCCACACTTCGGCTGCCCCATCAGTTAGCATCAAAGATGTGGCTGACAGTTGAAGTTCAGTGCTTCTGTCCTTCCCCCATGCAGGCCGGACCTGCCATGAGAATTATTAGGAGCAGGCATCCTCATGTCCCACAAAGCACTCTCAGGGTGCTCATTTTTCATAAACCACCAATCTCCTGAGAAAACCATGGCTTCGGGGCTGTGGAGCCTGGAAATGCTGCTCTGCGAGGCCAGCCCTCAGATCCTCATGGTTTGCTTGCTTTTAACCTTCCACCCTGGGTTTTTTTTGCAGCTGATGACTGTGGTTTTCTCAAGTAAATTGATCTGTTGGAGCCCAAACAGCTTTCTGCCTTCCTCCCTAACCTTTGCTCTCATTGTCATTCCCTCGCTATGTTATGCTGTCAGGCAATCTTATGATAAAGACTATTGAGTCAGAAAGAGTATCTATTTCACAATGAATAGATTGTCTGGGGATAACAGTACCTTAGGTGTGTATTTAAAGAAACCACCAGCAAGAGGCCTGAGCTGGTTCAGGGAATAAGGAATGAGAGACAGTGCTGACACCCCTTAGGACAGTGGGAGAAGTATCAGTGAGTTCACAGCAGGTGAAAGGAAAGATGGACCAATGGCTAGACCACTAGTCTGGGACCCAAGAAAACACAGACTTTGTGTCATCTTAGACAAGTCACTTAGCTTCTCTGTGCTTCAGTTTCCATGTGTACACCGGGGTCTTCCCTGCACCCCAGGGAAGGATAAATACATTAAAGCTTGTCAAGTGCTCAAATACTGTGGTTATGGGGGCAGATTAGGAGCTTCGATAGATATTGCCTAGAGGATGCCCGTCTCTCCAGGCTCCTAACAAGCTGTGATCAAAGGGCAGTCTCAGCCCATGGAGATCAAACTCCCCTATCACCAGCTGAAGACGCTCCACAATTCACATTGCTCAGCTCCTCGGGGCAGGGACCATCTTTCTGTTAAGTATTTGTACAGCGCCTAGTACAGGGAGGCCCTGAGCTACAATGGAGCCCTCTAGGTGTGACCACAATACAAGTAACACTACTAACAGGAACACTATGAACCCCACCTGACCCTGACCAGCTGGCATCTGGCATGTCAGCTCTTCAATACCCCCTTCTTCTGTCCTGGGAGGTCCCCACATTGGGATCCTCACTGAATCCCACCCCCGCTTTCTCCCCTTCCTGTACCTTGTAGAGCAAGAGGGGCTTTGTTCCCTGTACACTCCCCTTTGGGCCAGATCCGGCTCCCACTGCAGTCAAGGCAGCTTTTCCATTGGCTACAATTGGACCAGAATCAGGCCCTAAATGGACACGCAGAGAGCAAGCAAGGTAATGTGCTGCAGTGACCGATCAACCAGGGAAGTGCAGCCCCTGCTGTGCTGAGGGCTCTGCCCGGGGATTAGACTTTCATCAGCTGGAGGGGGAAGTCTGCAACCCCCCTCTGTGCTGTGCATTTCCTGCCCTGGAAAAGAACTTCCCCCGAGGCCTTGTCTCCTCCCTGTGGATCAGATTCAGCCCTGAGAGCTGAAAGAGCAGCTGGAGTGGCCCTGGGAAAGGAGAGGAGCAGAGAAGCCAAACTGAAATATTAAGACAACAGAGTCCTGTGGCACTTTTAAAGACTAACAGATTTATTTATCGCATGAGCTTTC
>ML685815.1:10323212-10350054 GCA_007922175.1 Pelusios castaneus
GAACTGCTTCCTTGCGCTCGGCCGAAGCCCAGATAAAACCGGAATAAGTGTCAATAATGACATGAAGATGACTATAGGGTTTGAGGGCAGCAAAAAAGGTAATATCCATTTGCCAAAGTTGATTGGCCACCTTACCACGCGGATTGACGGCGTGGGGAAAGGCCAAGGGCATGGAGGTGCAATGTGGACAGGTACGAACAATTTGCTGCGCCTCCGGAAGGGGTAGGGAAAACTGCTTAGCCAGGACCTTGGTGGATTGATGAAAAAAGGCGTGGCTGGCTATAGGGTCGGAGAACAAAGAAACAACGGTTAGGTCCGGGAGGGCCTAATCTGCCCGCAGATTACCTTCAGCAATGGGGCCAGGCAATAGCGAGTAACTGCGAATATGGCAAACATAAAATGGATGCAGGCGACGGGAGAGCAAATTTTTAAGAGTCAAGAAAAATGACATAAGATCATTATCAATGAGGGATGTAATACAGGCAGTGGGTAAATGAGCAAAAAGATGGTAGGTATAAAGGGTGTCTACAATTAAATTAAACGGGAGGCTTTGGAACAAACGGAACGCCAAAATGGCCGCTGCCAGCTCTGCTCGTTGAGCACTTTTTTGGGGAAGGGTAAAGTGTACTTTCCATTCCGTTGAATCAGGGGGGAGGTAGGTGAGCACTCCTCGGGTAGCAGAGCCATCAGTAAAAAGAGTGAGGGCTCCGGGGATGGGCTGCAACGCCCTAACAGGGCGAACTCTGAAAGGGGCATTGAGGACAATGGTTAATCGGGGGTCTTTGGAGGGATCCAGAGGGAACTTTGATACGCGGCTTGATGACCACCGATGCCCCACAGCTCTTTAGTTGGTGATTTGGGCCAGTCAGGTGCCATTCGGCAGCGCGTATCACTGTGACGTCAGCGCCGGTATCTAAAAGGCCAGTAAAGGAACGGCCGTTCAATGTAAAAGTTAACATCGGCCGAGGCCCGTGAATGTGGGTAGTGAGGGCGAGCACTGAAGAGTCGGAAGGGAGGGTGGAGCCAAAACCTCCATCGCCCCGCTCTTTGTGCTCTGCCCCGGGGACCAGGAAGGGGAGTAAAATTAGCTGGGCTACCGAGAATCCTTTCAGCAAGTGTTGAGGGAGGTTGATCCATACTTGGACCTTGAGGACCCCGGTGTAGTCGGCATCAACCACGCCGGGGATGACAAAAAACGCTTTGCGACCGGCATGGGAACGTGGCAAAATAAGACCGACTACATGTGGGGGGAGGGGCCCCGTTACCTGCGTGGGGATGACATGCACCTCACCAGGAAGCTGAAAGTCAGTATCAGTCTGTAAAATTAAGTCCAGGCCGGCGCTGCTGCTAGTGGCGGCGCGGAGGCGCCGGACGGGGACGGAAGCGGCAGCAGGGGCGGCGAGGGTGAGGTTGGGAGGGGGGGGGGGGGCGCTGAGGTGGCACTGTGACAGTGTTGTCTGCGTTAGGTGTACGGGTGACTGGACAGACCGCCATAAGTTCGGCCAGTTCCTCCACAGAAAGGTCTGCGGTACGGCGGGCAGTCTCAGCCATTTGCTGCACTGCGGACAGTCGAAGTGAAGGATCAGAATCAGGGGGTTTTGAAGGGCTTGGGGGGCTCAGAGAGGGTTGGACAGGGGGGGCAGGGAGGATAATCTGGGGGATAGACTGCGGTGGAGGGACAGTAGAAAGAGGAATATGAGTGGGAGGTGTCAGTGGCGCAAAGCGCTCAACGGCATCTCGACAAAGGTGCCAAGATTGGAGCACCTTGATACCTGCACGAGGCTCAGCGTGCAGGGTACGGCCGATGCGGTCCCAATCCTCCAAGCGGAGGGTTCCAGCATCAGGATACCAGGGGCATTGGCCGTGAACCTCATAAATCAGCGCCTTGAGATCATTAAGCGTAAGGGAATGTTGAGCCTTGCGCAGTAAATAAGCCAATTCATTACAGTGGCGGATCTGTGCATTAGATAGAGAGGCCCACATACTCACCAGGATCCGAAGATGTGTGACGCGTCTGTAACCCTTGCCGGGCGTGGTGGGTGGGAGCGAAAGACAAATAGCAGACAGGAAGACAGGAATTGCTTTCCCTTGTGCAAAACAGTAAATACACCACACAGATTTACCGAGGCAAAAGCCTCAGACGGACAAGTCACTAAACTTGTCTGTGTGCCCACATTGGGAAAGCAGGAGAAATCTAAAAAGTAAACAGGCACAGGAGCCCCACGGATGGGCGCCAGATGAAGGGATGACAGACACTGGGTGTCAAATCATGGAGGAGCAGAAGCTGCTTCTTTGAGCTTCCTACCTCCTTTTATTATACAGCGCAAACAACTTACATAGAATCATAATAAGCATTCCAGTGCAAAGACATAGCAGGATACGAAAACATAACAAGGTCAAATACTCAGTGTTTATCTATTACGCTCTCCATTTCCCACGCTCTCCCTGCCCAGTATGTTTACAGGTGGATAGCCTGTGATCATGCATCGAGGTCATCCAGGTGTGCCTGGACGTGCCGTCTCTGCATGAACCACAGGCCATGAATCCCTACAAACTGGTTACAAAGAAATAAATGGTAAAACTCAGACTAATACCTAAGTTAACAAGTTAAGTGAATTGAATGTTAAAAAGGTCTCACTCACCATGTACTTACAGCAGGCTGTCTGAGTTTCCTCAGCCAGGACCTCTCTTACCCAGTTCAAGGATGATTCCTTTGTCTTTCAAATGTTATTGATATCTTGAGTAGAGATTAGGGGGAGAGGTGATTTGGGGCCACTGTACCTTATTTTTATATTTTTCCTCTTCTTTGAGAATGGTCTCCAGCTGGGGCAGGTGACAGACAGCCTGTTTACATGGGAACCTCCAGCTGTTCCACTATCAAGATGTAAATTTCTCACTCACACCCTCTTTTTGCCAGGGAATGGCTGCTTAACAAGGTGAGGGTCCAACTGATACTGTTGACACCTGGCTGAGGCATCAGTTTGCCTTTTGTCTCTGAGGAACTTGTCTGTGCCTGTGTAACCCATCCACCCGAAGGTTACACCTGCTTTTCTAAACTCAGAGCATGTCTCAACAGTGTTACACAGTGTAATCATAGAACTTTCCATACAGTGCTGTCTAGGAAAGGAGGGAATTTTCCCCACCCTGAATAACCATGAGTTGGGGGGGTGGAGGGGAAGAGTATAGGAAGTGGGGGGGAGAAGTCTTTTAAAAGCAGATTTTTCAGCACCTATAAAAAGGCCTTATCTCAAGGACTGCTCCAAAACCGTGATGTGGTAGACCTAGCATATGAAAAATTACTAAATTTGTTATTTTATTGTATTCATTTACTCACTATTACTGAATTATGACCTTGCTTATCGTATTTATTCTAACATAACTGCCTCCCTTATGTGCCACATCTGCTCTTTGGTGTCATCCTCACACACTAAGGCTATGTCTACACTTGTAAAGTTAAGTCGACTCTGTTAAGTCGACTTAACAAGGTCACCTTTAAGTCAACTTAAAATCAACCTTATTAAGTCGACTTAACAGAGTGGCTACACTTTAAGTCGACTTAAGTCAACCTTGTCAAGTCGACTTAACGGTAGATATAGCCATCCAGACTGGCTTTAAGTCGACTTAATAAAGTTGACTTAGTGCTATTCCCCATCTACACTGGCTTTAAGTCGTCTTAAGAAGTCGACTTAAGGCTTAAGTCAACCTTCAGAGGTGGTGTTATTAAGTCGACTTAAGCTGTTATTAAGGAAGCACTTAAGTGTGGACACGGCTTTGTGTAGGTCGATGTAAGTGTCCTTAAGTCGACCTAAGTTGCCAGATTTGCTGTGATGAGCTGCCTCAGAGGAAATCAAGACATCATCATAAACTTCAAGGACTTAGGTCTCACTCTGAACAGTCCATCATCAATTTTCATCAGCTGACATAAGTTTACTGCAAGACAAGATTCAAGGATGTACTTAAAGTCATTGTGAAAAATGAAAAGCACACTTCTGCTGAAATTCAGAATGAAATAACTGATGTTATAAAGAAGATGGCTTTGAAAGATTTTGTTGAAGAGACTCGGAGAGCTGGTGCTGTCATGTCACATTTGAGGCAGAAGAACTTGAGAAGGGATGTTGTGAAAGTAGAAAATTTGTCTGCTGTTTTACTCTACTCTGTTGATGGCAAAGACCAGGAGAACATTACTGAAGCAGCCCAATTGCCTGGCCTCACTGCTGAAGATATTACACCACAAATTTTGAAAGACCTCCATGAATAGGGCGTTCACCCTCAAAATATTTTATGTTTTAGCTTTGATGGTAGAAAAGTTATACGAGGGTGCAGAGGAGGTATACAAATGCTTCTACAACAGAATTTAAACGTGCAAATACAGCTTGAATCATCAATTCCATCTACTTGTGGCGTGAGAAGAACTCAGTAGTGGCAGATAGGTTCTCAGGTTGTAAGTCTATACACATTTTTTCACAAGCAAAAAGGTAGCGTGCTGTACAAAGATTATTACCTGCAAAGATTCAGAAACAAGATGGACTACTCACCTGAAAACATTGGAAGCCATCCTCAGTCTTCTGGAGAAGATTTACTTTGTCTGGATATTGCAACGTGTCCATTGAAGCAAGAGGGCCGTTGGAAGTTAGAGAATCATCCAAATTTTTGTTCTTAGCTGAAGTGATGAGAATGATTTTGAAAGACTTTGTTTCACTGAACAATTACCTCCAAATAGAACTAATGCCCCTTGCTAAAGGAGTGAATTGGTTATGATTGCCTGTGAAGAACATCAGCAAAAGAAAGGGACATTTGAAAGCTCTTTTTTTCAGAGATGCCATCCAAGCACGCAGTTTTGAAAGCTGCACATGATGAAGCATCAACATTAAGATGTGCCACCAAAAGAACCAAGGTGTTTCCCCCAAAATTTGAATATTCCATAGTCGCTGAGCACTTAAAAGGATTCCAAAGTGTAAATGAGCATCCATGGTCCCAGATATATCATGAACCGATTGATGAAACCAGTGGGGAATTGCAAAGGTGATTTTCTGAGAAGAGCTCCAGGATAAAAAAGCTTGTCAGCAGCCTATACCACCCGCTCTCCAGACTTCTTGACATTGGAACCACTGTGTTCTTTGATTGATTTGCTTGGATTAGCTATTGAGGAGATGAAAGTTGAAATGGCTTTATTTAAACTTCTGACAGATAAGAGAAATTGCAAAGAATGTGAAGAAGTTCAAGGTGCTTCTAAACATTTAAAGGCCACTTTCCCACTTTTTAAAAAATACCTATAGTGCTCTTTGTTGTTTGGGGCATCAGCTGCAGAATGTTAAAAATTATCACACCAAAGGACAAGCTTGACCCATGAAAGAAAGAAAAGCCTTATTCTCCTGTCATATGGAAATTATTTGACTTCAGAACTGAACCTAGTTGTCTTTGTGGAGGAATTCAGATGCTGTTATCCAAGAGGACTTTAACTTTATGTTACCCAGCACTTTTATGTTAAGATGTATACTTTTATAATCCTGAATCTTTGAATTTTTTGAATGCTTGAAAATGTGTTGTACTGAGCACCACATAATGATGTTTCTTATATCTTCTTATTTCATGTAGAAAAAGGCTTCTGAGAGAGACTGTGTTTGTTATTATGTACATCAGGGGCAGAGCTGTCCTTGGGGTGGGTGAATGGGGCAATCGCCCCAGGCCCTCCTCCTCCCCACTCCCAGGGCGGAGCAGAAAGGCCCAGGGACGGGGCCAGTGAGCAGGGCCTGGCTCTGGGCCGGCCTGCTGCACTCTGCCCATGGCCACACCCCTCACTAGGCTGCATTTGGTCTGGTGGAATGAGTCCCAGCGGTGGCTGGGGCTGGCCCTCGCTGGCGGCGTGGCTTCAGCTGGGACTGGCTCCCAGTGACAGCCTCAGGACCCTGGCTGGGGCACCGGCCACGGCAACCTGAAACCTGACCAGGGGCTGGCTCCCCACCGGCAGGCAGCCTCAGCCTCAGCTCCCTGCGGCCGCAGCTTTCCGCTGCCCTGGGGCCACAGCCGCAGCTCTCCGCCACCCCACAGCTGCGGCCTGAGCTGCAGCTTCCCCCCCCGCCCCGGGGCCGCGGCTACGGCTCTCCCCCACCCTGCGGCCACGGCCTGAGCTGTGGCTCCCCGCCGTCCTGGCTCCTCCCCCCGACCCCGGGGCCTCGGCTCCCCCTCGGGGCCATGGCCACGGCTCTCCAGCGCCCCGCGGTCGCGGCTTTCAGGGTCGGGGCTCGTTCCCCAGGGGCCGACCGGGCCGGCCCACTGCGCTCCCTCCAGCATGGGAGGGAAGCCCCACGGAGGCTGACTGGCCCTGGGACCCGCTCCCCTCTAAGGATGGCCCTGATCAGGGATGTCAAACTCATTTGCTATGGTGGGCCAGATTTGATTTAAATGTACTTCAAGTAGGCCATGCATACTGTAAATCAAGGGTCTCAAACTCAAATCACCACGAGGGCCACATGAGGACTAGGCTATTGGCCCGAGGGCTGCATCACTTAAACCTTTTCATACAACAGAGCCACTGGTTTATTTAATTAAAATCAAATTGAAAAATAATTAATTGAAGTCAAACTAATACTAAATAGAATTAGTTAATTGGGTTTAATTAATTGAATTTGAATGAAGTTTTAATTGAAATTAAATTTTTAGAAAGGTTTTTAATTAAAATTAATTTTTTACAAGTTTTTTTAGAAAGAAAGAAAGAAAGAAAGAAAGAAAGAAAGAAAGAAAGAAAGGGCTGTTTGCAACCCCAAGCCTGGAAGGGAGGTAAGCAGCCACAGCCCGGCTCCCAGCTGTACTCCGGGACTGGGCAGGAAACGGGCCGGGCAGAGCTCCCCCAGCACAGAGCCCCCATGAACCCTCCCCACACCCCCAGGCTGCCGTCCATTGAGCCCCTGCACCTGAGCCTTGTCCCAGACCTTGGTGCTGAGTCCGCAGCCTGCTCCAGCCACCTGATCCGCCACGCTCCCCCACCACTGCAGGCTGGGCCGGGGCTCTGGTGAGTGGCACGGTGGCTCCTGGGCGGCAGTTAGCTCTGCCCCAGGAGTGGCTGATGACGTTCGGGTGGGGGGGGTGGCAGGCGATGAGGCCCGCCCCGCAAGCACTGCTGACGCCAAGCTCAGCTCAGTCGGCGGCAGGATCCCGGGCGGGAGGTGGGCGGCGGCAGCCCAGCTGCCAGCTCCCATCCAGTGGAGGGGCTCAGCACTTGAAAAGCCCCGCAGGCCACTTTTGGCCCACGGTTCAGGGGTTCGGAGCCCCTGAATTCTAGGTGTCATCGCAGGCCACAGGACATAGCTCTGCGGGCCACATGTTTGAGACCCCTACTGTAAATCAAAATTCTACAGCACTCTCGCAGCATCACGGGACCACTCTCTCTCTCTGTGTCAAAGAGTGTGTGTGGTTCCGTGGAGCACAGTCACGGGCCAAATGGGAAGAGGTTCGTGGGCTGCATTCGGCCCACAGGCCACATTTGACACCCTGATGTATATGAATTTCCAAAGGCAAAACTGCCTCTCCTGTCATGCACTCTGCTCTTCCCCCACCTCCGCCTGCCCGTGTTAATATCCTAGCTACTGGGCTGGACACACAAACCTTCATAGGGTTTGGGGGAAAAGCCAAAATTAGTCATGGAAATTTACGAAAAAGGAAAGATTTAAAATGGTGGGAGAGGTTTTAAATATCCCTGGAGAGCTAAAATGTGTGTGTGCGTGCGCGCGCGCATTGCTTTATGTGTATGCCTTTGGGTGCATGTGTGTGTGTGTGTGTGTCATTCATTCTGGTGAATCATTCACTCTTCTATTATGGCTGATGATTTTTACAGCTATAATATTAGGTCACTAATATGAGTCCCAAAGCTGAGGCTGCACAGGGGAGAAACCTGACTACCCCAGCCAGCCATATGTGATAAACCACCCCCAACTGCCTGTTTTCCTTCTGTAGGTGAAATTCCAGGACTCCCTGGAAACTAACATCACACAATACTGTGCACAAATCCACAAGCATTCAACTGCACCCCAGACTGGCCTGGCATTGGGTTCAGCCTGAAATATCTCACCACTAGGTGGCAGCAGGCGCTAGGAGACCAAGATGAGAAGAGGGCCCTGCTCTAGGGCGCTCCTGCCCCTGGCCAGCCTCAGCTCCCCGGCGATGTCGCTGTTCCCCATTGTAAAGGCCTGTGTACATATCAGATAACCTACTGAGACTGAGTGGAGCCAGTCCCCTGAGCTAGCTATAGCAGCTGCGTCTGTGGAGGGGAGAATGGATGTTAGGGATGAGTCGGATTCACCACCAGTGTAGCTAGGACCCATCTGTGTCCACACTGCATGGGCATGTGCAGTGGGGCCACCTGGACACTGCCCACATTGCTCCTCAGTCAGTGCAGAAACCTCCATTCGCAGTTCTGCCCTGACTAGGGTTACCAGATGTCAGGCTAAAGGAGGACATGTCCTCTTTTTTACCTTCATGTCATCCGTCCGGCAGTTAATGTGCCCCCTAAGAATATTTCTGTTGTTCAACTTGTTCTCCATTTTTTTCATGCTGCTATGCATTCATTAATCATTCCCCATTTTCCATGACATAATATGGTAATGACAGTTATATTAATACTACATTTTCTCCATGTCCTCCTTTTTGTACTTCCCTGTCCTCCTTTCCATGCTTTGGTATCTGGTAACCCTAGCCCTGACCAATACAAAGAATCAAACAGCAATCAGAGACTAGAGACAGAATCTGAGCTGTTAAGCCCAGTGGGGACCTCGGTGTGTCATTTAGTCTGGCCAGGCCAGAGGACCTCACCCAGGGATCTCTGCGTGTAGCTCAGACCTCATGTCTTTCAGAGACATCCAGCGACAGAGATTCCATCCAGCCTCCCTGCTCAGGCCAGCTAATCTCCCTTGGAGGGGCTGGATTTCACGTTACATATAGGAGAGGGGAATCAGGGCCCATGGTCATGGAATCGATGGGACCCTTCTCCCTGACCCAGCCGCAGAGAAGCAACTCAGAAGGGCTTTGTGTGGCTGGGGCAGGGAGGGCCAGGCCCAGGGCATCGGGAGAGCAGAGTCACATGAAGTGATGATGGGATGGGGTCCCACAGGGACGAGGCTCTGGAACCACTCGCGACGAAGACAGGCAGGACTCTAGTAAAGTAGGTCTCCCCTCAGGGCCCCTCACACCGGTGCAGCCAGCTCCTGAATCTAGCCTCAACCCGTTCAGCCCCCTGCTCCACATGAGCTCCCCTCAGTGAATACCCCTGGGCGGGACCTGGGGAACTCCTACATGCCCCCAAAGGGCCATGAGCCCTGCCTTGCAGTCAGAAGTGATTCCCAGCATGAGAATCAGAAGGTTTTACAAGTGCTCAGGAACACAAAGTAGAACAGACTTTGTTAGCAGATGAATCCAAAGTTACAGCAGTGACCATCTGAGGAAGTTCCAGAGCCACATTCTTCGGCTCTGCTCCCAGGGATCCCCCATCAGGGACTGGCCCTTCCCACTGCCAGCCCCAGACACAGGCCCCTTATTCTCCCCAGTCTTTTGTCTTTTTCCCGGGCAAGGTGGTCACCTCACTTTGTTTCTTCTTGGGAAAAGGGGTCCAGGCCATTGTCTGTGTACATACAGCTAGGGGAAGGCCCACTTACCCACTAGTGGTCTCTGCAATGATCACACACCCTGGTCCCATCATCGAAATACATGAGTAACACAGGGGAAATTGAGGCACACACAGTGTTCAGAGGAAACCCTAAGAATATCTCCACTGCATCCCTGACACCCTGTGGGCAAGGCATCCAGCTAGTGGGGGAGAGTCGAAAAGGCGGCACAAGAAGAGCACCACTAAGGGGACTCCAGGCACGTGGAGAGCTCAGCACTTGGGCACCGGGACTGTCTCTCACTAGGAATATGTGCATGATCCTGGTCAGGGCCTTTGGACATTACCATAACACTAGTGATCATAAGTCCTTCACAGAACGGAGCTGGTATTCACAGCTCCTAGCCGAGCCTGCAGCACATGGGTGCCTTCTGTTTCCGACTGGATGGGAAGAACGTCAGGGATCAGGCCTTCGGTGAATATCTGCCACCATCGCTAGACATCCAGGGTGTCTGTGAATGATTCTGGGGGAACTGGGGAAAAAGGTACCAGGACTTTTGTGAGTGTCCTACAGATCCACTCCTGGGAGGTGGCTTGGGGCTGGCTAGCAATGGGGCCATCTCTGACTGTAGGTTAAATAACAACATAGGAACGGTCCATGAAAGTGAGAGGTGGCGAGATCAGCAGTGACCAAAGGAAATGCTTTCTTGCTAATTGTGTCATTAGACTGCGGAACTCACTGCCACAGGATGTCACTGAGACCAAGAACTTAGCAAGACTCAGTAAAGGATTGGATGTTTAGCTGGATAACAGTATTGCCATACAGTGTTGAAAGGGAGACTGACCCCGTGCACACAGCACCTCAGCGTTGGGCTTTGCCTGAGTAAGCATTGCTGACCGTGCCACACTGAGCGCCATCCATTGCAAACTGAGTTGGAGCAACCAGAACACGGATTCAGGACCCAGTGGATGGATTCTGATCACAGTGACTAAAATGCAACTCTGGATTCACCCCACTGAAAGGAGTGAAATCACTCTGGATTCACACTAGGGTAACTGGTACCAGATGCTGGCCCTTGCTTTATAGAGGAGAAAGGCAGCGTGTCTGCTGAGTCACCCCTGCAGTAATGCAGGCATGTGATCATTCATGTCTTGCTCGTGCCTGCCAGTCACGTGTCCCCCGTCCCTTTCCAGATGTTTTCTGCAGCTCGCTGTGCTGTGCTTGGTGTGGGGGGAGGGTGTGGACAGGACTAGCACTGTCCCCATTCCAGAGATGGGAAACTGAGGCTCAGAAAGTTTTCAGTGACTTGCTGAAGGCCTCAGACACTAAATCAGCAGCTGAACCCAGGAGGTCTGCTGCCCTGTTCCCTCCTCTAGCCAGTGACTGCAGATCCCTGGGGGAGGTCCCGGAGGATTGGAAAAAGGCAAATATAGTACCTCTCTTCAAGAAAGGTAAAAAGGAGGATCTGGGGAACTACAGACCGGTCAGCCTCACCTCAATCCCTGGGAAAATCATGGAGCAGGTCCTCAAAGAATCCATCCTGAAAAACTTGGAGGAAAATAGAGTGATCAGGAGCAGTCAACATGGATTCACCAAGGGCAAATCGTGCTTGACCAACCTGATTTCCTTCTATGATGAGATGACTGGATTTGTGGATGCGGGAAGTGCCGTTGACATAGTATACCTCGACTTTAGCAAGGCTTTTGATACGGTTTCCCACAGCATTCTTGTCAGCAAGTTAAGGAAGTATGGGTTGGGCGAGTGGACCGTAAGGTGGATAGAAAACTGGCTAGATCAACGGGCTTGGCGGGTAGGAATCAATGGCTCAATGTCTAGCTGGCAACCGGTAACAAGTGGAGTACTTCAGGGGTTGGTCCTGGGGCCGGTTCTGTTCAACATC
This sequence comes from Pelusios castaneus, assembly GCA_007922175.1. Taxonomy (NCBI): domain Eukaryota; kingdom Metazoa; phylum Chordata; order Testudines; family Pelomedusidae; genus Pelusios; species Pelusios castaneus. The sequence continues at coordinate 10,334,706 of ML685815.1, forward strand.
TTCATTAATGATCTTGATGATGAGATAGACTGCGTGCTTAGTAAGTTCGTGGATGACACTGAGCTGGGGGGAATAGTAGATACTCTGGGGGGCAGGGACAGGATCCAGAGAGACTTGGACAAATTGGAACACTGGGCCGAAAGAAACCTCATGAGGTTCAACAAAGACGAGTGCAAAGTCCTACACTTAGGACGGAAAAATCCTATGCACTGCCACACGATCGGCTAAGTAGCAGCACTGTAGAAAAGGACCTGGGGGTTATGGTGGACGGGAAGATGAATATGAGCCAACAGTGTGCCCTTGTTGCCAAAAAGGCCAATGGCATATTGGGCTGCATCAGTAGGAGTATTGCCAGCAGATCGAGGGATGTGATAATTCCCCTCTATTTGACACTGGTCAGGCCGCATCTGGAATACTGTGTCCAGTTTTGGGCTCCCCACTACAGAAAGTATTTGGACAAATTAGAAAGAGTCCAACGTAGGGCAACAAAAATGATTAGAGGGCTGGGTAACATGACTTTTGAGGAGAGACTGAAGGAACTAGGCTTATTTAGTCTACAGAAGAGAAGACTGAGGGGAGATTTGATAGCAACCTTCAACTACTTGAAGGGTTGCTCCAAAGAGGAGGGAGCTAGGCTGTTCTCGGTAGTAACAGAGGACAGAACAAGGAGCAATGGTTTCAAATTACAGCTGGGGAAGTCGAGGTTGGATATTAGGAAAAACTTTCTCACTAGGAGGGTGGTGAAGCATTGGAATGGGCTATTTAGGGAGGTGGTGGAATCTCCATCTTTGGAGATTTTTAAGGCCTGGTTAGACAAAACTTTGGCTGGGGTGATTTAGTGGGAGTGGTCCTGCTTTTTAGCAGAGGGTTGGACTAGATGACCTCCTGAGGTCCCTTTCAACCCTATTCTATTATTCTATGATTCTATCCTCCCCTGCAATTCAGTAAGGCTCACAGCCAGGGCTTGCCAGGACTGAGCTGCTGTCCCTCTGGCCTGGCAGTTGGTAGCCCTGGCACCCCTGGGCCTGGCAGTTGGCAGTCTTGGCACCCCAAGTTTGCTGCCTCAGTTAGGAAGGTAAAAAGTTGCTTGAGCCCCAGCCCCTCTTTCATTACAAATTAAGCCCTGCTCACTGCTGAGTTTGGAGATTATATTAAACCATCCCACCTGGAAGCAGCACTGGAGCCAGGCCGGTGCTCTCAAGGACCGGCGGCAGGACACAAAGAGTTAAACCATTTGCTCACAGCTGGTGAGCTCATCGGAGCTGGAGCATTAGCCACTCCACACAGCCCTGTAGACAATGTCAGGGGTGGGGGCCGAGAGCTGGAGCAGGGCGTGAGGCTCACTTAAGAAATGGTGACAGCCACTTACTGCAAATTCCACCCAGGTCTGGGGCAGGGAGCCACTCCTGAGCTGCTAACCGTGTAAGTAGGAATCTTTTGCTGTTGGGGTTTAAGAACACCTGGAATAAGAGGATTGAGGGGCAGTGTGAATAAGAAAGAGTTGCAGATCAGGATTGAAGATTACCATGCACAGGACAGGCGGGCTGGGCAGGTTCTTGTCTCTGAAGAGGAGGAACGTGTGTTTTGCAAAGTAAGCGCCAGAAAGGGACATTCAAATAGACCCAAATCTGATGCTCAATCAGCACGTGTTGGTGGGCGAGTTTAGGGTGACCAGATAACAAGTGTGACAAGCTGGGACAGGGTACGGGGTAGTAGGAGGCTAGAAGTCCATATAAGAAAAAGCCCCAAATATCAGAACTGTCCCTTGAAAATTGGGACACCCTAGGGGAGTTGCCGGGACCCTCTAAACTTTCTCTGGCTATACAGGATGTTAAAAACCTGCTATCCCATGATCTAATCCATAAGGCCAGACCAGACACAGCTGTCAGTTACACCAGCAGAGTAACTCTGCATGGATCTAAACAGTGTGATTTGAATTTAAATTGGTGTTACTGCGATCAAAATCTGGCCCCTGTCTTCCATTTAACCTATAGTACTACTCCTGAGGGTCTTAAAATCCTTCATATCGTAGCTTTCCCCTATTTTGGCATCTGTAGCCAGAGTCTTGGAATCTACGTAGCCTGTCTTTGGGGACATCCTCCCAAGAATACAGCAGCACACCAGAGATCTCATCATGCACAGAGATCAGCAGAGGGGCTGGGTGGTCGGTTCAATGCGCTGAACTATTTTTGAAAGGCACCACATTGCATGCCTTGCACAGACAAAGCGCTCCCTGAAATCAACAAGAGCTTTGCCTGGGACCAGAGTGCAAGATCGTGCCCTAAAAGGATCAACACAAAGTGATGCAAAGCTCAATAATCTGGGGGTGTTCCAATGTCTATTCTTGAGGACACTGATGAGAGGCTGACCGGATTGCCCACTGAGTGGAGATCAGGTGATTACTGAACCTTTTCCCTGTGTCACTGACAGTGGCACACCCACATGTGGGACCATCTGTGGTGAGTTCACTTTTTAAAACCCTCATTCTGTCAAAAATCAGATGGACATTGTGGCCATCAACCTGGATGTTTTATTCCTGTCCAGTCTCAGCGATGCTCCTTTCTGCACCTATGCAGGGGAGGAACCAGTTGGCTTGGTCCTTTATGTTCTGCTGCATTTGGAGTAAAACAAACTTGTTGCTCCATGTGTGGCCACCTCACTGATGTATCTGCTGGCGGGAGGGAATGAAGGTGGGACTCCCAGCACCTTGTCTGTATGTTTCATTTCACCCAGCTTGGGATCATGTCACTGCCAGCGCAGAGGGAAGGGGAACTAGCCAGTTTCCATGCCTTTCATTAGTGCTTAGATTTTGTGGGGAGGAGGGATATAAAAAACCCAAAGACAGATGGATAAAGTCACTATGAAAGGGGCTGTAAACTCCTAAAAGAGGGAGGAGACATTACTTACAGTAAATTTCTTGATGTCACCAACAGCTCCCAGAAATTCATAGATTCCAAAGCCAGAAGGGACCACTGTGGTCATCTAGTCTTACCCCCTATATAGCACAGGCCAGAGAACTTCCTTGAAGAAATTCCTAGAGCAGACATTTTAGAAAAATCCCCAGTGCTGATCTGAAAATTGCCGGTGTGGAAGAGTCCACAATGACCCTTGGTAAATTGTTCCAATGGTTAATTACTCTCTCTGTGAAGGATGTATTCCTTATTTCCAGTCTGAATTTATCTAGCTTCAACTTCCAGTCACTGGATCAAGTCAGACCTTTCTCCACTAGACGGAAGAGCCCATTATTAAATATTTCTTCCCCAGGTAGGTACTTACAGGCTGTGATCAAGTCACCCTTTACCCTTCTCATTGTTATGCTAAGTAGAGCTCCTTAAGTCTATCACTATAAGGCAGGTTTTCTAATCATCTGATTATTCTTATGGCTCTTCTCTGAACCCTTGTCAATTTCCAACAATCTTCTTGAATTGTGGGCACCAGAGCCGAACACATTATTCCAGCAGCATTCTCACTAATGCCAAATACAGAGGTAAAATAACCTCTCTCCTCCATCCTGAGATTCCGCTATTTATGCACCTCAGGATCTCATTAGCCCTTTTGGCCACAGCATTACACCACAAGCTCATGTAGAGCAGATAATCCATCCTGCGTCCCAGGACAGAATCCCCCATCCTGTAAGTATGGCCTTTTTTGTTCCTCAATGGATATTTTACATTTGGCTGTATTAAAATGCATACTGTATGCTTGCACCCAGTTTACCAAGTGATCCAGATAGCTCTGTATCAATGACCAGTTCTCTTCATTATTTATCACTCACCCAATTTTTATGTCATCTGTAAACTTTATCAGTGATGATTTTATGTTTTCTTCTAGGTCATTGATAAAAATGTTAAACAGCACAGGGCCAAAAACTGATCTATGCGGGGCCCCACTGGAAAGATAATGCGGGGCCCACTGGAAACACCCACTCAGTGATGATTCCCCATTTACAGTTACATTTTGAGACCTATCAGTTAGCCAGGTTTTAATTCATTTAATGCAGGGGTTCTCAACCCCTGGCCCGCGGGGGCTTTTTAAAATGGCCCATACTCAGCTGCCCGGGAGCCAGGCCACAGCCACCCATTTCTGGGGCACAACTGGGAGCCCTACCGCAGTCACCCGCCTCCCCTCCAGTCCTGTCCCAGCCATAGCTCCAGGGGCTGGACTGTGCTGCGGGCAAGGCCGTGGCCAGCGCGGCATGGGTGGGGGACATGGTGAGGGGGGATCCAGCACAGCACAGATGGGGTGAGTGCTGGAGGGGGCGGGCCAGCACAGCTGTGGGGCGAGCTGGCTGCTGGGGGTGGTGGCTGCGGGGAGACCGGCGTAAGCATGACTGAGGGGGCGGGCAGCTGCAGGTGGGCCGGGGCTGTGGGCTGGCACGGCCACAGGATGGGGCAGGCAGGAGCATGGGCCGTGCTGTTGCTGGGGCGCACAGCCTGCCCACAAACTCCCTATTCATGGGCATCCAGCGCCCCCCCCCTTTTTTTTTTAAAAGAAAAAAACCATTAGATTTTTTTTCAATTTAAAAAAAAATCCTTTTAGTTTGAGGGCCACAAATATAATTTTTAGAACCCTGAAGGGCCACGAGTCTATTTAATTAATTTTTTATTTAAATGTATTTAATTAATTTTAATTTTAATCGAATTAACTTAATTGTGATGCAAATTTAATTAAATAGACTTGTGGCCCCTCAGGGTTCTAAAAATTATATTTGTGGCCCTCAAGCCAAAAAGGTTGGGAACCACTGATTTAATGTGTGCCATGTCAATTTTATATCGTTCTAGTTCTTGGATCAAAATGCAATGCAATACCAAGTCTAACACCTTACAGAAGTCTATCATTTCAAGACTATTATCAACCAAACTTGTAATCTCATCAAAAACAGATATCAAATTAGTTTAATGGATAGATTTTTCATAAACCCACATTGATTTGCATTAATTAACTTACCGTCCTTTAATTCTTTATTTATCAGATCCTGTATCGGCCACTTCGTTATCATGCCCAAGGTTGATGTCAGGCTGAGAGGTCTATAATTATTGGTGTCAACCCATTTACTCTTTTTAAACAGTGGAAAGCATTGAATCTTGATTTAACAATTGTCAGTGATGGAGAATGCACTGCGACCCTTGGAAAATTGTTCCAATGATTAATTACTCTCACCATTCCAAATGCATGCCTCATTTCCAGTCTGAATAAAAATTGTGTCTGAATTCCATTTATATGTATAACATCAGGGCTTTTTTTGTGACGGTACGCAGGGGACGGAGTACCAGCACCTTTTTTGCCAGCCCCACTGCCTGCTGACAGAGGAGAGGCGGGGTCAACAGGGAAAAGGAGTGCAGGGCTCCTGTCACTTGCTGGCCCCCTGCCCAGCTGGGTGGTGGAGTCAACAGGGGAAAGGAGCACGCTGCTGGAAGAAGAGGGGTAACACAGGAAGAAGAGAGGTGGGAGAGGCATTTTTTCAAATTTACTATCAAAATCTGAATAACAGCACTTTTTTGTAAACAAAAAAAGCACTGTATAACATATTAACCAACCTTTGGGAGGGGCGGCGGGTTAGTAGCATGGAGGAATCTGTCTCTCCTGCGGGATATGCAGAACCAAAGGTTTTTGTGGGTGGGAGTGGGATAAAAATGCAAGAAACCATGCAGGAGCAGGTGGGAGTGCAAACAGGTACAGCAGGACGGGATGGAAGTGGGATTAAAAAAATAGTTCCATGCAGAGCTCTACTTCCAGCCACTGCAAATGGTCTCTGCTAGGTGGAGAGTGCATTATCAAATATTTATTCGCCATGCAGGTGCTCAGATTGTGACCTAGTCACCCCTTAACCGTCTCTTTATTAAGCTAATTAGATCGAGTTCCCCGAGTCCGTCATTATAAAACATGTCTTCTTATCCTGCAATCATCACCAGCTCCTCCTCCTCCGTTTTGTGAACTGACCCCTTTATTCCCTTTGCTTTTATGTGGAAAAAGGTGCCTGGAAATCTAAACCAAACTACATTTTTATTGATTTTCAATTCAGTGGAATTTTTTGGAACGTCGCATTTCAGGTTGGGTAAAACCTATTTTTAACATGACTGCCTTGACACATGACGGCCGGGACACATGAGAATCCAAGACACATGTTTATTTGCATCAGATCTGGGAGCATCTCTCAGACACTCAGAAGGAGATATGCTGTGTTCCCACATCCTTTCCCCTGTGCCCACCCTCTGGTTCTAGTTTGTCCTCCTGTCTGGCATGTAGATAAGGGACTATCTTATTTGTTATTTCTCTGTCGAGTCCCTAGCTCTGTGGGGCCCTGATCCACGACTGGGGATCCTACATATTGTTCCTGGCATTATTCCACCACCTTTCCAAAAGGGTGAACTAGAAGGAAAGTGATCATGGCCAGAATGAGGAGGCCACTATTCGGAATAAACTGAAAATATGGTTGGGGGAAAATCTTAGGAACCAACAGAGTAAAGAACAGTGAGCCTGATTCCTCCCCGACATCAGTCACTGGCTCCCCTATTTATTCGGCCCATTACAACAGAACACGGACTGGTTTTCTTAGCAGCTGGACCAGCTTCGTAACTCGATCGCTGCAATCCACTTACACAGCACGTTTTCATTGATTCCCAGCAACGGGAAATTCTCTGAGGTCTCCGGGCCTTCTGCTCTCACTTACAGCTGGCAGGAATGACTATACAGGCCCTGCGCTGTCCCTGAAGCTCTGCCAAGGATTCTTCCATGTTCACCTACACGGCCCTTCCCAGCCACACACAGGAGGTGCAATTTTATGCAGACGCAAAAATGAAAAAAAAGATGCAAATGAGGCTAACAATCCTGCTTCTGTCAAATGAGGACTGAAGAGTTTTCAAAAATTAACTGATCCGATCACAAATCCCACCCAGAGCAAACCGCAATGGGTGGTTGTAATGCAGAATAAGGCCTCCCAAAGTTGCAAAGCCTTACAACGATGTGTCACTTTGCACAAATGACCAGCCCATTGACGGCACTGGGGTAATAGACATGCATGAAGCTAGCCATGGGTCTGAATCTTCAGGATTTGGCCCAAAGCAGTTTAATAACATTTCTTCCTACTGAGTCCTGCATGCAGGGTTCTGTGTTTGCTCCTTAAATAGATACTGACACGAGACCCTAAAGCAGCACATTTCCCTGCACACTTATGTACTCTGACTTCCCTCTACTCTTGCAGGGGATTACAACTCCCTGATCTCAGGTCTTTTCGGGGGAGAGATGGACAAGCAGTTGGCCACAGATGCACTTTCAGCAGCCATTCCTGGGTCATCCAGGCTCCAGTTCCTATGTCCCAGGTGAAATGAGCCAAGCAGACAGCTCCTGCTTTTGGGCTGAGGTTCTTCCACAGATCCATTCCTACACAGATGTAGGAATCCTACACAGATGAATGAAATCATGAGACTGGTGTCTGCTGCAGGTCACGTCAGACAGATCTGCCTTTGTCATGCGTTCTATTAGCAGGCTGCGCATCCCAAACGGGAGACCGAGAGCACTGTCAGGCTAAGCTGCCTGCTTTCTGTGTTTCAGCAACAGACAACAACCAAGGACAGCCCCCAGGAAATAGCTGTTTCTAGAGTCCCCTCCACGTCCCCTCTTTTCCTAATGGTTTCTCTTCATTACGCTGCTGGGCTTCCGAGAAAATGTATTTCCTTCTTGTTTGGGTGAGAAAGTAACTGCAACACTGAGGCCCGTGCATGAGAAGGCAACATGGCTGACCCCAGCAATGCCAGAGGGCAATTCCCAGGGCAGATTACATGGCCTCTGAGCCAGCCTTGCCGTGTCAATGAGCAGATCCTGCCACTTACAAGACCTCAGCGAGCGCAATTCAGGGTTTGCAAACCAATCACCCCCTCAGATGCACCTCTCCCTCTCCACATGGCAAACTATAACAATAGCAATGATGATGCATAGTCTGATCTAGCGCTTTTTTCAAAGATGCTCAAAGCCTTTTGCAAAGGAGATCAGTGTCATTAGTACCATTGTACAGATGGGGAAACTGAGGCACAGAGCAGGGACCAACTTGTCCAAGGTTACTCAGCAAGCCTCAGGCAGACCAGGTTATAGAACTGAAGTATCTTAAGTGCCAGCCTACAAAGCTGTCTACAAGGCCACACTGCCTCCCTAAACTACCCTTACAGGTGGCATTGACAAGTCCCAGTCTGGGACTGAATGTGCCCAGCTGCTCCCCGGATGCACAAGCAGGGGAAGCATGAAGGCTTGAGTAGCCCCAGCCCTGCCAAGTGCTCTGTATGGCCGCAGGTCTGTCCCTCCCCACCTGGCCTTGTTTGGCTAAGGCAGGTAGCCAAGGAAGGCTCTGTTGCTGGGAGATCTAACAGGCACCTGTGGGGTGCAACACAGGGACTCACCATTTGGGTGGATCCCAGCAACAAACCAGGGTGGAATGGGACTGATGGCTGGGGAAAACCTGGCACTAGGCCCCAGTGCATTCTGGGTTAAAAAGCCTCTGGGAGCAAGAGGGCTCTGAGGTCGAGGGGTGCATCATGGCTCACTGGGCAAGACACTGGCGTGGGGAGCATGGCATGTGCACTGTGGTCCCAGCTTGCTCTCTGAGCTGCCATGTAACCCTGGCAAACCCCACTCTGTGCCTCCATTTCCCCATTCATTATGTGGGGACCATGACACTTCTCCTGGTGAAGCACTTTGGGGTCCCTGTGTCTTCTGTCACTCTTGGATAAGTAGGGGGCACGGGTGGAAACACAGGGTGCGAGAAAGGAGGGGCCACCACAGCTGTTGCTCTCCCAGCCCTGTGTTGCCTGCTCTGAGAGTGTGGCACACACGGGGCCCAGTCGCTGCTCTAAGGCAGGGCAGGGGCTGCTGGCTAGGGCTTTTAGCCTTGCCCACAGCACAATGGCAGAAGGGCCAGGTTTTCCAAAGTGCTCAGCGCCCAGCAGCTCCCATCAAGAGCACTGGGAGCTGAGCGCTTTGGGAAACTGGCCATTTCACTGAGACGCCCCAGTGGGAGCTGGGTCCTTGGGAACCATGGAGCAAAGACTAAGCCTGCCCCATGCACAGATCAGGGTGGGGGGCTCCTGCAGGCCTCCTCAGTGCCTGGGCACAATTGGGCCCCAACGGGCTCAGCTGGTGCAAACAATGTTTCCACAGCAGCTATACCGTCCTCTCCCAGTGGCAGCCTCATCAGCCCCTCTCTGCTCAGACTCCAAGATGCCTTTTGTTTGGTTCCAACTAGTCACTGTCCCTCCGAACAACATGGCCCTGTGAATGAATTTCAGTCCCCCAGGGCTAAATCCTCTGTGTTCCTCTTCTGTTCCTCTCAGGCACTAAGGGCCAGGCCTGGCAGAACCCAGCACCATGGAAACCCACCCCAAGAGCCTAGACGGGAATGAAAAGTCTCCGGAATCCAAGGATCTGCTCACTAGCCACACGGCCAGCACTCTGTGCATAAGCTCCAGGAGCGAATCTGTCTGGACCAGCGCGCCCAGAAACAAGTGGGAAATCTACCACAAGCCCATCGTAGTGGTGTCTGTCGGAGGTGCCGTCTTCCTCTTTGGGGTGGTGGTCACCAGCCTGTCCCTCTTCATCACAACCAATAAGGATGTTTACAAAATGTGTGGCCCAGCTTTCCTGTCCCTGGGGCTGATGCTCCTGGTTTGTGGCTTCGTCTGGATCCCCATCATTCGGAAGAAGCAGAGGCAGAGACAGAAGTCACACTTCTTTCAGAGCATCAAGTCGTTCTTCTTTAATCGCTGATGGGCTGCTCAGACTCGGCCTTCTAGGAGAACTGAGTGGCTAGCAATGCCTCTTTCGGCCTGATTGGATTTGCCATGAGAATACATTAGGGCCCGATCCTGCTTTCACACCTGCCTAGTGGATCCCCAACTCTGACATTCTCCTCTCCCTATATATGAATGCATTTCATGCTATGTGTAGGGCCTTCCCTGCTTGGAGAGCAGAATAGTGGGGTTGGGAGGAGCTGGTTGGGACCAAGCCCTAGATTTTGCTCTTTGCTGTACATTGAGCAAACCTGTAAACATTGACCACATCTCATAAAGAATGAAGCTCCGAACTGTATTCCATCAACACCAACAGCCTGTCCAAGACAGTCTAGGTGTACATGGGCCTGCCGGAATTGATGACCTCTTGAGGGTCCTTCCTTCCTTGATTCTATGAACAGGTTTTCACTAGAATGTGTAAATCTTTACTCAGGGAGGTGACTTTTACTCACAGGAGCAGTCCATGGATTTGAATGCCACTACTTCTGTGAGTAAGAGTCACAGGACAGATTTGATAGGGCATAGTCTGTAAGTAGTTCAGCTGTTCAAGATGTGCTGTGTTAATAGAAGGAAGATGGCAATGTTAGAAAGGAACTGAATTGTTTTCCCTGGCCATATGGCTACAACCTTATGCCTTGCTAGGCCGACTGAGCACAACACTTCAGATCGACAATGCTGGGCTACATCAGTGGAATCTGAAGGAGGCAATGTGTTCAGAAGGCACCGAGTAGACAGACACAATAACATCTTTCTATTCAACTGAGCATCAGACCTCAAAGGAATGATAAACACTCATGATCCAAAGCTGGGAATGAAAGGACATAGATGCGGGTGGGTCTAAAGCTCATCTTAACTGACACTATGTAAGGAGAGTCTGTGTGAAATGCTACTCCACAAGGCATGCTTACTTATTTCTACCTACACAGCCAACTTGCAGAACAACTGAGCATCAAAAGTAGCATTTTTTGATGAAATTTTACAGACCGTCTTTAACAAATTCCATTCAAGGCCTCTCGGTCCAAGGTCAATATTGTACTATCTGCATATTTATCTCTGTTTGGTGTGATTATGTCTCTGTCCACCTGGACTCCAGCACAGCAGACACCTCAAACATTCCACATGGGCAGAACAAGAGCAAGCATAAATGAGATGCCTTGTTTAACATAAGTCCATTGCATTCCCATTGTTAATAACTACGTATCCTGCAGAAATTTACCAACAAATGTGGGAATCATTCCCAACCTTTTTTGTTTAATGTTGTAGGTGCCTTTTTTCAGTGGGGCCCAGTTAGTTTATAATACCATTTAAATACAGTGTCTCGACTTGTGTCATTGGTCTTTGGTTTGCATACTGAGGACAAACCTTTTACAAATAGGCCTCTACTTCTGTATTTAGGCCACTAAATAAATTGCCATATTTTCAGAGGTGCCTAGTTCCTGTGGACCCCACTGAAGTCAGTGGACGCTGAGAATACTCAGCCACCACAAACTGATTGTGTGTCTGGTTAGCATAGCATTGGGGAAAGCAATCCCTGCATGTAGATCCCTCTTTTTCCAAGGCAAGGACACATCCACATCCTCATGCGTGGGGCTGGGTTGCATTGTAGCAGTCCCAGGTGGTTTTCAACGGGGATCAACACTCCTCAGAGACAAAATGGCAGCAAAACATTGAAAAGGCACAGTCTGGCTCTTCCCCACCTCGGAGCCAAATGCAGCCTTGAGAACAAATTCCTCAGGAGAAAGAGGAAGGAAAGTCTAGATGGTGTTTCTTGTGTCTGGCAGAACCCCTCTGATCTGCACAATGCTTTACACTTTTCTTTCAAAGATCAGTAATCTGATCAATTCCCTTTCACTCTTCTCGCTGACCAGCATAATCCTGGCTGACTTTAAAATCTAGGCGGCAGAGCCACAGCTGCTGCAGGTTATCATAATGCCTCTGAGAGTCCAGTTGCAAGGACACTAGCCTAGGGTGTTGGAGACTGGGATCCAATTCTCTTCTGTGCTACAAACTTTCTTGTGCTACCTTGGGCAAGATACTCAGCTTTTTTCTCTGTGCCTCGGTCCCCCCTCACACACACACAGCGGGATGGGATGATAAATGCAGTGAAGGTTGTGATTGTATTTGTATTTCTGCTTTCTTTCCTGGTAATGACAGTTTTCTAAAATACAAGGCTTGTTATTAAACTGAGTTGCAAGCAGTCTCTTTCCAAGGCTTTCTACCTACCACAGTGCTGCAAGATCTACGCAAAGCAGGCCTGCTTCCAAAGCCATTCAACCCAGAAAGTAAATCCAGAACTCAGAACACAGACATTTCTTCCACTGATACCATCACCTGGTGGGTGGGTCTAGCCCTTGGTCGCAAAGGGAGGGAACCAGACTCATTAACTGAAATTCAGTGAAGTTCTACACTGAAGTTTGCCCTCTTGCAGTAATGACAAGGATTCTGGGACCTCGGGGTTAAGAGATCCAGGGGATGGGGAATACAGCTCTGGTTTGAGCCCCAGGGTTTCATGTTAATAGAGAACATGGGTGTCAGGCATGGATAGGAAACCCAACATTCAGGTTAAGAAAGACACCACATGGGCTCTGGGGAGCAGCCCTGGTGAAATGGTTTTTATTTCTGAGCAGATCTAGAAGGAGTCAAAGCCATTTCCTGGCTGGTGTAGAAATGTTTCACAGCTCACTGCCCAGCCATGCAGGCAGAGATCCTTACACCAGCCTCTCCGCCTCCGATTTCAGATCTACACCAAACAAGAGCTTCCGGCAGGTTAATACCCTTGGGTGCATCTACACTTATAAATTAAGTCGATTTAAGCAGGCTTAAGTCAACTTAATTTACTCCACATCTACACTAGGCTTTCCTTAATTCGACTTAAGCTGCTCCTTAAGTCAAATTAAGGAAAAACTAGTTCGAATTAATAACACCTCGTTTTAATTCGAACTAGTGTTTAAGTCGACTTTATTAAGTCGACTTAAGCCAGTGTAGATGTGGAGTAGCCCTAATTCGAATTAAATGGCCTCCAGAGCCCCCTCCTCCTCTCCTTGACCTCCCTCCCAGAGTTCCTGGCACAGGAAGCCCACCCTGGCCAATCACAGGGCAGGACACAGCCCTGCCCTCCCTGAACTTCAGACCTGGCCAGGCCTGCCTGTCCAAGCATGGCAGAGCAGAGCAGCCAGCGCCACAGGCGGGCCCCTTCCTGGAGCCACCAGGAAATCCTGGCCCTGATAGCCATTTGGGGGGGTGAGGCAGTCGCCCCTAGGCTGCAGGGCAGCCGTCAGAACAGGGAGGTTTATGCCTCCATTTCCCAGGCCCTGGCTGCCACGGGCTACACCCAGGACACCGAGCAGGTCCAGGTGAAAATCAAGGACCTGCAGCAGGGCTACCAGAAGGCCTGGGAGGTGAAGCTCCAGGCAGGGACAGCCCCCATCACCACCTGCTGCTACTACACCCAGCTGCATGGCTTCCTGGGGCAGGAGAGTGGCAGCTTCCCAGCGCACACAGTCGACTCTGCTGAGCCTCCCTCCCACCCTCGACCACGTCCAGGAGGAGGGCTCGGTGGATGAAACTGTGGTGCTGGAGGAAGGGGAGACCAGCCAGCAGCAGGAGCAGGAGAGCACTTCACCACCCCTGGAGCCAGCTGCCAGCCCAGAGCTGATCCCTGCCCCAGCGGCCAACCCAACCTCCCAGCAGGAGGGAGAGGAGCAGGTTCCCCCAGATCCAGAAGACCCAGGTGAGGGGCCAGCAGCGTGGACACCTGCTGCACCTCCTGGTGAGTGCTCCCCCCTCTCCATCCTCCCCTGTGGCCAGGGCCGGGCATGCCTGTGGGACAGGGACTGCAGGGGGACATGGCCCAGGGACAGGCAGGATTGGGGGTGGGGAAGGCACTCCCACAGGGATAGAGGGGCTGCGGGCTGTGTGGTGGGGGGGAGTGATCCCCAAGGCAAGCGGTGCAGTGATGTGTCTGGAGATGGGGTGGGGGGACCGTAGGCAGGAGCACCAAGCCCAGACAGCATGCATCCAACACCGCTGGCACGTGGCCTCAGAAGAGACCCCCCGAGGCAGGGCTGCCTGCAGCTCACCACTGTGGGCACTACACCCGACCTGGGCAGCTCAGCACGCCGGCGTGTACCAAGGGGTCCCTGTCCCAAAGGACAGGGAGTGGGAAGCAGGGGGACGGTCAGGGGACAGCAACTGCTCTCAGGCTGCACACCACACGAGCTAATGGGAGGGACCCTCTTCTTTGCTTCTCCCCAGCAGCGCCTGCGCCCTTGACACGTGGCACTCCTGGCACCCCAGCAGGCCCAATCAGGAGCAGAAGGAGGGTGTGTCACTCATGGGATGAGCTCCTCGAGGACCTGGTCCATGTGAGCGAGCGGGCCGAGGCACGCCTGGCGGCGCAGCAGGAGCAGGATGAGGGCCACCGGAGGGTCAAGCAGAGGCTGCTCGACTGAATTCTTGACCTCCTCAAGTGGCAGACCCAGTCCCTGGAGCGCCTGGAGGAGCACCTGTTCCCTCAGGGTCCCACCCTGCACCCCAGAAGTAGCTCTCCTCGCCAGCAGCCCAGGACCTGGGGCGGACGTCAGCAGGCCAGGGAACCGCCTCCTGGAGGCCACTGACACTGACCCCTCCCCCAACCACCTGCTCTCCCCCCAACCCTCTTCACTCCCCCCAAGCTGCCCAACCCCTTTCCTCCCCTGACATTCTTCACTCCCCTCAAACCTCCCAAACTCCGTAGCTCCCAACCGCCATTTCCCCCCTGAATAAACACCCTGTACACCATTATGTGTTCTGTTGTGGTTTTTATTGGTTTGGGGACAGGCGGAGATGGGTGTGTGGGAGTGGGGAGTCAGGCGGGGGTGGGTGATGGAGGTGATGGGGCCTAGGAATAGGCCAAGCCCTCAGCAGGCCTTGCTGGCAAAGTGGGCCCTCAGTGCATCCTGAATGGCCTGTGCTCGCCATTGAACCCGCTCAGTCCAGGGTAGGGTGTCTTCAGGCTGCTCATACGCCGCAGCGAGCCACTCAGCCTCGGCTTCCCGGACATGGGGGACCCTTTCCCCCCGCAGTTCGCAGAGGTTGTGAAGGCAACAGCAGGTGCTGACAACCTCCGGCAGGTTGCTCTCGCTGAGCTGCAAGCAGTTCAGGAGGGCCTTCCAGTGGGTCTTCAGGAGTCCGAAGGCTCACTCGACTATGCTGCGGCACCGGTTGAGCCTCTGGTTGAAGAGGTCCCTGCTGTCATCAAGGCGGCCCGTGTATGGCTTCATCAGCCAGGGGAGCAAAGGTTAGGCGGCAATGTTCCCTCTAAGGTTTGGCAGCTTGTGTGCAAAATTTTCAAGCCATGTGCAAAACTTTTTCTGAATAAAATTTTTGTGTAAACTCACACGACAGAAATTATAGGCATTAATTGAAGTTAAAGTGATTGTAAATAGAATTAATTAATTGTGTTTAATTAATTGAATTTGAATGAATTTTGAATTGAAATTTAATTTTTAGAAAGGCTTTTTCAAATTTTTTAAAAAGCTTTTTAAAAAGGAAGGAAGGAAGGAAGGAAGGAAGGAAGGAAGGAAGGAAGGAAG
>ML685815.1:10369130-10394081 GCA_007922175.1 Pelusios castaneus
ATGGATGGTGTCTGTCTCTTTAAGTTTATAGAGATAAAATGGGTGAGGTGGTGAAAGAGACAAGAAGCAGGTCCAGTGAAATATATTACCTCACTCATCTTGCCTCTCTAATATCCTTGGACCAACATGGCTACAAACAACACAGTAAACAACCTTTAAGTTTTACACATTTGGGATTGCTCTTCTGGGTATCCTTTAGAGTCTCAGCCAGGAGATGAGTAATGGGTTTTTAGAAGCATGGAGCACCCAAAAATCCCAGTGAAGTCAAAGGGATCTGTGAGCACTCAGAAGATCTTTGGAAAAGAAAATTAGGACATGCTATTGACTTCAGTAAGAACTGGATCAAGGCTTAGCCTGACTGAGAGATACTATCACTGGATAAGATTTGCAATTGGAATCTATGACAATGTAACTAATTAGTGATAACAGAGCAATTAGCAATTGCCCATGGTTGCATACAATGTGAGATTGAAACACTAAATTATTCTCTTCAGAGCACACAGTAAAGCAGAATGTTCTGTGCTGGAAAACCTATGAGCACGTGTTCTGTGTTTGCTTGGATTATATCAACCTTGGAGGTTTTCTGGTTAGACATAGCAGGAACCAGTAAAACAAGATGGCCCTGATTTTTTTTTCTTTTTTTAATAAAACAGCTTCTGGATTTTTGTCAGCTTTGTAAAGAAGAGTTGGAGTATTTTGCAGTAATTCCTCAAAATAGGACAGTTTACAGTGGCGCAGTGTTGGGAAATGCAGCTGTGTTTTACAGAGGATGAATGTGATCAAATTGAGCTAAACAATGCCCATTGAAATAATTGCTTTTAGCTGTATCTTGCTCATCCATTAGTGACTGAATGGCTCTGTTATAAACACCTTTAGGCAACAAAAAGTTTTGTCTCCTTATACTGAATCCATTAAGTGTTTTCTGTGTATGACACAAAATTGATCTGAATATCAAACCCATGAGCCTGAGCCCAAATATCTGGACCTATGTAAAGTCCCTAGGAACAGCTCTTATTGACTCCAGCTGCAGGAAACTTTCCCCCATTTCTGGCATGCTGGAAAGCTGTGGTGGCCTCGTCTGCAATCTGTACTTTCCCCACTTTATCAACTCTATGCAAATCCCTAGGATAGATTTGCCATGAGAAAAATCTACTTCTATGGATACAGCTCATCCTGATTTGACAATTTAAGGTTTGGTCGATGCATGAAGTTAACTGAGGGTTGAGCTATATAGGAACAAGATGCTTGTATTCTAGAGTAAGAGCATCCACACAGGGAACTAGGAATAGCTGTTTCTGGATCACTCTGTGAGCAGACACACCCAAGCAATCCAAATTCTGCTGAGAGGTTACCCAGGGTCTGGGGATTGAAGTGTACCGGTTGCACGGACTCGTTCAAACTGAGATTGTGGCCCTTGAAATCAATTTGTTTTTTGCAGCTTGGGCAGCATGCAGCAATGTGTAGTCCAGACCCTTGGTACAGTAACACAAGGTTTTCAGTTGCCTCAAGACAGTGAATTTCCCCAAGTTATTTACAAAGGCCAAGTCTTTGACACGACCCCTCATCCTGAGGCACAGCATGCAGAACATCAGCGGCTGCGTTAAGGGACTTCCTAGGTCGGAACAGGACAAGGACAGTACATCCCTTCACCCACCCCAGTCAGCTGTTCCCCGACCTGCCCAGTGCCCACCCTCACGCCAACTGGCCTGCACGCCACCTTTGGAAAGCCACAGCAGCTCTCCAGCGCCTGCTAGAGACCGAGTCCCAGCGATTCCCCCACCGCGCGCCAATAACCCAGCAAAGCCCAGCACTGAGCCACGAGGGGCACCGCCCACTCCCGGTTGGAGAGCCATGGGCGGGGTCCAGGACTAGGCGCGATATACCAGGCGAGGGTGGCGGACGGAGGCGTGGTTTATGCTATATGTAGACGAGGCCGGGGAGCCAGCCCTAGCGGCAGTTCCTGTCCTGACCAAGTGCTCGGCGCTGCAGAGGGGGCTGGCATGGGCCGGGGCTGCGGGCGCTGCGCGCTTTTCCTGCTGGGGGCGCTGGTTCTGGATGCGGCCGGGTTGGCGCTCACGCTGGTGGGGGCGGTGGTGCAGCCGGCCCGGGCCGGGCGGCCCTACGGGGACTGCCTGGTGCTGTCCGGGGCGCTGCTCCTCTTCCTCTCGCTGCTCTGCTGGCTGCTGTGGTACACTGGGAACCTAAGCGGGGTGCCGGCCTCCGAGCTGCCCCCGGGGGCCCGCAGCCCCCTGCCCGGACCGCGCTCTAGTCTGCTCCGCCTGGCCAGTAAGCTCTCGGAGCGCCTGTCCCAGCGCCGCCCGCCGCTGGCCGGCCCTTCCCCGCCCGCCCCCAGCTGCGCCCGCCCCGGCCCCCTGGAGCTGCACCGCCTGTGCGCCGCAGAGAGCCCGGGGGTGCCCAGGGACCGGCTGGTGTGAGGCTCCGCCCGGCGAGGCAGGTAACCGCCCGTGTTCTCCAGGGCCAGGCGAGGGGCCCCGGGCGGGAGCCCAGCTGCTGTGCGACATAGGGGCGCTGTGCGGTGATGCCCGGGGAAGCCCCCGGCTGCACAAGATGCAGCCGGCCGGGACTGGAACCTGCGTGTCCCTGCTCAGTCTGCCAGACCCTGCTGGCTCCGCCGTGGGATTGCGGAGGAGGGGACCCCGAGCAGGTCCCCATGGCCGTATGTGTTTAGCCCCTTGGTGAGCGGAGACCTCTGCACCTCAACCCCACTGCCGCGGCCTAAAAGCCACCCTTTGTGGGCATCCATTCCTGGGCTGACTTGAGCCAAACCGACCGTTCCCCTGTGCAGCAGGGCCTGTAGCTGTATGACCGGGGCATGCCTGGCACTGGCTCCTCCTGACCTCCTTCTGTGTCAGCTCAATAGATGGCCCCTAGGTGACCAAATCTAATTGTGGCCCACGTAAACGGATATTGGTCTATTACTGCGGCAAGGAAGCTTTAAGTGGCGTTAGAGGGCATTTCCTGAAGAGACAAATGCATCTCTGCGTAAGGCCTGGCACTTCTGCCCATTTATCTCCAATGCCTGTTAGCTGCTGGTGTGGATGGGCTAGTGTAAATCCAAATGCACCATACTGTTTACAATGGTGCAGTGAGATTGACACCAGCAAAGCTGATTCTGGCGTGCAACAATATGGCAGCCTCGAGGAAACAAACAAACTGTGGTGACTGTCTTATGTAATGGTGATAAGATGAGCACCTGCACTCTGACAGCTTGCACTGGACTGTGCCTTAAGGGAAAGCCCAGGGATGTCATAAATTAGCTCTATTGCTTTAGGAAGAAGGGTCGGTCACCATTTTCCAGGTGAATTTGTCTTTAATGGATTTCTTAGTGTGGCTAAACATAGAGTTCTTCTGAAACAGCTATTCTGATTTAAATTCATATTCCATCTTATTCCAGGATCACTTGTGTGTCACCAAATCTGTAATATTTTTCAAATCTCATGGGATTTCTGCCTAGTGAGGAAGATGTGTGCTTCAAACCAGTTTGTAAAATCCTTGCCAGCCTGTGGTGTGATGAGGATTTGTCGCACCTGGTTTCCAGCTGTGTTAATGGCTTTGGCTGGCATACAAATGGTGCTGATGTCTCACGCTGCCATGAGAGGTATCACCCTGTTGCTGGACTTCCCCTCCCATGCATCCAAGGATTGATGAAGCATCAGGGTGCAGTGAAACAGAGTGCTCCATATGAAAGAAATCAGAATACTGTATAAAACCACTTTGCAAATTGATGTCATTCTAAATAGATTAGGTCACAGGCTTTGAGTTCTTTAAGGAGCCTTTTCCCTGCTACACAACTGGAAAATTTGCTGAATCACAAATGAACATTAAGCTTTAAATCTGTTTCTAAGCTCTCTTCCATTTTCAGAAGAGTAGCCATGTTAGTCTGTGTACAGCAAGCTTACGCACAAAGAAATTTGTTAGTCTTTAAGGTGCCACAGGACTCTCATTGTTCTTCCATTTTAAGTGTCTTTGGATGTAGCCCTCATATGCCAGCCCTCATTTGCTGAACTAAACTAACTTGGCTCCCCCTTTGAAATTAGTGTGTTGGGTGCTGTTGTCTGCAAAGACAGATTAGGATGAGCAATAATACAGCCCTGACATCTCTTCCCTACTTGTTTATCACCTTTAGAAATATTAGGAATGTCATTTCTGGTCCAAAAGTTCCAGTGGGGGAGCTGTTAGTCTGTTGCAGCAAAACAAATGAGGAGTCATGTGGCACCTTAAAGATTAAATAAATTTGTTAGTCTTTAAGGTGCCATAGGACTCCTTGTGTTTTACTTCTGATTTAAGTTGTCCTTTTCCCGAACGACCTATGTGGGTTGGCACATACGCTTTGGGAGCACTCAACAATAGGTAGAGGGTCACTGAATTTAACAGCTTGTTCGTTAGTTATTGGAATAAACCCCACTTGTACAAGTTCTAAATAGCTTGACTAAAATTTCTGTCTCCCGATCAATGTTCTAATGGTTCAAGAGACTAATTCTCCAGTCACTGTAGTCTTCCAGAGTGGAGCAGACTGGAATTCCTAGGGCTTTGAAAGCGGTTTTATAGGACTGTTATGGTGAAATAACCATCTCCCCTAAGGGCTGGACTACGTGGGGAATTTACACTGGATCAGCTACACCTCTCAGGTGTGAAAAGTCCACACCCCTGAGAGGTTGGCACAGCTGCATCTAACCCCTGATGTAGATAGTGATAGGTCACTAGAATTCTTCTGTCAACATCGGCCTCATCAACACTAGAAAATTAGTTTGACTTAATTGTCACCCAGAGCTGGGAAAAATCCACACCCTTGAGCAGTGTAGTTCAGCCAGCCTAAAACCTGTGCAAACTAGGCTGACAGAAGAATTCTTCTGGCCACCTAGTGCCTACTTCCTCAGAGAGGTGGCTCACCTATGATGGGAGATTCCTCCCATTGGTGTAAGTAGTGTCCATGCTGAAGTGCTGCAGAGATGCAGCTGGACTGTAGTGGTTTAAGTGCAGACATACCCTAACTCTGATAGATGTTCTTCCAGTGAAACCTGGGCAGCCAGAACCCACGGGGGAGCTGACTCTACTGATGCCCATTACACTGCTTAAACTGGCTTTTGAGGGCACGTGCTCACCAAAGCTAGAACCCTGCAGTACCAGTGACTGGCCAAGTTTGCTTCTGCTCATCCTGCACTATAGCATGTTCTTGGTATTCTGGCTGGATGATGTCAAACTTGCAGAGAAGGAGTAGAGTAAATCGCTTCACATGTATACAGCTTCCCTCTACCTCCACATGCAAACCCTTCTGGCCAGCTGATGGCAAGCAGGCTGGTCTATCTCTTCTAGAAAATCTAAAAATTGCTAAACTAACAATTTGCAGTGGGTAAGTCCATGGAGAGGCTGTTTTTGGTGGTTGATTGCTTCTTCAGCTCTCCTGATGCCTTCCAGCATTGAAAAGTTGGGTTTCAGCAGAGTCCTTTGAGTAACTGATGTGTAACTCTGGGGAGATACAAGTGGAAACCAATAAAATTGTATCTATTCTTTATAGAAAACCTGGAATGAACAATGGAATACCTGGAAAAACCATCTCATACATACTCAGTCACCATTCATGTCAAATCTTCTTCACCTGGAGGAATCCTGGTTGGGATCCTCAAGTTGCATCCAATGGAGAATGCTGATTTTGCTAATGACTGTTCTGCCTAAGTGTTATACTTTGCAGCCTCTTAAAAACTGAACTCTGCACAAATGTGATCACAGACCTTGGACATGCACTCACACAATGGGGGTCTTTGTCTTTTGAGACTTTTAAGTGACTTCAATATTGCATCTTCATTAAGAACTTTAACATTTTATTTATATTTTGTATGCCATTATTTTTATATTCCCTGGTATGTACAGCATCCTCTGTGTACAACATGTTTACCTCTTGTATGTGGTGTCTGAATCCCAGATTGAGATTTGTTCATTTTAAGTAATATTCAGTAATTATTTTTATGCTGTCTTCCTAATGTTTACATGTATGGCAATTTAATTTTCATGTGTAGTTGTTTACATAAGATGACTGGAAACTTGAGTTTTTAAATATATTAAAATTATTAAGAATGTTGTATAATTTGAAACATTACTCACAGCTGTGTGTGAACTGGAGTCGTATAAAATGGGGTTATTCCTAGACTTTGTCCCTTGTGGAAGGGAATGAGGCATGGGCTTATGGAAAACCTAATATTTGGTAATGTAACTAGGCTGTTATGATGTATAAGCAGAGGGCTGAATTAACTTGCATTCAGACAGTTTGTTCCACACAGTGTTAACTTTTGAGTGCTTGACTCTGCCACCTTGCCACTCCCGTAATGGAGAAATTTTTAAATTTAGTTTTAAAACAGATTTTTTCCAAGGCTGAGAATTATCAAAGGACTTTCACAGGATTAGTCAAGTTTTAAGTCCTTGCTTCAAATCAAGGGGTATTATTGCTTCTCAATAAAATGGTCTAAGAATCTGACAAGTAAAACAATATATTTTTCCCTCTAACCTTCTTGGAAATGGCTGGCTGGCTCTCAGTGGACAATGGGGGGAACTGTCAGATGAAAGAGTGTGTGGCAAACAGACTACCCTCATACTACCCTGCAAGTTCCTAGATTCAAGTTCTTCATATAGGCTTTCATTTGAGAACACGCTGGACCCCTGTCTCCATTTGGTTTGGAGGGTGAGGCTATGTAGGAGGAGAGCTCAGTGAACTATGTTTCCAAGCTGTAGGGAGGAATGTCTGGCTAACAGGCTACTGAGATTGAATACAGCAAACAGTGATGGTGGGGAGGAGGTGCCTGGGAAGGTGAAAGAGAAGGAGAGATTTAATATTGTGTGTATCATAGTGTTGCTCCTCTTTAACAAAAACCAAGCCTGTAGACATGTACAGTGTCCAAACTGAGCAACAAGCAAAAGTAATGTGTATAGAGGAAGGGGGAGATATTCCTCCTGTGTCAAAGGCTCTGATCCAGGCTAAGATGGCCTGATAAAGGATGTATTGAAAACTCAGCAGCCAGACAGAAGCCTCTGCAACCTTTGATTTAAATGTTTTCAGTTCATGTTTTAAGTGTAAATAATGAGGCCAAGAAGCAAATCAAATTTGTTAGGTTTGAACCTATGTTGCAGCTGCAGATAATTTAAGTTAGTGGAGAACAGAGAGGGAAAGAATGCATGATGAAATAGTTGGTTAACGCAAACAGGAATTACAATATAACCCTATATTGCAATTCTATTCACATTCCAAGATGGAAAATAGTTTACCTAGAAGCGGTTAGTCCTTGGATAAAAAGAATGGGTTCTCTTCTAAAATTGTTTTTAGAATCACTAACACCCTTTAATTAATTGGCATTAAACCTGCTTTTTACCATATCTGTATTTGCTACCATAATTAAAATACCTTTTACTCCCTCACTGGCTGTTTAATATTAAACATTATCTTAATTATTATCTGCATAAATGTCATTCCAGTATAGTCAGATTTCCCCCACAACCATCCCATTTCAGCTAAAATTCTTCTTAAAACCAGTTAGAACCAGACATGTTTACTGTGTGACCTGGGGTCACATCCTAACATATCTCTAACCTGTCTCACTTTACCCACTACTATCAAGCCTACATTTAGGCCCCAACAGCTGGTCTCCACATAGTTTTCAGCATGTTTCTATTTAACTTAGACAAACAGCACATTATAGGCTATCTGTGCCATGAAGTGAAGTATGGTCAAGGCTTCTGAAATACCACAGCTATGTCTACACTGACAATTTAAGTCGACTTAAGGAGGCTGAAGTCAACTTAAATTAAGCCACATCCACACTAGGCTTTCATTAAGTCGACTTAAGGTCAATGTGGACGTGGAGTAACCCTTAAGTTGACTTTATTAAGTCAACTGAAGGGGGGTTAGGTCGACTTAACAAAGTGGATTAAGTCAACTTAACTTAACAAAGTCGACTTAACTTTTCTAGTGTCGACATAGCCCATGTGTCTTGATTGTGGGAGGATGTTGCTGGGTTGATACAGAAGTACCCAACATGTGCCCCAACCTGCCTTTTGGTTTTTATTTTTTGTTTTCATGACAGCCCTAGAGAGGGAACTTCTCGGTCAAGGTCCACAAACACCATAGCAATAGGATTGCACGGAGAAATGCCATTAGCCAACTCCCTGCTTTATGTGTGACCAGCCCTTCAGAAGTCTATCCGCCTGAATCTGTTTCAATAAAAGTCCCACGCTGATAGCTAGGGCAATGTTGTCGGGTGTCCTGATGTTGTCAGGACTGTCTCAATATTAGAACCTTTGTTTTACATAGCCAACTGTACCCCCCTCCAAAAAAAAAAATCCTGATTTTTCTCACTTGCAATCTGGTTGACCTACTGCTGAAGGAAAATATAGACCCAAATGAAGGTCTTGCTAATAACACTTGCCTCAAGAACTGATTTTAGTGCTAAACTTATCACAGCATGAACCCTCTCTCGAGTCAGTCTAGGCACCTGTGCATCCCATCTTGTGCTGCTGTGTGGGAGACATCTGAAGGAAAGAACAGCCTCAAGCTGGCTTTGCAGCCTCTTTCCCTGCTAGGCTAAAAGCTGCTGTAACTTTGTTTCCTGTGCAGGATGAGGGTGCTGAGCACAAAGCAGCGCTAACACTTCCATTTCCTGCTGTGACCTCTGAAAGCCAGAGTGCCCCCTAGAAGGAATAATGCATGAGCACTGGGTAATCTAAAATCTCATCAGTTACACTTGAAAGCTGCTCTTCCCTCTCTGATGGGAAAATCAGTATTTACTGCTGCCATTAGAACAACTAAGGCAGTGCAGTCTGCCTCAATTAATAACTGTTAAGGCGATAGCATTCCATATGCCAAGCAATCATTTGTTCAACAATTCCGGACAGCAGCCGTGACTCAAAGGAACCCTGGAGCACTTAGATCTTTTAGCTACTGTTGGTTAGTGTCAAAAGATAGTGGGAGGGGAGAGACGCCTGCAGTGTTTTTATGTGTGTGATGGGTGTTAGAGATTGTCTCTAAAGACTTGCACCTAGGCAGATAAGGGAAACTAATAAAAATTTGAAAATGTTTAATGTGTTTGCATTTTCGGTAGT
Organism: Pelusios castaneus; assembly: GCA_007922175.1. Taxonomy (NCBI): domain Eukaryota; kingdom Metazoa; phylum Chordata; order Testudines; family Pelomedusidae; genus Pelusios; species Pelusios castaneus. Next base: position 10,378,236 of record ML685815.1, read on the forward strand.
GCTGGTAGCGATTCCTAGAGTTAAGCTACCTGGCACTTTTCCATTCTGTTTTCAGTTGATTATAACTTTGCCAAACTTAAACGGTTTGGGTTGAAATTTCCCATGCTGGGTGACTGTCTCAGCTATAGTGGATGGGCCCCATCTGAGACTGAGGCTAGGGAAAAATACATTGTTTTGTCCATGTTTAAAATAATTACAATTCCTGCAATTGTTTCAGTGAGACGCTTTAGCACCCACCCCCATGAAGCAGGGATTCGCGTGTGTGTGTCCATCTGTCCGTCCGTCCGTCCAGCCATCCATTGGATAACATGGCTCACATTTGGCCAACTCATGAGCCTTTTTTCAAAATCTCAGTTCACACATGCTCAGTAGAGACGTGTTAGAGTTTGCACTGAGGTTCCACCCTGACAGGTGCTTGTCTAACCTGCTCTTAAAAATTTCCAATGATGGAGATTCCACAGCCTGCCTAGGCAACTTATTCCAGTGGTTAATCACCCTGACAGTTAGGGATTTTTTCCTAATGTCCAACCTAAACCTCCTTTGCCATAATTTAAGCCCATTGCTTCTTGTCCTATCATCGGTGGTTAAAGAGAACAATTTTTCTCCCTCCTCCTCATGAAAACCTTTAGGTACTTGAAAACCGTTATCATGTCCCCTCTCAGTCTCCTCTTTTCCAAACTAAAGAAACTAAACAAACCCAGCTCTTTCAATCTTCCCTCATCAGTCAAGTGTTCCAGACCTTTAATCATGTGTGTTGGTCTTCTCTGGATTTTCTCCAGTTTGTCCACATTTCCTGAAATGAGGCGCCCAGAACTGAACACAATACTCCATGCAAGAGCTGTGCACCTCTACAAATCAGAGCCCCATGTTTCAGATTGGTCACCCAGAAAAATGAAGCTTGCACAATTAGAGACCACCTGTGAAAAAATTGGTTTAAGTGACTTCTCCAGTGTAACAGAGGAGCTCTGCAGCAGAGGTATGGGTAAAATCTGGTTGCCCAAGGCAATGTTCAACTGTCCTAACCATGGCTATGTCTACACTTGTTCAAATAAGTTGACTTAGCATGTCCGCACTGTAAATGTAGGTCGACTTAAAGTTGACCTTGTCACATCAACTTAGAGCGTCCACACTGGATGCCTAAGTCGACTTGTAGGGGCTAAGTGGACCTGGGAGTGGTGCATGGTGGGAGGGGGGCACCCCGGGCAACCCTTCAAAAATGCCAGGGAGCTCAGCGTTTTCCCCATTGTACCAAAGTACATGGGGGCTGAGTAGGACAGGGACAGGGACAGGGTATAGGAGCGAAGTGGGCAGGGCTGTGTCCTGACCTGTGGGTGGGCATGCCAGGCTCTGGCTGTGCCAGGCACCCTGGGAGGGAGGTCAGTGGGGGAGCCCTGGGGACCCTTTAGGTTGACTTAGGGCTAAGCCACGTCTACACTGGCTTAAGTCGACTTAATAAAGTCAACTTAGCCAATAAGTTGAAGCAAAACTAGGTTTTATTAAGTCAACTTACAATTTCCTTAAGTCGACTTAAGGAAACTAGTGTGGATGCAGAGTAAATTAAGTTGACTTAAGTAGGCTTAAGTCAACTTAATTTACAAGTGTAGACGCACCCCATGAGAATATCCTTTTCTTCCAGTAATCCCCTGCCTCATCCATGGCACACCTTCCAACCTCTGCAACAAATTCAGCAGCAGACCTATGGACAACAGCCTCCTTTCATGGCATAGCCCTGATTCATCCCCACAGCACGGCCCATTCTGGAAAAATAGCATGTGATCATGTAATTCAAGACTGTATCCTAATGTAACGTACAAAGGTGGGGAGCAAACCTGGGCAACCAGAATTCTGGCATTTCCTAACTTTGAGTGCTTGACTTTGCAGCCATAATAACATTTCCTCCAAAAACCATGCCATTCAAAAAAGCTATACATACCTAATGAGCATTGCCAGTCTGTTCTGTAGCTGCACCAGGTTCCTCACAGCTTGATGCCAGAAAAAGCATTTATACTTGCCATGCCCAAATAGCAAGGCAAGAAGAATTGTACATGGCTGATTACGTTGTGCACAGCAGCAGATCTGGCTGGCTTGCTGTCCAGGATGCTCCCACCGTTGACTTACGACACCCTTCTTTGACTGCCATAAAAAGTCGCAGTCACTTAGTACCTGTATTGCAATTTAGTTTTGTAACTCACATCATAATATTCCTTCACCCAGAGGTGGCTTTTGTGGTAGGTGAAGCAGGCACATGCCTAGGGCCCTGAGTAGTAAGGGACCCCGTAGCCTGCTTCACCTACTCCAAAAGCCATGCCTGCCTCAGTCGGCAGCAGGAGGAGGAGCTGGCCGCTGGGGCCTGGGGCCAGTGGTGGGGAGCTGGGGCTGGCGGTGGGAGGGGTGGAGACTGCAAAGGGGGGCCGGGGCTGCAGTGGGGAATGGGGTGGCCAGGGCCAGCAACGGAGGGGCCAGGCCCTGGGGGGCAGCAGGAGGCTGAGTAGGGGACCCCGTGGGTCTATAGGGCCCCCAATAGCCAAAGTCCACCTCTGCCTTCACCTATCTGTGTGCAGATCCCACCACGTCTCCTAACCCTGCTCATATCCTGGCTACTAGATCCCTTGGCTGTTGGGTCCAGAAACACAGCCTTCCACTGCTGATCGCACAGAGACACTCCAGCGGCTGCTGGTCAGTGAGACTCATCTATCCAGGCCCTTGGCCTCTGTCCCAAATAACTGAGCACTGAAGTGCAGCTCACATGTTTGATCAGCAGAGGGCAGTGGCGCAGTTACACTGGAGCCAGCCCAGGGTGCTTTTAGTGTGCATGGAGCTGGGGCAATTACAAGCTGTGGGTTGTGGGGGTGCCTGAGGGTTTCCGTAAGGAGATGAGAGCGAGTCCTTCCCTTTCCTTCATCTGGTCACACTTCAGACGCACCCCTTCGCTGTAGTGCTCCACACAGCCCCAGTGCAGAGGAAAAGAAGTCCCTCAGCTGCAGGTAAGCGGGAGAGGTCGCTGGCCTCCCCTGGGCTCTTCTTGCAGGAGAGGGCGCACGGGAGATAGGGGGATTATAATCACATCTATGCGGGTGATTATTCTCTGCTGATTACTGTGGTATCTGAACACCTTCCGTAGCTTCCCTAAGTGACATGACGTGCCTCTGCTGTGTGTGTTTCTTTCCCCCAGGCCTCTCCTGGGAGGGAGGAGGATCAGCTAGGCCAGTTTGAAGAGGAGCATTTTGCACTGGGAACAGAGTGAGGTAGTTCTTAGGCCCTGCAGCAGTGAGTCGCACAGGTTGGGCCCAGCCTTGGAGAATGCTCCGTTCCCTGCTGCCCTTCATGGTGAACAATTCCTGGGGCCGAAGGAATGCAGCTCACAGCTGCAGCCCTGATCCCTTTTTAAAGAGCAAGCTGCTAGATATCCTGGATCCAGCTTGTTAGGAGCGGTAAAGCCGTGCCCTGGATCCCAGTATTTTATGGCAAGTCAGGTTAGTGAGTGGAATGCAGAGCTGGGCATTCCAGACACTGCAGAGTAAGCCATGTATGAATGTGTAAGTAACTAGGGCAGCACGGCAGGAAATGCAGATGGGCTAACAGGCTGGATTCCTTCCACTGAGCCCGACAGCAACCATTACAAAAAGCATTACATTGCTCGCCCATCTGGTTCCCAGGACTCCCCTGCCCTCGCACAATGGTTGGCTCCTTCACCCCTCTTCTCTCAAGGGCATGTTAACTTGGAGGGGCAGTTAAATGCCCCATTTTCCATTGCAAGTGGGATTTTCAGAGAAGCCTCTGTGAAATTAGGCACTTAAATTCCATTGAATTAGCATTCAGGGAGTCTCCCTCCCTCAGCCTCCTTTAAAAATCCCAGCATTCATTGCCAATAGATGCACCAGCACCATCGACCGAGCCAGAGCGACTGATGGTGTTGAACTAGAGATACATGAGTAATAACTTTTACTCGGTTGAAAAGCACTTTATAAAGGAGGGCTGTAGTATACATGATGGTACATTCTGCTTCTGATGCTACTGGGCAACACTGACGCTTCTATGGTTTCTGCTGGATCCTGAAGGTGTGTCTGTGGCAGGGATTGTGATACAAGGATACATCTTACAGATGAGGAAACTAAGGTATAGATGGAGATGTGAATGCACAAGGCTGACCCAGGAACAGACTCTAGTTTTCCTGCACCTCAATCCAATACTGTGTCCACTAGGCTACATCACCTCTTGCAAATACCAACGCTAGCAAGTTCTCATCTGCCTCCCTACTGAGCTGTGATAGACCATTCTTCCTTTCTGAGGAACAGACAAGGTGGCTGATTTTTTTTTTCCAGACTAAATTCTATGTTTCAAACAGTCCCTCTGAGTTCTCTGTCCATCCTGTATTCTCTGGAGAGACACAGACAAGAAAACCACCAAGTCTTTCTTAACTACATGAAAGCCTGCAGTTAAATAAATAGTTACGAGCTCATCATGACCACAGGTATTATTGCCATGTAGCTTTCATTCGCCTGTTCACATTCTTGCTCTGCCAGACTAATATGTAACCCAAGGAAGGACCATTCACTGTTTCCTTTGAAAAACTGGTTCCCTCTTGCCACATTTTCCTGCAAACTTGTTCTGGGCTAGCTCAGAGAGATAGTGTTTTCCACTGCCATCTCCTTTCCAGGAGTGTCAGAGACAGAAAGAGATGCAGGCAAATTTCTTGCCTTTCTTGTATTTATTTATTTAAAATATCCTTGTTTTGTTCCATAGCAAAGTGCAGCTGACTGCACAGTTTCCATCCTTAAGTGGCATTGAGTGAAGATCTGGAACCCTCAGGATTCATTTCTAAGCACGTAAGCTATTTTATTCAGACCTTAGTATTTCTTTTAGTGCTGCCACTGTCCAAACATTGCTCCTGTTTTCCTTGCTTGGAATAGTTTGGTGTCTCTGAAATGCTCTGCACAAAAGCGCTCCCTTCTATGAAGCTTTCTCCATGCATTATTGTATGCTGTGTTCCTGAAATGCAACCCCACAGTCGCATCATTGAAACACTCGATTCACTAATCGCAGTTGATGGTACATTCTGCTTCTGATGCTACTGGGCAACACTGACGCTTCTATGGTTTCTGCTGGATCCTGAAGGTGTGTCTGTGGCAGGGATTGTGATACAAGGATCTTTCTGCCAATCCTCTGGGCACAAAGTTCTTGCCCATTTCACACCCACCCACTGCCCCAATTATTTGTCCTGGCCTGTGGCTCTGGGTTCATGTAAGCAGTCGCAGCTTTGCCAGCCATTGAGTTTGCACCATCTGCTGTGCAACACACAGTGGGCCATATTCAGAAAGGGCCAGATCATGAGATTTTGAAAAGAAGGAAAGGGTGTCTGGAGTCCAAGAGCCTGATTTTGATCTCTCACACACTGGGTTTACCTCGTCTAGCTGTGTGAAGTGCTGGCTGTGTGAAGTGATTCTGTGATGCCTTGAGAGAGGTCAGGTTGAGCCCCGAATGCCATTTGTCCTCTACAGTTCACCTCCATTCCTCCAGAAACTGGCAGAACCTGTCCCCTGCCCAGGCAGCATTATACTGAGGACGATGCAGCTCAGGGGCAGGGTTGATTTAGAAAGTAAAAGAGGACAGGGTTAAGTCCTGATACCTTCCTTCTCTGTGCTTGTGGACCCCTTCCCCAAGAAGATGAGTCATCTCTGCTTCCTCCTGGGTGGCTGTAGGGATCAAAGGAGGCTGTGGCTCGTGGTTTGGAGAGGAGGGAGACTTCTGACCATTGGGTCTCTGCTGTGGCCTTTTCTTTGAGCCCCCAGGAAGCATGTTCCCAGTGGTCTTGAGTGAGGCCAGGAGCCTGCGTGTTGTCCTCTCATTGCAGGCTTTGAGAAACAAACACTGAAGGTGATGGATCATGCTGAGAAGTGAATGGTGTCAAGGAATATGCTTGCCACAAAAGATGTCTCCATGGATTCCTTTCTAGAGTCCAACAAAAACTGTTTGACTTGAGCTGAGTGTTCTCAACCACTGACCCATGCCACCAACGCCCTTGGTACGAGAGGAGTGCATGAGATCCTTTGTATAGCTGATGCCTCAATGCTCTTAAGAAAGCTTCAGCTCAGCAATCTGTACCAGTCTCCTTCCAACTGCCTTTTTTGCCAAAGCAGCCTCCCCCTTCAGGAGGTGATCCAAGAGTCCCCTCTACAAACAGAGCTGGGTTTCCTGACTTCCTGCTGTTGGGGGGGTCTGCCAAGTGCTTTGCAAAGGCACAACATCTTGTCTCCCCTTGGAAGGGTAGCATCTTCCCACGTTTCCCAGATACATCCTCGAATTCAGGGGTGTACTGGTCGGGATCTAATCTTGGTGGCTCCAGCCATCTCTGTGATGGGATAAATGAAGACCAAGTCCCTGACCTCCTTCAGACGCTGAGACCACTGAGATCTGGTCTGGGTCTAAACTCCATGGTTCAATCACCTTATTACTCCAGTCTCTTAGGTGTCTTTTGCCCTCAGCCAGCTTAAATCTTGTGGTCAGGGAAACCATGAGTCACCTGAGCATGTTGTGTTTAGAAGTGCCATAGGACTCCTTGTTCGTGTATGGGAGTAACTCATGGACTCAGGTTCCAGGCATCACATGGTCACATGATGCTGATGTCCAATCAGAACTGAGAAACTATAGACCCAGGTAACATGGGTGTGTGAAGGGGACAGACATGTACTTGCATTTTCTGGTTCTTGTTTGACCTGGACATTCAGGCTCTTGCTCCCAAATCATCTTCAGCTTGAGTATTGGATTAGGAAGAAGGCTCCCATGATATTCATTAAACAAGCTGAAAGCAGTTTCAAGATGAAATAAGATGAAATGAATGGCCAGATGAAATAAGAACTGGAGACAAATATGGACGTGATGAGGAAAAAAAAAGAGAAAAAAAACTGATCCTTCCTTCTGTGTTAAAAGGATAATCCAGATCTATTGGGAATTCGTGTTGGGAGTAGCTGCATCACAATTACAAGTAAATCATTTCATTGATCGCTCCATAGCAACTGGAATTCATGGGCTGTGAAGAGTGAAGGTCTGGAAACCTCAGTTTCCCTTCTCCTTTGCAGTAGCTCACTCAATTTAAACCATTTAATGAATAAGAACAATACTCTTGAAAACACTGCTGCAGTCCTAATTAGTTTGGGAATCTTCCAAAAAAAAAAAAGCATAAATTGGTCATTGAAGCCATATTTAGGAACCATCTTTAATCATTAAATTTATAGAATCATAGGAATGGAAGGGACCTCACAAGGTCATCTAGTCCAACCCTCTGCTAAAAAGCAGGACCACTCCCACTAAATCACCCCAGCCAGGGTTTTGTCTAACCAGGCCTTAAATATTTCCAAAGATGGAGATTCTACCACCTCCCTAGGTAACCCATTTCAATGCTTCACCACCCTCCTAGTAGAGAAAGTTTTTCCTAATATCCAACCTTGACCTCCCCAGCTGTAATTTGAAACCATTGCTCCTTGTTCTGTCCTCTGTTACCATCGAGAACAGCCTAGCTCCCTCCTCTTTGGAGCACCCCTTCAAGTAGTTGAAGGTTGCTATCAAATCTCCCCTCAGTCTTCTCTTCTGTAGACTAAATAAGCCTAGTTCCTTCAGTCTCTCCTCCTAAGTCAAGTGCCCCAGTCCCCTAATCATTTTTGTTGCCCTCTGCTGGACTCTTTCTAATTTGTCCACATCCTTTTGGTAGTGGGGAGCCCAAAACTGGACACAGTATTCCAGATGCGGCCTGACCAGTGTTGAATAGAGGGGAATTATCACATCCCTCGATCTGCTGGCAATACTCCTACTTAATATTATTTATTATTCCCTGTGGTTGACAGATGTCATATGGTGATATGGTCCTGACCCAGGCAACTCGTGTACAACTAAGGCTATGCAGCTTAATGGTGCCGAAAGTTGGATTCAAGTGACTTGCCTGAACTGTGCATTCTCCAAAGGATAAGCAGACTGAAAACATTCAAGTGGGTCACACCCTGGCCATCTTTAAACTGCCCGATTCCCCCCACCCTGAGAACATACAAACACAAATGGTTGATAGTCTAGGACAGTGGTTCCCAACCTTTTCTCTACCGTGGCACACCTTGATACCTTCAAATTGTTTCGAGGCACACCACTATTAAAAATTCATGAATATTCATAAACCACCACACACTGGTTGGGAAATGCGGCTATGTGGAGTGGTGGGGTAGCAGGGAGGGGTGGAAAGAGTGGGGGGAGGTCAGGAGTCGTTGTGTGGGGTGGCAGGAGAGAGTGTGGGGAGCAGAGCAGGGCAGGGGTGGCAAAAGAGGGCATGGGTAGACATTTGGGGAGCATGGTAAGGGTGGCAAGAGAGAACAGGAGTGGCTATGTAGGGTGAACCTAGGGAAAGGGAGGGCAGGGGCGGGGCCAGATCCCACCGTCACGGGTGTCCCCGGGTCTGGGGCACAACGGAGCCCGCTGCCACCAGACCCCAGGGCAGGCCGGATCAGGCCGCTACCAGGGCGGGCCGCTGCTGGCGGCTCCAGAGCTGCTGCATCAGGCCGGATAGGGCTGCCGCCGGCTCCGATGCCACTATGGCAGGCAGGATTGGGCCGCCGCGGGTTCCAGGACCACTGCCGCCAGCGGCTCCGGAGCCACCGGATCGGGCTGCCGGCTCCAGGGCTGCTGGGGGAGGCCAGATTGGGCCGCCACAACAACCCTCTGCCCCCCCACCATCCCATGCCTCCCCCAGCAACCCTCCAACCCGAATGCCCCTCCCCAGCCTAACTGCAGTGAGTGCAGCAGCCAGGCTTTTTCCCACCCTGCACAGCCCACGTGGCTGGGCAGAGCAGGGCGGGAGATTTCAATGAGCCCCGCTCCCAGCAGTTTCTCGTGGCACACTTTAGGTGATGCTGCGGCACACCGGATGGGAACCACTGGTCTAAGACTCAAGGGGGGTTGAGCACCTGGTTACCACTGTTGGCCTGCACGTGGTTTGTTTTGCTGAGTGCTAAATATTCTCCACATGTGGTACATGTCCACAAATTGGTCAAATACCAAAAAGAATATGGATGGCTCATTCATTCCCTTCCACCCAGCTGGTTGCAGACCTTGCAGGAAGAGTTTGCTTGCGGCAGGGAATGGCAAATCTGCTATAGATGCCTTTCAAATCTGATCCCCGAGGTGCACCTTGAACTCCATCGTGGGGATCCCTCACTCTCCGAGGGAGCTGTGTCTCATTACAGTGCTGCACAAACACCCCTAGGGGGCAGACAGTGCCTTCCTGCCTGACAGCTCTGTGTCTCGGGACTGCTCAGCTCCCTGGCAGAGGAGAAGGGCAAGTTCCACAATCCAGCGCCCCTGTACACTCTTCAGGTCTAGGGCGGGCACCCCCAATTGGACCAGTCTGACAGCTGGCACACAGCCCTCAGTGCTGGGGTGCTTGTCAAGGAAAGGAAAAGCAATAAGCCGCCCCATCAGTCATGGCAGCAGGGACCATGTGAATGTTCCCAGCAGAACAAACCAGCAAATACTACAGCACATTGCCCACCCGCTCCTTCCTGGTTATTATGCTGCGCTGTTACTGCAGTGCCCAGAGATCCTGAGCAGGGCTGCGTTTCACTAGCCATGGTGCGCATGCACACACAGAGTATGAGTTAGTCCCTGAGCAGAAGAGCCTTTTTTTTCCATCAGTCATTAACGATGCAATGGAAACAGCTCAATGCCAAACAATCAGCTACTCCGATTACGCTGCAGTGCCCATCCCCCGGCCAGTCCCCACATCTTCCAGACCCTGGCCCCGATTCAGGAGGAGATTTATGCATGTGTCTAATTTGAAGCCCATGAATAATTGATTCTTTTGCTTCAGATTGGATACTTGGTTAAGGACATTCCTGTGAAGCACCACTCTGGGTACTGAAATTGGGGAGGGAGTGGAGGTGATGGATGAAGACGTAGTTGGGGGTGTTGTAGGAATGGGTGGGAAGAAAGAGTCTGGCTATTCAGATGGACGAATGAAAAAATGAGCAGGTGTCAGAGGACTGAGCCAGTGCATAGGGATATGGCCGGGGTTATGTGTGCTTACTGCTCCTTTAAGGCCTGGAACAGCCTGGGCTAGCTGAGTGCTAGTGGCAGGGTGGGAGACTGAGGAAGAGAGAAGAGGCAGAAGGGTAAGAGTTATCTCACTATGCCACCTCAGTTCCTTGTGCTTATCGCTTCATTTTCTTTATTGGGATTTGGCAATGGCAAAGAATCATGGAAAGAACCGCTGTCCTCCAACGCTAGACAAGGAACTCTGGTAGGACAAGAAAACACAGCATCCTTCCTCACCAGGCTCTCTCTGCTTCCCAGTACAGCTTCTGCCTTCCCTGGTCCCACTCCTATGGAGCTTTCTTTTGCAAATGTAAAGAAACAGACCACTTCTCCATGCTGCAGTTCTTGTTTATTTCAGCCATGCCGGGGGGGGGGGGATATTGTTATTATTATTTCTAAAATTTCAGTGGCGGTTTCCTTCCCTGGCAAAAAAAAGTTGGAAAACATTTCACAAAAAGCTGTCACTATCGTTTGAGTCAAACAAACAAGGAATCCTGGGATACTTTTAAAGACTAACAAGTTTATTTATCGCATGAGCTTTCGTGGGAGAAAATCCCACTTCGTCAGACGCTTTGAAGATGGGAATCTTACAGAAATTCTCTTTTGAGTGTCTCTGCAGCTTCACAGCCCCACTTGACATGGGGCAGCACTTGCTATGGCCACAGAGAAGGGACTAGGGTTAGAGTTAGCTGAGACCAAGCTGCTGGGGCTGGGTGGGCAGCAGGATTTGGTGTTTTCCAAAAATAACATCACTTGGTTGGAAAAAGATGAGACAGAATCTTTTAAAGACATGTTAGTTAAACATCTCTACCTGTGGGTTTTGCACCACTTTCACTGGATCATTTTGGAATTGGTCTGGTTAACGTTGTATAACACCCTAGTGGTTTTTAATCTGTCGTCCACCAACCCTTAGGGATCCACAGATTGTCTAAAATTTCCAAAGGGATCCACACCTTCAGTTGAAATCTTTTAGGGGTCCACAGCTTAAGAAAGGTTGAAAAGCACTGCCCTGGAGTGGCTACAGCTACACTGCGACCACTGGTAGAACATATTCCCTACACTTAGGAAAATAAACTACACTGGTGTAAGCCACCTTTGAACTGTTGCAGGTGGGACGCCCGAGGTCGGGCTGGAGCAAAGGGGCTTCATCGGCACTATGGCCTTCCACCCCCTCGAGTTACCCAGTGCGCAACCCCAGATGCAGCCAGGGGCATCAACAATACCAGTACAACTGCCATGACTGGGTTGTACTGATTCAGCTATCTTGGCAAAAAGAGTCACACTCCTAACAGAAATAGTGAAATCAGTACAAAAACTGTGGATAGACCAGGACTAAAACAGGAAGGTTACGAGTTTGTCCTCCTGAGAGATAGTGCCATCCAGTGGCTAGGGTACTAGCTGGGGGGGGCGGGGTAGAGGAAGAGGAGATCTACCATCTGTTCGTGGCTCTGCCACCACCGTGCTGTGTGAGCTGGGTAAACTGCCACTCCGCCTCAGTTTCCCTCCCACTCTTTGGTGTGTCTATTTAGACTGGAAGCCTCTCCAGGGCTCTCACTGTGTTTATACAGCAGCCATCATAATCTCAGCGGGGGGTCTACGGGCGTGCAAACAAGCTGAAATGATGAGACGTGTCTCTTCTGTGGATCAAAGACAGGAAAATGAGTGTTATTAGTGTCTATCAGGTATGTATTTTAGCTGATCAAGTGTGAGAATACTGGAGGCTTTAGACATCTCTGGGATGAGAGATCAAAGCCAGGACTCCCCCACAGCAGCCACAGCCAGTGGCAGTGCAGAGATCCTGCTGTGTGTGGGCGTACCAGATCCCTGTCCCGCTGGTGTTTTAATCAACCAGTCAGACTCTTTCCATTGTGTCCATCACCTGCACCTTGCTCCCTCCACCACACTCTGCTTAGTCATCTCAGAACACCCCATGATCAACACCCTTTGGTGACTTACATCACGCAGGGCGTGGAGGAACATTACCCTGCTGAGAGCAGTCACAGGATATAAATGGCCCGGGGAGAGAAGTAACATACGCTCCAATTGTGTCAGTCTCTTCGAGGAGCCGGTTACCTGCTCTTCAGAGGGTCTGAATGGCTGCATCCTAGATAATGCTACAAGCAAGTAAAGAGGAATTCCATCTGGCAGTGCTAACTGGCCACGTGCTGGAACATGTCAGGCAGCTGCACCCTGAGCTGTGAGCACCACTGGGTAACTAACCTTCCCAAAAATCAGCACATGTTCTGAGGTTAGTAAATCACAGAGATAACAGGAAATTTGTTTGCCACAGATTCCATTTCAAGCCAGACTTACGGAGAAGCCTGGCTCCTGAGAGACACAGGACTGCCTAATCATTATTATTGTTATTCCTCGCTTCTGTCACACTGCCCCTAACTCAAGCAGCGCCTGTGTGCTGGATGTTGCCCGGGCACTTTTGGGGAGTGTATACTGGAGCTGGAAGTATGTGCCTACCTTTGTGCTGGCTCTGATCAGCTAGCAGGCTAAAAGGAGCAAGGTAGGCACAGTAGGCCGAGCTGCCCTGGGGACGATCCCCTCTGAATCCCCAGGTGTTACTCAGCTAGCCTCTCCCACTACCAATGCTACCGTCTATTTTCACCATGCCCTTGATCAGAGGAAGCAGAGCTGCACTGAAGGCCACTGACAGCAAGAGCCATCCCTGTCCCAGATGACAATCTCAGCATGGGAAGCAGATTGGGCTAAAGGCAACCAGCAACTCTCTGGTAGAGCGAGGACCAGAACCCAGCTCTTCTAGCTCCCAGCCTGGTGCCCCTCCCTCGCAGGAAGTTAGACCACGGGTCTGGGTGCCAGGACTCCAAGATTCACACCCCTTGATATGATTAATATCGGGTGCCTCCATTTTGGGTGCCTAGCTGGAGACATCTATAAGAGAACCTCATTTGCAGAGGTGCCACCATGGAGACCCAAGAATCAACACCCAATAGTAGCGGTCATTTTTTAACCCATTGTCCTTAATCACCTTGTGCCTTAGTTTCCCCATCTGTAAAAGGAAGCGAATGGCAGTGTTTTCCTACCTCACAAGGGTGTCAAGGGAGTTAATGTGATAACCTATGTGGTGTAAACTGCATTGAGATCCTTAAACAGCCTGGGCAAAACATTATTCTTCCATCTGCAGCTTTGCTGTCAGGGTCCCGCCCTGACTCAGACAAAACTCCTCCGGAAATCAACAGCAGTGAGGATGGAGGGATGATTTCAGGACCAAACTCCCAGAGTCCACACCCCTCCCGATTACGAGGAGCCCCATCTGAGGTGTTGCAGAGGTGCCATCTGCACATCCCACCTAGAGCTCTGGCAGGTTAAAGGTGATGTCGATGCCGACTGTTTAGGGGTGGAGTAATTACAGAGCCATGACATGGCAGAGGCATTATCTTGTACTGCCTCCCTATTGTTCTTAAAGGTGTGTTGTGACATTTGTACTTCCTTCTGGCAGAGAGCGAGCAGGCAAGGGAGAGACTATAGACCACAATGCTGCAGCCGAGCTGTGCTCTTTGATGAAGGTCGCCCAGTGGAAGGATTTCAGTATGGTCGTCTCCACACACATGGGCAGATGCGCTGGGATATTCATCATTGCTTTCATATGTGATGTGGCTGGATTGATCATCCTCCTCCTGGGAATCTTTGCCCAGCTGGAGTACTGGGACTTTTTTATTTACTCAGGGGCGCTGCTTCTGGCTTTCAGCCTGGTCTTCTGGATATTCTGGTACATGTTCAACATCGAGGTCCCCTTTAAGGAGCTAGGATTTTGACTCCCCTATGATGATGGGAAAGGACCGATGGTATCTACGAGTTGGAGAAGCAACACTTCAGCAGCTGGGAAATATCTGAAAGCTTCACTCAACTGCAGAAGAGCTTTAACCGGCCCCCACAGTGAAGGCACCTGTTATTTCCCATGCCCTCATTCATCCAGCAAGCCTTCCAGTGGAAAGGTATGTAGAACATAGTCATTCACGTAACAGGTGAACAGAAGAATCCACAGAGTCCCATGTTAGTTCTTGCCAAAGCTGCTGGGCATTCCCGCAAATGGTAGGACATAGTGCCTCTAAAGCAATTTTTATTGATAAAATGCTTTAGAACAAATGAACAGTGGGATGGAAAATGTTTTCTATCACATCAGCAGGACTTGAGTGAGTCTGGGGAGCAGAAACTCCAAGACAGGCAGACCAACCACATTTATATTGTTTGCTCATCACATGATATTGTGAATTGCAAATTCTGGATCCCCTTCAAACAGCCTCGCCTTTAGACAGGGCATATTGAGTGAACAACAAGCCAACAGCAGTTGCGATTTGTGCAAATAAGAAAAACCAACAAGATTAAACCAGCTGCAGTGAACAACCACGCAACAGAAACTTCGAGGTTCCATGCAAATGGCCTATATAAACAAACATGGGCGGGTGGACTGAGGGCATTCACTTCTTTGATGCTAACAAGAGCCATGTATGTGCAGCGAAGACAAGTAGTCATAAAGAGATGATGGGAATAAACTCAGTGAATCAACAAATTGCAGTTTGCTCTTAAACACTCACTGTATTTGGTTATCTGGTGTGGTCACGCTGAGAGGCTTTGTACAGATTTGAAAGCTTTTACCAGTTGTGAGAGCTATTTCCAGTCCAGATAATGGGGAATAGTGGTAGAACCATTAAAGGCTTCAAAGCTGGTAGCAAGTGCTTGTGACTTGGTTACAATCTGTTAGTACCTACATGGGGAATAAATAGTTATTAAAGAGCTCATCTGTCTAGCAAAGAAAAGTCTAATGCAAGCCAATGGCTGGCAACCAAAGCTACGGAAATTCAGACTGGAAATAAAGCATACGTTAAGACTCCTGTGGGCCCTGGGCTGTGAGAGTCTGTGAGTGGGCGTCCCCACCACCATCCTCTCCACTGAAGTGGACTGGAGGAAGCAGATGGCTGCCCAATGCCCAGCTGGGTTGGATGCCCAGCCTAGGGCCAGAGTGGTTCCCGGCGCTACTGTGTTGGGAGCCACTCCACAAACTCCAGAAGTTAGTGCGGACCCTAGATCAGCCAGCTGCAGGAGGAGAAGTGGGGGAGGCGAACAGAGCTGGGGCACTGGAGCGAGCTGGCTGGTGCTGCTGTAGGGATAGGGTGGCACTGTGGTGCAGGCCGGTGCAGTGGACAGTAGAGTGCTGAGTCCTGGCCAGGGGCTGGGACATGGCCAGCTTAGGGGTAAGGTGGGCCAACACCAGGGTCTGGGAGCACTGTGTGGGGCCAGAGGCACTTGGGACCCAGAGCAGACCGGCTAGCCCAGCCTGGGGGCAGGGCAGGCTGGGGCTGGGAAGGAGGCCAGATTTATTTTTGCAGGGTAGGAGGGCCCCCCTTAGCCTGGGGCCCTGGGCTGCAGCCCCTAAAACCCCTGCCTTAATCTGGCCCTGTACATTTTTCAGGGTGAGAATAAATAATCATTGGAACAATTTGCCATAGGGTGTGGTGGATTCTCCATCGCTAACAATTTTTAAATCAAGATTGGATTTTTTTCTGACATATCTTCTCTAGGAATATTTAAGGTCTGTGTTAAACAGGATCACAGTCATCCCTCCTAGCCTTGAGATCTATGAAGCTGCTTGCTATGCT
Source organism: Pelusios castaneus (assembly GCA_007922175.1). Classification (NCBI taxonomy): domain Eukaryota; kingdom Metazoa; phylum Chordata; order Testudines; family Pelomedusidae; genus Pelusios; species Pelusios castaneus. The sequence goes on from ML685815.1 coordinate 10,393,931, forward strand.
GTATCCAAGCCCTTGACGTATTTAGATGTCAGCCTGAAATGGTATAGTGGCGCAAGATTTTTTTTAATTCCCACTTAGCTTTTTATTAAAAGAAAGAAAGAAAGAAAGAAAGAAAGAAAGAAAGAAAGAAAGAAAGAAAGAAAGAAAGAAA
>ML685815.1:10394091-10465166 GCA_007922175.1 Pelusios castaneus
AAAGAAAGAAAGAAAGAAAGAAAGAAAGAAAGAAAGAAAGAAAGAAAATATTAAGCTATGTCTACACTTGTAAAGTTAAGTTGACCTTGTTAAGTCAACTTAACAGTAGACACAGCCGTCCACACTGGCTTTAAGTCGACTTAATAATGTCGACTTAGCGCTATTCCCCGTCCACACTGGCTTTAAGTAGACTTAAGAAGTCAACTTAAGGCTTAAGTCAACCTTCAGAGGTGGTGTTATTAAGTTGACTTAAACTGTTATTAGGTAGACTTAAGGAAGCGCTTGAGTCAACTTAATAAAAGCCCAGTGTGGACGTGGCTTTGTGTAGGTCAACTAAAGCGTCCTTAAGTCGACCTAAGTTGCCAGTGTAGACGCACCCTTAGAGACTGTAGCCAAGTCACAAACACTTTCTACCAGCTTAAAAGCTTTTATTGGTTCTATCATTATTCCCCATTATTTGGACTGGAAATGTCTCTACCAACTGGTGAAAGCTTTCAAACTGGTACAAACCATAACAAGCTCCTCATATTATATTCATCATTTACAACCTAACATAACTATACATAGCACATTTGTGATTATTACAGTATGAATGGTGAACATACATCACTGATTTATATTATACATTTTACAAACAATATCCATTTATTAAAATCCAACTAGCTTTCAATCTTCTATTCTATCTTATCCCAATTTTATGTACAGAGATAATACTGAAAGGGGAAAAAATCATAAGCTAAGAAAACACATTGGCTCAAGTTTGCAGATGAGTTTACACTTTGGACATGGATGACTGAGGTGTGTGAGCCTGCAAAGTGTGTAAGAAAACGAGGCTAAACATTACATGATTTGCTAAGAGTTGAAAGAATTTGCTTTTAAAATCATATTGGATGCTCTATAATTGCTGTGGAGACACAGGAGCAAATTTAGCCACAGTGAAAACAGGCACAAGACAGATATTATATTATTTGTTTGTATTCCTGTAGCACCTCAGGGCCCAAGCAAGACTGGAACCACATGGTGCTAGGTGCTGTACAGCACAGAACAAAGACAGGCCCTGCCCCAAAGAGCTGGACAAATCTAAATAACAGAATGACTTTGACTCATTGAGTAAAAGATCTTAAATCTGTTTATGGATGATATTATAATGCTGGTCAAAAACCAAAGCTAAAGCAATGGCTTGTATAGTCTAATCTATGCACATTTTATACAGTACAAAGCCTCTTTTAATAATTGATGATGAAAAGGGATATTGCTAGTGAAAGTTATTATTCTATTAATTTGTATCGTGGTCATTCCAGGAGTCCTGCAGTAGGACCCTACTGTGCTAGGCACTGTAGAGACACACAAGAGAAAGCTATATTATTACAGACCCAGCAGAGATCCCCATTGTATAGAAACATAGTGAGAGACAGTCTCTGCCCCAGGGAGTTCACAGTCTATATAGACAAGACAAATGGCAGGAAAGCAGAAGCGCAGACAGGGGAAATGACCTGCCTAAGGACACACAGATGAGGGTCAGAGCTCCAAGTAAAGTCAGATCTTCTGAGCCCCAGCCACTAGGCCACGCTGCCCGTCTGAAATGTTTACAGATGTTCCTTGACTGAAAATCATTCCCTGCTCTCCAGGCACTCCTGTTCAATGGGCCGACTGTCAGATGGTTCAAAATATTTTTATGCTTTGCTGTCTCCCACTCACAAAAGTGCTGTCCCAGCCTGTCCCCAGCACTGAAGTTTTCTGAATCAGACACTGTTACAAAAAGGGCCCAGGTAACTGCTTGCAGATGTTTCCTCTTGTTTGCTATTTATCCCTGCTATTTGTAGTGCCTGTGCTGGGTCTGTTCCCCACTCCTATGGAACAAGAGCAATTTGGAAACCGCAATGTAAGTTATAACATTTTACAGCCACGAACCCAGTAAGACACTGCAGCCCAGTAATTCAATGATTTACTCTATGTCATCAAGTTTCAGGTGGTAATTTCACCTGTGTGCTTCTGGGATTACTTGCTTTGAGAGTTTCCTTGATTCAAATGCAGATAAGGGCTTGTAATTTATTTTGGCTGATCATTGTTGCTATTTATAAGGCAGGGGACCCTGGCTTAGCTTACTCTGGGAGCTTGAATCAGGCCACGCACGCATCTGCTCTGTTTTATCCGTCAGGTGAAGCCTGGCTGAGCACTTTGTTAGTAAGAGCCACCACCCAAAGCTATTTTCTGGTTGTAACTTGTTCTGTGTTTGCCTGTGCTGACCGCATCCCAGAGGCAGCCCCGTGGGGGCTAACTAGACCTCCAGAAGTGCTGAATTGTGGGGATGCTCTGTGGAGGGGCAGAAGCCCTTTCTAAACTGCTGGTGGAACAGCTGTTGTTGCCGTGTATCTGTATCTAATAATGGGGGGCTTGCTGGCTGGCATAGGGCAGTACCATGCTCCGACAGCAATATGGGACATGTCCTTGTTGTGAGCGGCTCGATGCAGGAGAACCCCCTAGTTGAACATTTGACCTATCCATCCCAGGTCACCCAGAGGCCAGAAGGACATGACCACGTGGCCACCAGATTACCCAGAGGTTATCAACGCTGTGTAGCCCTATGTGGCCTTCTTCTCCTACGGCTGGAGTAAATCACCCTCCTTGGCTGCCCTCTATGCCAGCCAGGGCATTGTGGATAGCAGCCAGGGAGCAGCACTCCAGGAGAAGGCCAAAAGGGCCAAGCACTTCACCAGGGGGTGCCAGCCAAGTGCAGAATAGCAGCACATTGAGGCCAGGATGCTGTCCCCTTGGGCAAGCAAGAGGGGGGAAGATAGATTGGCCCCAAGGTAACAACTCCCTTTTGTTATAGGGTCCCAGCTCAGAGCAAGCCCCACGTGCACAGAAGAAATTCATCGGGTGTGGGGTTGCTGAGCCATCCCTTGGTCGCCATCTCCTGTGGTCGCTTCCATCTGGGTCTTCCATGGCTTCACTCTCCAGCCAGGTCACTTGCAAGATCAGTCCCCTTCCTGAGTAGCCAAGGCCAGCTACACTGGTCACCCTGAGCTGGATTCTCCCAGCTGGCCACTTCAAAGTCCCTTCAGCTGATTCCCCCCCCAGCCTGGACTGGCAGTCAAGTCCTTCCAAATCCCCCAGAGTCACACTCTGTTTCTAGAGCGGCAGGTCTCAGGGCATCTCCCTGGGCTCTGCAGTAGAGCTCCCAAACTACTCCCCCATTGTCAGCCGTCAGGCACTGAGAGCCCAGTACAGTGTATGTTCTGACTGCCCCTACTGAACCCTGGGAGGCCACCCATAGCTCGGGGCCCCTGCCACAGCCTAAGGGGAGGAGCTACTGAACCCAGGGTTCAAATGAGATTGGGAGCAACAAATGAGAAAAGCAGGAAAGGGTGGGAGGAACTGGAGGTGAACACCGAACAGAGAACCCCGGACAACACCCACTGCTCCTCAACGGTGTCCGTCTGATTTTGTGAGTCGTGTCATCTGACAAGCAGACAATGCTCTCTGGGAGATGTTCCCTGGTGATGATGCCGGGGGAGTTATTTTGGAAACAAAAAATTTCCATGGACAAATTCCCATTTTCTGACCAGCTTTAGTACAGACTAATAACACAAATAGTGACACACAGACACATACACAGATTAACCAAGCTGTGCCACGTGGCAGCCCTATCCAGCATATCATCACTCCAGGAACTACACTGATGGGCACTTAGGAAGTATATTCACCATCACAGAAAGAACTCTAGACTGGCATTTCTGTACGTAACTATAAAACCTCTTCTTTAGTAGGGTACACCCATCATGGCTTCAATCTATTCCTTCTACTTGACTCCTGTGTTTCTCTTAAATCCCAGAACTACCCCATGATCCAGTAGGATTTGGTAAGTTATCAGTGTATCTTTTCATTCTCTGTTCCTATGGTTGTTTTTCAGAAGAGGCCCAATGATCAGGTGACCAGGAACTGAAGAAGGAGCTAAGTGAGGTACATGTGTTCATCTGCACTTCAACTGGGCATTCGTCCAAAAATGAATCCCTAAAAATGCAACAAAGAGTCACGTGGACCTATGCGATACACTTCACAACCACTGTGAGCCTGAGCATTCAAGGAATTCCGCCCACATGCGCTGTTTGCATGTGCTCCACACGGAATGGCACATGCAGTGAAATCTTTCCTCGGGTGTTGCGTACCACTCATTGCTTCCTTCAGATCAGTGGCACTACCTGCTCTCATCAACTGTGGATTTTTTGCCCTAGGTCCCCTGGTGTAGATCAACAGGCTGGTGTAGATCAACAGGATTCCATAGAGCAAGCTGGGCTGGTGTAGATCAACAAGATTCCATAGAGCAAGCTGGGCTGATGTGGTAGATATCAGTGTGAAGTTGGGTTAAGAGGACAATTAGTGGTTGAAGATGTTTTCTGTGGTCTGGCCAGATATCCAGCTAACTCTCTTATTGGGGGAACTCACATGTATATCAAAAACCATATGGAAAGGGCTTTCCAATTAAGTAGGCCACTGAAATCTGCACTCTGTAGGACACAATGTATTTAACACTGCTGCTTTCCTAATGGCAGCCTGTAGGTGATGAGACCTGTGGAAGTGCAATGCCATGCCAACATTGCAGGCTAACACCACTGAGCAGAGACCTAAAGTAGACCAGAGAGTGGCATATACATGTCAATTCTGTTTGTGGGTCTCAGATTTGGCACCTTTTGCCGCTGTACAGGAAATCTGGGTTGGAAAGTGGACTGGAAATCTATGCTCCCTGGGCTACCCAAAAATGTTAAGAAACTCCAAGAAGATAATGAAGTTAGCAAAGCGATGCAAAGTCAGGCTGACTTGCCTCACCAAGGTGACAGCCTTGTGTTGGAAGGAAGCTGACTTCTCCCCTTTTTCACCCCACACACCACCTGCCTTCCTGGCCTCAGGAAGAAATGAAGAAAAACCAGGTCCTTTGCATTTTATATACTTGTCGTACATGGTGTGAAACCTACCCTGCAGCATTCCCTGCAGCAGAGTTCTACCTGTTGACAGAATGGAGCACCCAGAAAGGACTCTACTGGCCTGGGCAAGAATGTCATTGTTCACGTGCCAAGTTGGTGAGGAAACAAAACAAAAATCTTCCCATCTGATTAATGAAAACCCTGTTGGAGGAGGAGATGATGGCGTCAGAAAGCTCGGGTGACCTCACTCCCCTGGGCTGTTGACGTAGCGCTAAACAACTTTTTAACTGACATGCACTGCAGGCAGTGAGTCAATTGTTCAGATTCTCCAATGACCCTTTCCACTTTAAACCCTGCACTGCTGCTGTAACTTTGCCCAAGTCTAACTGTTTCAGCTGAAATTTTCCATGCTGGGCGGCCGCCTCAGGCTGGTTTTGAAAAGACTCAGCTAAAATGGTGCAGGAGTATCTGAGAGCAAGGTTCAGGGGAAAGGCATCGTTTTGCCCATATTAAAAAAAAAATCCTGGCAACCATTTAGTTGGGCAGCTTTGATGTCCCAGGCGCCTGAGGGAAGGACTCGACATTTGGCAGGTGGCCTGAGTCTCAGGGAGGTGCTTTTTGTGGGTCCCATGAAAATTCCTCCAAATAGGGCCAAGTTATGGGCCTCTAGCTTGTGGAGATATAATTAGAGACTGCGCCTCAAGGCAGCCTTCTGCAGGTACTGCCCTGCTTGGCAGTGTATCGTCACTCTACAGAGCACACCAATCCACCCCTCCCAGGCTGAATCCAGCTATCTCCCCAGCTCCCCATGATACACTTCCTGCTGCGCGACGACACAGTGGTGTGTTGAGAACCTCCACCTTACAGCACGTGCATAAGGGGACTGGCCTGCAGCCAGGCAGCTGCACATCTAGCATTTCCTCACTCTTCAGTGCCTGGCTTTGCAACTGAATGGTCTTTAAACAAGGATGTAATATAGCTATAAAGCAGGCGAGAGTTGTGCCCCAGGTGCCACGAAGCTGCTCAGCCATAACTAGGGGGTGGCAATTAACTGTGAACAAATCACCCAGCTAGAGAAGGAAACAAAGCTGGGGAAACCAACTATTGCCTGAGAGACAGACAGATCATTTCAGCCCCAGGCTCCTGTCAGCCCCAGGGAGGGTGGAACCTGCAAAAGAAGCACCTGGCCTCCCTCTTCAGCAGCCAAGGCAGGACAGCCTGGATGCGGGAATCACTTCCTTCTCTCCTCATCCAAGGAAAGTCTCCATGCCGTAGGACCTTGAGAAAGGGGTCTATAATGGGGTAAGAGCTGGGGCTGGGTAGCTCTGGTTACAGCTGGGGGAATAGAAGCCCCGTCACTAGATCTGACATCATAAAACGATAAAGAAGATAAGGTTATTCATCAGGGAAGAGCCTTTGTGTGCAGAATCTATTGCATACATGCCCCACCTGTTCAAACAAAACTCCCCTGTTTGTTTCTGCTATGCAAACACACAGCCACGCTGCGAGGCCTGGCCAAGGCTTGATGTTCCCCTTCCTCCTTCAGTTGGCACAGGAGGTATTTGGAGAGGCACCAGCAACAGAGGTCAAGCAAGTGGTCCCATTTTTCAGCTGAGTTTAACTGATGCAAGCTTCATCTTGCAGGGGCCCCTGCATCCCCTTTATACAAGCAATTCCATTGACTGCCATGGGGATGTGGCCTGCACAGACTACAGTTTTGGGCACTGTGTTGCAGACTGCATCACCCGAAAATAACAACAGGGGGAGCCCTTTCTGTACCTGCCCCCTCCTAGATCCCCCGGAGCTCCAGCCAAACATTTCATACTAAGCTGGACAAGCCATAGTTAAAAATCCTGTCCTGGCTCCAGGGGATGGTCCCAATGGCATCTCTATGGTGCCATGATGTTGTCAGAGACCCCAGGAGGGGCCCGGATCTCAGAATTGCCTCCCTCAGTGTCCCCTGTAGCCAGATAATCCCCCAGGGAGCATTTCCCTGTTTGTTCTCTCTTCAGAAACCCTTCTCAGCTCCCATCACAGGCACAGCTGGCCCTTTCACCTGGCAGCTTCAGGCCCTCTATCATTTCAGTCCCAGCAGTGGGCTCTGCCTGAACTGACAGCCATGAACATGGTAGCCACAGCCCTGAGTGCCCTTCCACGGTGTGGATGGGAACAGCCACCAGGCAAAATCCTGGAGCCTGAAAGGAACCAGCGATCAGGGAGTCAGAGCCACTGCTCGCTCTCTCTCTCTCTCTCCCTCTCCCTCTCCCTGTGTTTTGCTGTTGCTGTTGCTGCATCATCTTCGGAAGGCATGCCAGTGCCATCCCCTCTGGATTTATTTATTAAACCTTGTGGCCTGTCATTCATTTCAAACCCTGCTGTCTTTGTCGCAGAAACACAGAGATCATGCTCTCACCTGGTGCTGATGGCTCTGCCTGCTCCCCAGATGCTGTTCTGTACACTAAGAGGAAAACAAAGAAAACAGAGGTGGGAGTTTTGGCGTGATGGGGTAATAACATACTGCAACCCAGGCTCCAGCCCTGAAGGACAGAAGAGGGCTGGGGGTGGGCAAGAGGCAGGAAGAGGGCTGGGAGAGAACTGGGTAAGTGACAGCGATGAGGGGTGGGGAGAGAAGGGAAGCTCTTTGTACAAGTTTTTATCCAGAACTGATCAGAAATACAAAGTGAAGGATGGAAGGGATCTGAGTGCCCATTGCCCACTTAGCCCATTGTTCATCTCTCCATTGTCTGCTAAGTCTCCTTTCTTTAGCTGGATCCCCTAGGGCAGCCCCTGTACCCACGTGGAGCTCCACGGCACTTGGACGCAGGAAAGGCACCTGGAACGTGTCCCTCACTCAGAGCTGTAGAGTCGTTCTGAGATTTGGGCACGAGGCTGCACTAACTGATCTGACAGGATGATCCGGGTTACTGACTGTAAATTCCTCATGGCTGGGCCCTCCCCACCTCACTTCACACTGCCCTGTCCAGCACCTAGCACACCACTGAGACAGTACCAGGAATGAGCGTTGTTTATATGGACTGACGTGGCAGATTATCAAGAGGGAACCTCACTCACTATCGCCCAGTGCTAGTTGTCTTCCTTTTGTAGATCGGTCCAAGAAGCAGCAGCTCTCACACTGGCTCCAAGTGGGTCAATGCCCAGGATGTGTGTGGACTGTGGGGGAGAAAATACTTGGGGCAGGTGAAGAAATGTATCCCTGTGTCAACTCTCACTTGGTGTCTGATCCTGCCATGCTTCTGGGCTCGGCTAGAACTCCACCCCGCATTGCCTATGTCCAAATGCCATGCAAATCCAGGGCTGAGCTCAGTCCCGTGGCTCTTCACAGTTGCCAGGAAGGGGTGATGCTAACACTGCAAATCTGCATTTCACCCTTGCTGATCATTAACTCTGCCGCCAGCCCATTTCATTAGCCCTAATAGAGAGATATCCTGGGGTGCATCTACACTTGTAAATTAAGTCAACTTAAGCTTGCTTAAGTCAACTTAATTTCCTCTGCGTCTACACTACACTTTCCTTAAATCGACTTAAGCAGCTGCTTAAATCGACTTAAGGAAAAATTAAGTTGACTTTGTAAAACCCCATTTTAAGTCAACTGAGGTATTAGCAGGAACTAGCCTCTGCAGCAGCAGATATATGCAAAGCTGGAAACGAGACCCATTCAGGAGCTATACACAGCCTATCTAATGATCCTTAGCACTTACAGAGCTGCTGTCCTTTCACAGCCACTTTATGCGTACCTCCATTTTACAGTCGGGAATCAGACATAAATAGAGGTGACGCACTTAGGCAAGAACACACAACAGGGCAGTAGCAGAGTAGAGTATTGTCCCCTGACTCTCACACCAATGCCTGAGCCACTGGGACTGGGCTCTACTACCATGATTCCTTCCCCTGACAAACTCTGCATATCAGAAGGAACGTAGATAACATTGCCTAGGACAGTGCAGTATGTAGCTACTGCCAGTTCAGGAAAAGAGAAGTGTTTATGTTCTACCTCACAGAGTTACAGAGTGATGGCTTGAGTTTTCATGGGTAAGGACGGAAACAGGAGTCGGGGAAAGATTAAAAAGTGAAGAAAAAACCTTTGACGTTGCAGTTTACACATTTCAGCAAAGATTCGTGTGAATTGTCTTATGTGGTGCTGGTCCCTTGGTTCTTCACAGCCACGTACCCGTTGCGGCTCATTGTCATTCAGCAGTGGACTCAGGCATCATATTTTTATCACACTCCTCCAAATATCCAAATTCAGAACTTCAGTTTTGCCTGGATGGCGATACATTTTCCCAGCCAAGCAGGTAAAAATGCACATTGCTCCATGTTTGGACGCAAGACCATTGCACCAATATCTATTCATTCATCGTATTTATAGTACAGCAATGCCTTGGAGCAGTGCTAGTCATGGTTCAGGACCTGATTGTGCAAGGTACTGTACAGGCACGGATTGCAGCTCCAAACAGCTCATGTTTATCCCAAAGCAAAACTTCTGCAGCTGGCAAAGTAATATCCAGGGAGTGGGAAAGTGCATGCTGCACTAGCAGATGGACAGAAGTCCATCAGCCCCATCCCAAGTAGACCCACTGCAGTGACCCAGTCTAGAAGGGACAAGGGCTTGGGTAACAGGAGTTAGGCCTGCTCCCAAAAGAAAGATCAGAGACTTCTTACCAAACACAGGTATAAACACTCCCCCTGGGCTCCCGCTGCTACCTGGATAACTGGATGCAATCACAAATACAAGACCACTTCTTGAGCAGCAGTAGATTTAAGCACTTAACTTAGTTCAATGCCTCCATATGGGTAACAAGGAATTGGCCCCAGGCCCCTGAATGAGGCCACACATCCCCAAGTTGTATTCTAGGAAGGCTGTGCCATAAAAAGCTTTAAATTGCCCCTGGAGCCCAGCCAATAACACACAAACTGCACTTTGTGCCATCTGCGCTCCAGGGGAGTGGGGGACCATAAGCTAACCAATCCAATGACCTGCCAGGCAATGTCCAAAGGAGACAAAGAAATCAGGCAGTCCCAAGCAGCATGGTAGAAGACCCTGCCGAGTCAGTCAGAGCAGGCAGCCATTGTAAGGTCTCAGGGGCTGGGTGGTTTATTTGTGGATTTATTTTTGACCCCAGCTCTGAGCATTTATCAAGGTATATTAGATTTGCTGGATGTTTTCCTTGAGCTGGACTTTGATCTGATCATCTGACTGTGAAACTCACGGAAGGCTGCATGGGCCCTGCAGACTTTGAATCCTAGACACGCCCTGCAAACATGTCCTGCATGGTGGACACTCCCCACGGCTCTTGAGGGATCCCTGAGTGCCCAGTGGGATTCCACAAGTGCCTTCTCTGTTTCAGGTGGTGAGGGACCAGATTTTGGGCCTCAATCCTGCCCCTTGTGTCTTGATGGCATGTTAACACCCTCCCCCACCTGGTATCTCTGTAAGGTCATTCACACCAACATACTACCGCACAGAGGAGCTCACTAACACCGATCACTCAGCCCCAGGCAGGTCAGCACGGCTCCCGCACCAGCTCCAGCAGTCAGATCAGCAGTTCCCTGCCTCATGCTTCCCACTGCAAGGAGTGAGAGGGACCTGGACACACGCCCACTGCTGGCTGGGCACCAGAGTAGCCAGTCTGTGGCACAGGGAGGACGCAGCTGCCCCGAAATAAAACCCCATCCCTATCATGCGGGAATGAAAGAGCAAGGGCAGGAATACACACACCCCTCTCGGCTCTGCTCCCAAGGCAACACAGCTACATACCACCCTTTTCCTGGCTGAGTGGTGTGTTAAAATCTAACCCGAGAGCCAAATGGCACCTGAGGGACGAAAGAAGAGGCCACGTGTTTATACAGCCACGTGTGGCCATCTGGTAGCCTCTAGTTATAGAGGTTGAAAGAAAGCACCAAATCCTGAGGAGGATCCAGTCTGGCTTTGGAGCTGGTGCAGTGCCATCCCTTGGCATAGAGTGCAGGGACCCAGACACTCTCACATCCCAGCACCACGGTGATGGTTCATTCCGGAGCCAGGGGGCCACTGGCCACAGTTTGATGCCAAACCCCCAGCTTCAGCTCCCGAGCTCTGTTCCATGTTCCCAGCACTGTCAGCCAGTTTTCTTTCTCTGCTTCCTGGCGGCATTTGTTTTTCAAACGTGCCTACATGACTTAGGAGCACAACCCTACTGATCGTCACTCATGCTCCTAAGGTGCTGCTGTCCAGAACTTGTGTAACACGTTTTTCAAGGCCCACCCGCCCCTTGTGACACGCTGTACCAATGAGCAAACACACAGCGTTAAGGATCTACCCACTACATAATGTATGGTCAGCTGCTAAGTCCCTTCGGTGCTCTGAATTCCATGCCCCTTTCATCCCTCTCCCAGAAAAGCAGAGTCCGTGTCACAGAGCCAGTTGGTGCAGGAACTCCGAGGCCCAGCTACAGGGCGAGCACAGCAATTTGTGCTGCTCAACGTGGGGAAAAGGCTGCGGAACCACAGTGTGAATTGTGGACTGCTGCTAAACAAACAGGTAGTGATCAGTGTGTGCTGACGTTCTCATTGCTAAACCCCCACGGCCAGTTCACCCACACCTAGCTGGTCACAGGCAACCCGTTCTCCAGGAAATAAGGATTCAAACATAGCACATGTGAGTTCCTCCCCAGCCACAGGCTCATTTCAGAGTTTCCTTCCAAGCTTCAGGTGCCCCCTGCTTGTTCTACCTGCTCTGGAACAGCGGTTCTCAACTACTGCATCGCAACACTGTGCTGTGGCACGGGCCGGAGTGCATCGCTGGCGGACAGGCTGCCGCCAAAAGCCTCCCCACCCCCCCCACCACAAGAGCTGCAGCAACAGGCTGCTGGCCCTTTAAAAGCTGCTGCTGTGGCAGCAAGGAGGCTGTTTGAAGCATTGCCACCGAAAGTGTCCTGGGCGGCTGCCTTTTTGCACCAGTGGGGGCTGCCTCAGAAGCCTCCCACCTCTGAAACTGCCTTTGCAGGCAGTTTTCCTTCAGCAGCAGCGGCCACTTCAATTTTACCCACCGCCAAAAGTGCTGGCTGTGGAGGAAATCTCAGCGGGAGCCTCGGTGTGTCACACACAGGTGGGAACTGAAGGGTTGAGAACCTCTGGCTAACCACAGTGGCTACGATGATGCTGCAGAGGGAATGAACAGAACAGGGCAATGATCGAGTGATCCATCCTCTGTCTTCCACTCCCAGCTTCTGGCTCTGCTCTGATTCTCCCTTTTTCTCTTCCCCCGCCACAAGCACCTCTGAACCTTTTCTAACACAGAGTTCAAAGGCGGGAAAGAAATAAGAGGCTGGAATTTTCCTAAACCCTCCCCTGGCCTCTACCCAAGTCCCACCCAGTCAGAGCACATTATAGAAATCCCCTCCACTCCTTTAAACTGGGTGTGTGACTCAGCAGTGAAATAGTTAACAGGGCTGCCCTTTTAACTGCCATCATTAGGCTTCAGAGTTAACACTCAGCTGAGCACACAGTGGGGCCGTTTTGCTTCTGAGGTGGTCACAGCATGCTCTGTCAGGTAATCACTGGTGTCTGGCATGTTAGGGGGTTATCATAACACCACCCAGGGCTAGGGAGTTACTATTTCATACCACCTGCTTAGATTCCATAGCGCAGCCTGACAGCTCCTGGGGGGGGGGTACCACCAGTTCACCAAGCTGCACCAGCCCACCCCCACCCCGCCCTCACATATCATCTTGGGTACTCATCTAGGACCCCTCACCGTAGTGCCTGCCATGTTTTCATCCCACACATCAGCCCCTGTGCTGTTATCCCCCAGTACAGAAACCAACACACAGAAATTGGCCCAAGGTCCCCCTGGAAGGCTGTGACAGAGCAGGGAACTGAACCCCACTCTCCTGAGTCACAAACAAGTGCCCTAACCACCAGACTACCCTTCCCTCCTGTCCGGTGCCCCCTCTTCGACCACAAACCTCCCGTTTCCAGTCTGCCTTTACTGTTACCCTCTGCCTGGCCTACATGCGGAGCACCTGAGTCGGCTCTGCTCTTAAAGATCTCTGCTTTCCAGCCCCAGGAGCAGAACACGGACTTTGAAGTCATTTGGGACCCTGTGTCTCTCCCCATGATCTTGCCCTAAGCCCCCAACAGTTGAATTTACTAAAACATTAAAAGAACAACCAAGACATATCACAATAAGGTGAGCCCCCGAGTTCTCCCTTTCTTAGCCTCCCTGCACCCTGGCTCACTGCCTTCCCTGTTGTGTACTATCTAATTATTATTATTAGCTATTCTTTGTACTGCGGTAGCGTGCAGGAACTCAAGACCCAGACCAAGGCCCCAGTGTGCAGGCATTACAGACACCAAACAAAAACACTCTCCCGCCCCCCAGTGTTACTTTGTAGTTGTCTGCCCAGCACTCTGAACACACCCAGCACCAGACAGATAGCAAAACCCCATTTTAACTGATAATATTGGGACAATGAGTCTGTTTATTGAGTGTCTGATATGCCTAATTTTTGAAGCCCCTGTTACCACTAGGTCCCAAAGCAGGGCCTGCAAATATTTTCAGATTTCCAAGTGTCCGTGGTGTGGGACCCAGGTATATCTTTGACTCAATTTTACTTAATGGATTGTTACATACAAAAACCTGATGGATGAAACCCTGATGGGAAATATTGAGAGTCTGAGATAGAGACTTGTGGTATTAAAAACTGTTAAAATAATGAACTATTACTTTAATTTCTCAGTAGCTGTTGTGGTCCTACTTGCAGGCAATGGGTTTTGCAGGGAACCATGTGAACAGTCTAGAACGAGCCAGTGTAGAACAAAGTGGGTGAGTTGTGCCTGTCTGCCTTAGGGAGCAGCCTGTTTTGTTTCTCTCTAGTCTTGGGTATTATTGTTCTGAATACTGAAAATTAAGTTGGGCTATATTGCAACCTTCCAGCAAGAATATTTATGTTTTTTATTTAACGTCTCTGTGTGCATGCCACGAACACATCCGCTCTCTTGTGAGCAAAGCACACTGTTCTTAGCATTGTAACCTGTCTTCAGATTGTCTGACTAGGTATTATGGGTGGGAAGAGCAAGAGACTGGGAGCCAAGAGACCAGCTTTGCCACTGACTTGCTGTGTGACATCAGGCAATTCACTTCATGGCTCTGTGCCTCAGTTTCCTATCTGCAACTTAAGGATAGAAGTCAGTTCCTGACACCATGTTGGTGAATGGCCAGCTCTAGTCCTCTGCTGAGCGGTCAGTGCAAGGGTGATAATGAAGGCCATGATGTATGTATGAATCCATCAAGTCATACCATGCTCTCATCATCACAGAACTGCTCCCTGCCAGAATCCAGGGGAAGAAACTGAAGCCTGATTACACCCAGATGCCTGAAGTGAATTTCCTTTGGATCCCAGATCTCTAGCTGGCAGCATGTTTCCTGTCTTGGGTTAATTGGATCTGTGAGATTGCCAGCCCTGGCCCAATGGTAAGGTCACAAAACAGATGGCCCTTAGGCTTTTTTCTGGGACTTCCTTTCCTCATCGCTTTGGATCTCTCCCATGCCCAGCTCCTCCTCCTCCCTGTCTGTGCTTTCTGGCATGGCTAAGCCACAGAGTGTGTCTCCTGGGAGCATATTGCTGCCACTGTGCTCCAGGAATGCAGAATGAGATCAGCTCTGAAAAGATTAATGCAGCACTCTCCATTCTCTATTAGATACAGAACAAGGTTGCTCCTGCAGACCAAGAAAGCAGACCCTGCTTCATAGGAGAGGCCTTGCATGGCCCAGAAGCCTTCTGGTGATTTAACATTTCTAATTTTAAAGAAACAGGACCACACTATATTACACTCCCTTCCTGAAACCTGCTCTACTTCTCTGCTCTCCTCTCTCTTTGATCCGCCCCTTGTGTTCTTAACTCTGATCAAATTCATTGCCTAACACCACACCCTTTTGTCTCCACTCTTACCCCCCCCCCACTCTAAATCTGGAACCTTTCCCCCCATGCTTCAGACTTCTCCATCCTGTGCCTCAGTGTTATAAACAGGCTGCCTTCTTCTCACAGGATGGCCCTGCCCCACAGGGGAGCTGTGAAGAGAAATGCATTCAATGGTGAGATGCTCAGGCAGGTGCACCTGCTCCTGCCTCCACCCAGGGGAGGATGGACTAAGTGACCTCCTGAGGCCTTTCTCACCTTACATTTCTGTGACAGTGGGGAGATGGAGGCCTTAGGTAGAAATATGCACAGAGCTCAAGGGTTGGAACCCTGCTCCCATGGACCCTCAATGGGGCTAGACCTGGGCTTGCATCTCCTTATGGAGAGTTATCCATCATTTCCAAAGATTGAGCCAGTCCTGAGTCTGCCAGACACCTGCTGCTGCAAACCAGGAGTGACCTCGCTGGACAAATGGTTATAAACTGGCCATCAGGAAATTTTGGCTTGAAATTAGATGCAGGTTTTTAACCATTAGAGGAGTAAAGTTCTGGAACAGCCTTCCAAAGTGAGCTGTGGGGACAAAAACCATAACTGCTTTCAAAACTGAGCGTGATAAATTTATGGAGGGGATGGGATGATGGGATAGCCTATTTTGGAAATTGACTGATCTTTGGCTACTGGTGGTGGATATGCCAGTGGCCTAAGAAGGGAGGGTAGATGGGGTGGATTCTAAGTTATTACAGAGAATTATTTCTTGGGTGACTGGCTGTTGAGACTTGCCCACGTGCTCAGGGTTTAACTGATCACCCTATTTGGGGTCGGGAAGGAATTTTCCCCCAGGGCAGATTGGCTAGGGTTCTGGGGCTGCGTCTACACTGGTAAATTAAGTCGACTTAAGCTTGCTTAAGTCGACTTAATTTATCCTGCGTCTACACTACAGTTTCCTTAAGTCGACTTAAGCAGCTTCCTTAAGTCGACTTAAGGTAAATAAAGTCGACTTAATGAAAATTAAGTCGACTTTATAAAACCTGCTTTTGAGTAGACCTAAGGCTCAAGTCGACTCCCTAGAGTCAACTTAAGCCAGTGTAGCCGTGGGGTAGCCCTAAGTCGACTTAGGGCTACACCAATGCCCTCCCTGCCGGGGGGGGCACAGGGATAGCCTGGCATGCCCCCACACGTGGCAGGGCAGAGCCCTGCCCACCCTGCCCCTATGCCCTGCCAGGGTCCCTGACCCCCTTTGCCCCATTGTACCTAAGTACAATGGGGCAAAGGCTGAGCCCCCTGGCACTGGGCAAGGGGTGCCCCCATGGACCTGCCCTAGGTCCCCCTAGCCCCACAAAGTCGACCTAGAGCATCCAGTGTGGACGCTCTAGGTCAACTTTTTAAGTTCCCCTTTAAGTCGACTTTATTTTTAAGTGGGGACACACTAAGTCGACTTAAACTTACAAGTGGAGACATAGCCTGGGAGCTTTCACCTTCCTCTGTAGTACAGGGCATGGCTCACCTACCAGTGAATTCTCTGTATCTTAAAGTCCTTAAATCATGATTTGAGGAGGTAAATAACTCAGTCATAGGTTGGAGGCTTATTGCAGGAGTGGGTAGGTGAGGTTTTGAGGCCTGCATTGTGCAGGAGGTCAGACTAGATGATCGTACTGGTCCCTTCTGACCTTAGAATCTATGGCTATGTCTACACTTGCTAAAATTAGTTCAAATTTAGTTCAAACTAACTAATTCGAACTAGCATGGCCACACTGGAATGTTAGTTCAAACTAAGCAAGCACTTGCTTAGTTTGAATTAGCGATCCCCATTCATTTCAATGGCCGGTTAATTCGAACTCAGAAATTAGTACGAATTAACATGGCCACATTGGTTAATTCAAACTGGTAAGTTCAAATTAACCCCTTAGTTCAAATACCCTATTCGAATTTATTAGTTCGAATTAAGGAAGCCCTTAATTCGAACTAACTAAAGCCTAGTGTAGCCATGGCTTTAGTTAGTTCGAATTAAGCCTCTTTAATTCAAACTAACTTGCCAGTGTAGACATAGCCTATGAGTCTATGAGATGCCCCGGGCAGATGCTGTCAGTGGGAAGCAGGCCTGCTGATTTAAACAGGAGTCCAGTGGGTGGAACAGCACCAGGACTGGATGCATGGATGCTCCCATCCAGAGACACAGCCCAGCTAGGTTTATTCTGCCAGGAACCCACAGCACTTCTCAGCCACATGAGCGCTGGTCATCTGCATGTTAAGTGGAATCTTCCTGCTGTCGATATCTGATCACAGCAATTGCCTTCACCAGCAAAACAGAGCCCAAAGATGTTGTCAGTCTCCATTAACGAACAGAAGCAGCCTCCCAGAGCCCTGGCTGGGTTCCAAATGGACCTGCCCAGAGCGTGAACCAGAAGTTGATTGCTGCACATTGAAAAGTAAATGCAAAGCTCGTGGTCATTAGAATGGGGTGAAGGGAAGTACATGTGTGACAGCTACCAGCTACTGAACCAGTGACCTGGGCAGCTAAGAGCATGAGCCTCTAGAGTTTGAGCTAAAAGAGCACCCCTTGCAGTGGAGCTTTGTATCAGACTAATTGTATTCTCTCTGGCTCAGCCTGGAGGGACGCGTAGTAAACACTGAGTTCCACGTGCAGAGCCTCTGGCACCAATCTATCCTCCAATCCTGGCACCTCACCTGCTGACTCACTCCCATGCTTGAGGCTGGCAAGCTTGAAAATGAAGCCGATAGTGATCTCAGGCTTACGCTCGTTGCCAGTGCCTCATGCTGTATGTTGTAGCGTCTCTCCGCCACAGAACCAGAGACCATTAGGGTCGGAAGGGACCTCAGGAGTCATCCAGTCCTGCTCAAAGCAGGACTGACCCCAACTCAGTTATTTCAGCCAGGCCTTGCCAAGCCAGGCCTTAAAAACTAGTAAAGATGGAGATTCCACCACCTCCCTAGGTAACACATTCCAATGTTTCACCACCCTCCTAGGGAAAAAGATTTTCCTAATATCCAACCTAGATCTCCCCACTGCAACATTAGACCATTGCTCCTTGTTCTGTCCACTACCACCACTGAGAACAGCCCAGCTGCCTCCTCCTTGGGCCCAGCCCCCATTTCAGGTAGTTAAAGGCCGCTAACAAATCCTCCCTCACTTTTCTCTTTTGCAGACTAAACAAGCCCAGTTCCCTCAGCCTTGCCTCATAGGTCATGTGCTTCAGCCCCTAATCATTTTCGATGCCCTCTGCCGGACTCTCTACAATTTGTCC
Organism: Pelusios castaneus; assembly: GCA_007922175.1. NCBI lineage: Eukaryota > Metazoa > Chordata > Testudines > Pelomedusidae > Pelusios > Pelusios castaneus. The sequence goes on from ML685815.1 coordinate 10,412,194, forward strand.
ACATCCTTCCTGTAGTGGGGGGCCAAAACTAGACACTGTGCTCCAGATGATGCCTCACCACTGCCAAAGAGAGTGTCCTCAGTTGCTATGCCAACAGTGGCTCATGGCCAACATTTTGCAAGAACAGTCACTGATTTGGGGTGCCCCTACTGAGAGATGTTGTCACTGATGCTCAGATGTGCAGGGGAGCAGGACCTCAGTCGAAGCCAACAGGGGTGCTGGGTGCTCAGCACTGCTGATAATCAGGTGCCTTGGGCTGCAGCCACTTGAGAAGCATTTGCCAAGGACATCTCCAAGGCTCTGTAGCTGCCTTAGCTTCAGGAACCAGCTCAGTTCTGCACCTCTTTCCAAGACAGGGAAAGCACATGGCCAACAGAGCTCCTCACTGGTGTAACAAGTCAGAGGAACCAGGTTTGAGTCATTGCAAAGTCACAATGGAAACAGGACTGGAAAGAAACGTGCTTCTCACAGAGAGCTGTCCAATTGGCCCTGGGATAGTTACTGCCTCCTTCTTATCTGACACAACTGCAAGTGGGTCAACGCTTCCAGGAAATGCTGTCACTAGGCGGCATTCTCATAAGGGTCCTTGATGATGTTGGGGTTCATAAGAGCACCCGAGATCCTGCCTTACATCACAGAGCCTCTGGCAGCTCTTGTCTGCAAGGGATTTGTTCTTAGGTGGGTTTTCTGAGCAGTGCCAGTACCTAGCATTTAAAAAAAGAGTCCCAGGACTCTCCTTAACATGGCTTCTGCTTTGCAAGGGCCTTCCCTATACTCCACAGGATGCCCACATGCTGGGGCCTGCAACCTGCTGCTCCAGCACTGCATGCAGCTCTTTGGCTGCCCCCTTGCGGCTCCAGGCCCCCTCCTGCCACCAGTAGACCCTGCGGGTGGGCCGTGCCAGGGTCCAGGCTCCCACCACCACCAGGGAGACCTGCAGGGGCCCGCTCCTGGTTCCAGGCTCTCTCCACCTCACCAGGGATCCTGCAGCAGGCACCCTGGCCCAGCTCCCAGCGCTCTCCACCAGGAGGCTACACCCATTGCGGCTCTCAAAACACTGGGTTACTGAAAGAATTTTTTTAAATGGCTCTTCTTATCTTTCGGGTTGCTGACCCCTGCCCATGGGAGACATTCCAGGAAAGACAGCTTCCAGTTACACTGCCACAGCAGAGCAGTCTGCCCCCCATGGCTTTCAGCCACTCCTGGCAAAGGAGCAGCTCAGCAGGCAGCTATCAGGACCCATGGCTTGTCGTGGTTTCCCTTCTATGCTGGGTTTACAGTTTTGCTCAATGGCTCTCAGCACCCCGCTCCCCCGGGTCCTCACTGATATCTGCCAGCTGGGAATCAGAGCCCAGCCAATAGCTCCTGCTGCTTAGCTGGATCTACCAGTGCCCAAGCCCTGTATGCTGGGTTTCTCCTTAGAGCAGGGTTTGCTGGGTCTGCCCTGCTGCACCGTCCTTGGCAGATCAGTGTTCAGCCCTCTCATCTATGGGTTATTCGTGCTTAAAGTCTCTGGGCTGGAGTTTGCTAATACCTACAACCAGGCACAGAGCCGTACTGGAACGACTCAGGGTAGTTAGCACTGGCGAGGCCAGGCCCCGACAGAGTGCATCAGTGTGCTGCCATTACAACGGAGCCCCACTCCCAGCTGGAGTGCTACCACAATGAAATAATAATGAACACACATCATTTACAGCCAGGCACGGCTCCGCAGGGTCAACCGCAGAGTATAATAATCTATTACCAGAGAAGAGTGCCGGGGGATGGGCACATGGCCTGTTCTCTCACTCACTCCACTGTAAATGAGTAGTTGCACTGAAGCCAACGGGTGAAATGGGTGTGAGAGGAGAATCAGAGCTCAAGGGGACTGTGATCGCACTGCCTCCCGGCCCCAGGTAGGGCGGGGCAGGCTGCAGTCTCTAGCCCAGGGAAGGGCGAGTCTCTACAAACAAACACAGGCCTGGCCCAGGCAGTCTCTCCAGTCAGTCTCACTAGCAGGGTCCGTTGCAAGGGGACAGACAATAGGAAGAGGCACCACTGAGCAACCTCAGTGACTATAGCAGGATGGTTCCAAAGCCCCGGGGAGGGACGCCTCTGGTGGGGGCAGCGGGGTCCCACCGCAACACGCTGCCCAGGTCGGGTCCACGCAGGTTGGGGCGCCGTGGACCAGGCCTTCCTTCCCTCTCCCTTTCCCCTGGGTACCTGAGTCGGCCCCTCCTAGGGGACGCCAGGGTAGTCGGACGTGGGGAAGTTCCCGAAGCCGTCGACCTCGTCGGGGGGTGGCGAGGCGGGCAGGGTCTCTTCCAGGTCCTCAGCAGAGGGCAGCTCCTCTAGATCGCAGGGTCCATCAGGGGGGTCCGGTCCATAGGGCTCCGGGGCAGCAGGTGGTTCCCTGGGATCCTCAGCCAAAGGCAGCTCCTCCAGGTCACAGGATCCATCCAGGGGCTCCAGGCTCCCGGGCTCGGGGTCAGAGGCTTCAGGGTTCAAGGCCTCCGGAGGCGGGGTCTCAAACTGGTCCCCAGAGGCAGGCGCCTCCTCAGCCGGCCGGGGTGCATGCCACAGGGGGCGGTGCTCAGGGCCCCAGACGGTGGGAAGCCAGGGCCAAGCCTCTGCAGGCGTTGGGCCGGGCGTCTGGCCCCGGAGCGGTGGCGTGCTGTGCTTCCCTGCCACTGACTGGGCCCTGACTGAGGGAGAGGGCCACCTTCTTATACTGCTAAGCCGGGTCCCGCCCCCTGGCTTCCTGTCAGCCCGGATTGGTATACCCGGCGTATCCCCTTGGACGGGGGTTGGTCCTGTGCTCCCGCCTATCTCCATAGGCGGCCATGCTCCCTGGCCCTTGCTTTGTCCCTTACAGGGACACTCCGCCGCTGGCAGCTGCACATGTTAAAGGATTCAGAGCCAGATGCTAGCCCTGGCTCACAGGAGTTGGAAGCGCCCAAGGGGATTGATTAGTGGTCGCCATCCAAGTTGTGGTTAGACTGGATCAAAATTTTTCCAGCACAAAGCTTTTTTCATTGAAAAATGGGAGTTTGCCCCACACAAAATGGTTTCCTGCCTTTTTCTGTTTGCTGTGAAATTGTGAGATTTTTGTCAGTAAATTAAAAACCGTTGGTGGGTGAAAACTGAAGTACTTTCAATTTTGTTATGAAAACCACCAATCTCCACTTTTTTTTAAAACTAATGAAAAACACAGATTGTTTTCATCAGAAAAATTTTGTAGGAAAAAGTCAATTTCCCACCCAGCTGTGGTGGACATTCCCAAGAGGATGGGGTCCCTGGCATCTCCATGGGACTATATAATACACATGGAGCAAGGGCTACGTTGTGCTCTCAGTAACACAGGGGTTTGAACTATGCAATTCCAGTGTAGTAGCTCTTTGCATGTCTTCATTACAGAGTTAACTTGGGATCCTACCCTGGTGTTGTCCCAGCACAACTCCTGTCCACACACAAAACCCTCTCACCTGAGGTCAAGGAAGCTGGTAACCCGCCTGTGTTGCACCAAAGATGTAGATTAAATCACTTGAGTCTGATAGTCCTCCAATGCCCTCCCATCATTCCCCCCGAGTGCCTAGAACAGACAAGTCCTCCCATAATTGACCGGAAAGAAATTACAGTCTCAGCGGGTGCGTCTACACTAGTAAATTAAGTCTACTTAAGCAGGCTTAAATCGACTTAATTTACTCTGTGTCCACAATGGAGTTTCCTTAAGTCGACTTAAGCTGCTGCTTAAATCAGCTTAAGGAAATTTAAAGTCAACTTAACTAGATCTCCATTTAAGTCGACTTTAATGCTTACGTCAACTTGACTTAGGGCAGGGCAGGGGAAAAAGGGAGCCCACACAGGAGTCCACACAGAACTCTTAAGTCAACTTAAACCTGGCCTTACTAAGTCGACTTAGAGAGTCTAAACTAGACTCTCTAAGTCGACTGGTTAGGTCCAGGGGAAGGCGAGGCTACTTTGGAGCCTCGCTCCCCAGGCTAGGGGGGCTTGTCTAAGGGAGAGCTAGCCCCGCACGGGGCTGGTTCTCCCAGAGGCAGCAAGCCCCGGAGCGGTCTTGGGGAGAAGGGAGCGCAGAGCTCCTTTCTGGCCCGTACCACTTGGCTCCCTTCTAGCCGGGACCGAAGATGACCTGGCCGAAGGGAGCCCCACACTCAGCCCCGCGCTTCCTCCTAGCCAGGACCGAGCGGTCCTGGCCAGAAGGAAGCGTGGGGCTCCTTTCTGCCCGGGACCGTGCTCTAGCAGCTAGGGAGCCCCCAGAGGTTCTCCAGCAGCTGGAACATCGTGCCGGCAATTGCCGATGCCCCAACTGCTGGGGAGCCCCCGGAGGTTCCCCAGCAGCTGGAGAACCATGCCGGAGCACCAAGTGGTCCTGGCTGAAGGGAGCCCCGCGCTTCCTCCTAGCCGGGACTGAGCGGTCCCAGCCAGAAGGGAATGCGGGGCTCTTTTCTGACTGGGACCGCGCTCTAGTTGCTAGGAAGCCCCCGGAGGTTCCCCAGCAGCTGGAGCATAGTGCCAGCAATTGCCCTCCAGCTGCTGGGGAACCTCCAGGGGCTCCCCAGCAGTTGGAGTGCCGGCAATTGCCGGCATGGTGCTCTAGCTGCTGGGGAACCTCTGTGGGCTCCCTAGCAGCTGGAGTGCGGTCCCAGCCAAGAAAGGAGCGGCAGGACTCCATTCTGGCTGGGACCGTGGGGATTGCTCGGTCCCAGCCAGAAGGGAGCGCAGGGCTCCCTTCAGCCAGGATCGCTCGGTTCCAGCTAGAAGGAAGCTTGATGAGCAGCAGCACTCAAAAATAGTGAACAGAAGGTTAGGTGTTATTAAGAAATAAGACCGAAAATATTGTAATGCCAATATATAAATCAATGGTATGCCCCAACATTGAGTACTGTGTGCAGTTCTGGCCGTTCCATTTCAGAAAAGATCAATTAGAATTGGAAAAAGTAGAGAGAAGGGCAACAAAACTGATTAGGGATATAGAATAACTTCCATATGAAGAGAGGTTGAAAAATTGGGACTGTTCAGCTTGGAAAAGAGGCGACTGTGAGAGGATATAATAGAGGTCTATAAAGTCTTGAATGGGGTGGAGAAAGTGCATATGGAAGAATTATTTATCCCATCACATAACACAAGACCCAGAGGTCACCCAATGAATTTAATAGTCAGCAGCTTTAAAACAAACAAAAGGCAGTAATTCTTCACACAACATACAGTTAACCTGTGGAACTCATTGCCAGAGAATGTTGTGAAGGCCAAAAGGGTAACTGGGTTCAAAAATAATTAGATAAATTCATGGAGGATGGATCCATCATAGGCTGTTAGCCAAAATGGTCAGGGATGCAACACCATCCTCTGGGGCTATGTCTACACTTGTTAATTTAAGTCGACGTTAACTAAGTTGACTTAACTAAATCGACGTAACTAAGTCAACTTAGTTAAGCGACTTAGTGTGTCTACACTTAAAATTAAAGTCAACTTAAAGGGGAACTTACAAAGTCGACCTAGAGCGTCCACACTGGATGCTCTAGGTTGACTTTGTGGGGCTAGGGGGACCTTGGGCAGGTCCACGGTGGTGGGGGGCACCCCTTATGTGCAATGGGGCAAAGGGGGACAGGGACCCTGGTCTCCTTAATGGCTCATCAGGTTTCTCCCTTTGGCCCATTGTAGGTGGGAGCTTCCTTAACATTAAGTAGACAATGGTTGGTCACACCCTCCTGTCTAAGGCATTCCTCCAGAATGACACAAGTTAAAGTATAGATATAACATCAAATTCCTAACTTCTAATCGAAATAGAACTCCTAGACATAAACTATATAATCATTCCCAGCAAATTACTACCTTTCTATTGATACCAAACATGACATAGTTCCTATGGATTATAGCATTTATGAGATATCCATAGAAAATAATATCATAAATCCTTCCCTAAATCCAGACAGCGTCACACCCTGCCCACATGCCCTGCTCTTTGAGGGGCATGTCAGGCTCCCACTGTGCCCCCCCCCAGCAGGGAGGGCATTGGTGTAGTCCTGGGGTAGCCCTAAGTCGACTTAGGGCTACCCCAGGGCTACACTGGCTTAATTCGACTTTAAAAAGTCGAATTAAACCTTAAGTGTAATGAAAAGGTGATTTTATAAAGTCGACTTAATTTTCATTAAGTCGACTTTATTTTCCTTAAATCGACTTAAGCAAGCTGCTTAAATCGACTTAAGGAAACTGTAGTGTAGACGCAGGGTAAATAAAGTCGATTTAAGCAAGCTTAAGTCGACTTAATTTACCAGTGTAGACGCAGCCTGGATGTCCCTAAACTTCTGCCTGCCAAAAGCTTGGAGAGGATGAGAGAGGATCAATCACTCAATAATTGTCCTGTTCTGTTCATTCCTTCTGATGCACCTGGCATTGGCCACTGTTGGAAGACAGGATACTGGGCTAGATGGACATTGGTCTGACCCCGTGTGGCTGTTCTTATGTTTGTCTCTGGCCTTCACCACCCCTTTCATTTTGTTGGTGGCTGCACCCACACCCATAACTGGTGGAAGGGAGAGGAAGTTCTGTGCCCTTGCACCAGTAGGCTTGCCCTTGGCGAGGAGGAACTGCCCCCATCCTGCATGTGTGGCATATGAGACCTCATGTCAGGTGCACGGCAGCGAGAGCAGGGATCCATCCTGCAGCCCTGTCTCTCCGAAAGGCGAAAGGGATACAAATTAGGGTGCACCTGGGGTTGGGCTGGCATTAAAGCCTCACATCATCATGGCCCTCACACTTGTGCTCCATTTAGAGATTGGTCCATGGGGAGACCCCACTTTGGAGGGCAGTTAGGGGGCCAGCAATACTCAAGAGCAGAGGGAATTCCCTTCTCCTGCGTGTTTCCTGCAGCCCTCAAGGAGGAGGGCATAAAGAAATGAGTGTAACCCAGAAGCCAGACCCAGCTGCCAGCCCCCATCTTGCTCTGTAGTGTCTGTGAGTTGGAAGCTGGGGGTGGATCTCATTACAATAAAGATGGGGGTATCCTGGGAGTCTATCTACTGACACAGAGACCTCAGCTTCCTGGGAGAGGACAGCACATGTAGAGGAAGGAATACAGCCTGACACTTGCCCTCTCTTGTCTTGCTCTATCTATTTATGCTTAAGCATTGACTGGAGCTGGGGCTGAGACCAGCCCTATGCTGTCTGGCGATAATCAGATTGTGTTTAATGCTGACGCTCCGGGGGCAGCACATGAAGGGCTCTGGAATCTGAACTCTGACGCTTGGCTTACTCAGCTTTTCCACTGGGGACCGATTTTCTGACAGTCCCCAGAAAAAGACAAGCAGCCTCTGTGAGCATTGTGGCAGCCCCTGCAAAAGGGCCAACGTATCCCCTGGTCCAGTCTGCCCACCTGAGCTATGGCACATTCCACTCACTGCAGCACGGTTGGCTGCACCAGTCACTGCAGCTGTCCCTCCTAGGAGCAGCTGACAATGGCGATGCAGAACAGCTGTTGTATCCCCCACGAAGAGGGACCTTAGCCATGCAGGGCCAGGCCACAATGGCACCTGTATGGGGCTAACCCACTCCCGCTGCTGGATCCCACTGTGGGATCAAATGGGAAACGGGGGGCCCGAGTCTCCTCCCGCCCCTGCGACTGCAGTGTATTGCAGTGATCTGATGCCAGTGAGATGGGGACATGCTCAGAGTGTGAGTGCACCAGCTCACACAAAATAGTGTCACCCTTCCTCAAGCTGAGGAAGCCTAGGGTCTGCTCCTGTGAGCAAGTGCTCCCGTTGCACACACACAGATCTGCTGGAGAGGTGCATCTCTGAGGAGTGCCATCTTTTCTCCAGGTACCAACGGGCCAGCCTGTTAGGGAAAGGGCTCCCTTTTGGGCCTGGGAAATCATTCACTCCAGACAGCAGGAGAGGGCTGGAGAGCAGCTCCTGCTAACAATGATGTGGCCACAGGAGAAATTCACCAGACCAGGATGCTGTCCAAAGGAGTCAGATAACCAAATCAGAGCTTGCAGGAGAAACCCAATTAGCAGAAGTGCACCGACCTCCCTGCGCCTGGCTTCCAGGCTAATCTCTTCTCAATCAAGTTAGGCTCTGTGTATCTGCACAAATCAAGGCTCACAGTCAAAGTGCAGGACATTTCCTGGATATTAATGACCGGCTGCCAGTGCCAGTAATCCCCATTTCCTGGGGGATTATAATGGAAAATGACACTCCCCTCTCCTGCCTTGGGTCCAAGTGCTGGGGCTGCTTTTTCTGTTCAAGTGAAACTCATGCCTGGCTCATCCCTTGCAATTAATGGTTGCACAGTACTTCACAGAGGGAGGGGGATCAGCCTCCACGGTCTAATCTAGGGAAATCTCAGATCCAGTAATTCCATGGGGCTGGGCATCACCAGCATGGTGAATCTCCACCAAGATCCCATCCCTGCCCCATCCATCCATCAAGGCCCTACCTAAATGATGAGTTCTAGGCCTGTCCCAACTTAATAGGCAGGAGGAGGCCAGGGCTCCATAGGCAGAGACCTCAGTGCTAGAATTAGAGTGTCCCCTCATCACACCCTAGCAGTACAACTCCAGTGACCTGTGCTGTACCAGGGAATGCCCTGGCCATGCTGCAGGGCCAAGACAGAGCCTCCAGCATTATGTCAGATCCTGTGCTGGCCCAGTGACTGGCTGCGCCAAGTTAATTAGAACAGCCCTGAGGCTCGCCCACAATTGGGGGCTGGCTTCAGGGATGTAGCCTCAGTGCAGGTGAGGACTGAGCCCTGGGCACTAAACTAGACTGTGGCCTTCTCCCAGGGATGTTTTAGAACTCTGTTTCTCCCTGATGAGCTTCCGGACAAGGTGCATGGTGGGTACAGGAGCTTGCAGAGAACCGCAACGATCTGCATGCGCACAGGCATGCGCACACAGGGCTTGCAGGGCTGCTTCCAGTGGAAATGCCACAGTGTGGAAGAGCCACCAGTTCCCCTGGAGGATTAACAGAGGGTGAGGTTCTTTCCTTTGAAAAACAAGCCATTTATCCACTCCAGGGGCACCCTCAAAAGGCAGCATTTGCCAAGAGAAGGTGGCTACCCTGGTTCCCTCTTCAGGGAGCTGGGATGTTGGATCCAGTGCCTTTGGACAGCAGCTGGCCTCAATCCAGTGACTTTAACAGCCCTTCTCCTGGTCTGGGCTAACTGGCGTCCATGGTGGCCTTCCACCTGCTGTACAGCCTCATATGGGCCTTGGGAAGGGAGCACTGAAAAGAAACCACACACACATACCCATGTCAATAAGAAGGTTAAGATGTCCACTGACAAACCTAGCTCATAAGCACGGCACTACAAAGCCAATGGCAAAGCTTAACTGGTCATAACTTTACATGGCAAACAAGAAAACTTAAACGGTCATAACCTTGTTTGGCAAATAAGAAACCCACAGCTAAGCTCCACACTAAATCAGACTTAGTCAGATAAAACTGGTCAAAAAGCCACGTAGGCAAAGCCTCTGAACCCAACGAAATAAGAGGAAGTAAAAACCAAAAGCAATGTATAAAAGCGCCTGGAAAATCAGCAAGGTTGGAGTCGGCGGGAAAAACAACCCACCGGGCTAACGGACTGATCTCTCGCAAGCAGCTTCCCTTCCCATACGGCTGGGTCATACGAGCACCGCTCCTTGCTGAAGCCTAGAGGTCGGCTGCCACGGGCCCCTCCCGGGTCGGAGGACAGAGACAGGAATTCCGCCACGATTTGTAGGGTTCTATAGCGCTGTTGTTTTCATGTGCCGTGTTTGTGAGTATAAAGTGTGTGTTAATTAATCGTTCGTCAGTAGTCTAATTAACATAGGAAGTAAAAATAGTAGTTTGAAGGGTGTTATCAAAGTAAAAGGAAAATTATATGTATTATTAATGTATGTATGTTAGTATATCTTAAGCGACCCCAAAAAAGGAACAATAATAAACGACAACACAGGGCACCCAAACCGCTTAGCAGGCCACGTGATGAGCCCCTCGAGCACAGATGCAAAAGACTTGGGTGAAAACCACAACCTTCCTGTAAGGGATCGCTTAAGTACTGAGTTGGTGTATTAGAAAAACCTAATAATAATAATTAACCTAGGCTAGTAATAAACTAAATGCAAATAAAATCTATATTTGCCTCCAGTGTTTCTCTGGGCAATTGGGTTATCGGACGTCAGGTCAGGTAAGGTCAGGACGGCACCGACCTTATACTTGATCACACGAACACGAAACAACACAGAGAAACACATCCGTCATCCAAAAACACACACAGACTCAAGGACACAGACACACACATTCCTATGCACACACATGCATAACCATATACTCCCCCACACACCCCTACATGCACACACATGCACATGGACATTGCAGGACTGGCCCCAGACCAAATGGCACCCCAGGTAAGAAGCGTTTTCGGTGCCTTCCCCTCCCCCCCCCCGCCACATTTCAGTGCCCTCCCTTCTTCAGTGCAACCCCCCACAGGTACACTGTCACAATCCCACAATAAATTGCAGCTGGACTCTCACTTCAGTTTGTTCGTATATCTCCCTGACTGACGGGCGATGCCCCACCCCATATGGATACCCACCCAAGAGGAACTGACTGACCACACTCGAGGGAAACGTTCATCTCAGAAGGTCTGGAAGGTTCATGAGATTCTACCAGGGTCCGGAACATTTAATGAGGTTGGTGACAGCACAACTGAAATGTTTCACTTCAAACTGTCTATTTTCCCTTTTGTTGCTAACATCAAACACAACCCCGAGCCCAACACCTCTGGTTGCCGCCTGGGTCATCTGCCCCTAAATCTGGCTCTGCGGATACACACTCACCCACTCACATGTGCTCATACTCCTGCAGCACTCACATTCACACTTGTGCACATGCAAGTATTCATAAGTATATGCACACACACTCACATGCCCAGATACACATACACCTGTGCACAAACACACATGAATACATAAGTGAAACATGTACTCATTCACATGTATATATATCTCACTCACAATCACGAGCATTTGCACACGCACATCCCTGGTGTACAGCAAATTGGGGCAACTGCCCTGGGCCCCACATTCCATGCACCAGTGTTGGGGACGGCAAAAGGGGGACATGCCCCCAGGCACCAACCTGGATGTGGGCATCAACTTACTCCATATGGGAGAGGGGGCAGCCATCATGTTTCTTTGTGCATGATCAACTCCTGGTCAGGCTACTGGGCCCACATGAGAGAGCAACAGGAGGGAGGGGGAGAGAAGTGGAGCTGGGTTGACCCCCGCCTTGGAGCTGGAAACCAGGGACCAGTCCCCATGGGGAGATGGGGCCCAGCCTGCCAGTGCCGGAAGCAGTTACACAGTGTAATTTGTCCCAGGCTCCTCACCCACCCTAGGAACAGCCCTGGATATACACATGCACACATAAATTTGCAGAGCTTTTCCAGAACAGAACCAGTTTTGTGCCTTATTTTATGTAAGAAAAGCCCTCTTGCTGCAAACCGCAGTCAAGTTGAAAGTAATAGACATGACCATAGAGTATCCCCCTGTAACACAGACTGATAACCCCACTGCCAGCAGATCTGCACCTCCCTCCACAGCACCAGTGCTGGGTCCCACCATAACTCTGGTTCCAGCGCCAAGAGCAGTGAGATTTATCACCTCTGAACTAACTGTCCCAAGGATATGGGGCTGAGGATCTCATTAAGTTGAAATCATTATCCAAGCCTTAATAGTGTGTGCCAGTGAGTGAGTGAGAGAGAACAGGCCTTCGCTATCCAGAGAAGGAAGCTGTTTATTATTAATTATTATTATTATTATTATTATTAGAAATTCAATATCCTCACAAGCTATGCCAGCATGTACCAATTTAAGTGCCACTTGGTTTGCAGCCATTCGGCTTTTCACTGTGGCCATTTCCAAAACACATCAGTGGATGATGAAATAGAAGAACAAATGCAGACAGGCAGGAAATGCTCCTCAGACCCCAGAACCCTGAGGGAAACATGCAGAGGCGCCCAACATAAAGCAAGGGAAAGAAGTAGAACAGGGGCAAAGTTTCTTGACATGCTGGTGCCCTCGTGTGGATGGAAAGAAGAATGTAAGAGCAGCATTGCCCAAGGTAGCTGAGGTTATGGGGTCAGGGTATGGAGGCCAGGTTCTGAGAGGACACAGGGCCTTATAGGGAGATTTTCACAGCTGCTTGCTCTGCCGAGGGAGTACTGGCCCATTAGAGAGAGGCTGAAGGGTTTACACACTCATCTGGGACTGGAACAACAGAGCTGTTCAGATATGGGGGCACTGGTGTGAGTAGGGTTACCAGACGTCCGGCAAAAGGAGGACATGTCCTCCTTTTTACCTTCACGTCCTCCATCCGGCAGGCATTTTAAAAATATGTGATTTTGTCCGGCTTTTTACTTATGATTAAAATTTCGTTTTTTTATATGAAGCTGCCATATATGCTCGGGTGTAAGCTGAGAATTTTAGGGTCCAAAATAGGCCTGAAAATTGGGCTACCTGGGTTCAGTAATCCGTGGATCACAGCCAAAACCTGGGCAGAACGCTGCCCAGGGGGTCCAGCACAGCGGCAGACTTGGGCAGAACGCTTGTTCCGCCCTTTCCTGCTGCGGCCAGGCTGGGGAGTTTCAAACCTCCCGCTCTGAGCATGCTCAAACAGAGCATGCTCAGGGCAGAAGGGGCCTGGCCCAGGAGCAGCTCTGCCGGCCACCACTGCAGCTCTGGACCTCCAGCCAAGTAAGAGAGGCTGGGAAGGGGCCAAGGGTGGCAGAGGAGCCGGGAAGGGGCAGTGGGGTGGGGGCAGAAGATCGGGGAAGGGGCCGCAGGGGCGGGCGGAGGATCGGGAAAGGGGCCGCGGGGGCGGGCAGAGGAGCAGTTAATGTGCCTAAGAATATTTCTGTTGTTCAACTTGTTCTCCATTTTTTTTCATGCTGCCATGCATTCATTAATCATTACCCATTTTCCATGATATAATATGGTAATGACAGTTATATTAATACTACATGTTCTCCATGTCCTCTTTTTGTACTTTCCTGTCCTCCTTTCCATGCTTTGGTATCTGGTAACCCTATGCTAGGGGGAATAGCCACCTGTGGAGTGGTATTAAATTCAATCAATTTAGAGGCAGTCCGAAACCGAATGAGTCGCTTGGGGCAGCTCTCCTCCCAAGCCCTAAACATTCAAAGTGAAAGTACTATCAATTTACCCCTCTGGGTGGTGTGGAGGTTAGCTATCAGCTTAACTGCCTGGCAGAAATTAATTCATTTGGAAACGGATCTAACAGAGGCTTTAAAGGAAACAGCGGAGGAGACAACCTGAGCACCCACTTGTGTCTCCCTGCAACTATATGCTACTCAGCAATATGAATCTGTTGGTACATGGGTTAGAAGCAGTAATCCCTGGGCCCTAGATCCCCCTATTGAACCCTGGTGCCAACCATATTGCAAAAGGAGGTGGATTCACCTGCTCTCCACTGATGTCCAGGTGTTCGAGGGGCACATTCACCTCCAGTCTGTACACCCAAATACCCAAGTGTACCATCTATTCGAGCATACACTTCTCCCCATAATTATTGACAACCGAATCTGGTCCCCATTGGTGGCAAGAAAATTTTTAACCCAGATCAAGCCCAAACAATAGCCCAGGCACTCGCTCTTAAAACGTGGCTTCGGCCCAGGCAGTAGACTGGGCTCCCCTTCGTTAAACATTGCTCCCCTCCCCTTAAAGGGTAGAGCAGCATTGAGAGGGGGCATGTCCTGTGTAGCGGCTTAAAAATCTCAGCCAAAGGAAAGGTATGCCGTGAATACTCTACCTGAGGCCAAAAGAGATGTCCCCAGATTTTAGGGGCTTTCCAAAATGGCCTGAGCTAAGCAGTCAATTTCCAAAGGGGTAGCCATGTTAGTCTGTTGCAGAAAAACAACAGCGTCCAGTGGCACTTTTAAAGACTAACAGATTTATTTATCGCATGAGATTTTCTCCCACAAAAGCTCATACGATAAATAAATCTGTTAGTCTTTAAAAGTGCCACAGGACTCTGAGCTAAGCAGGTTTGCCTTGCGACATACCCCTTAGTTGGCAGCATTGCGATTAAACGTTTGTGCAAGATATACCCTTGAGAGGATGGAGGGTGGGCCTCTCGGAAGTGAAGAAATCCCCCTCAATGTAGAATTGCCAGAGGCAGCAGCTTTTATTGTATAGAGTTGCAATTTTTATAGTATATGCAGCAGTTTTTATGTCATGGAATGGCTTAAAGATTGTTAAGGACAGCAAGAATTATTGGGAAAGAGGTGCACATGTGATGTGAGTGGAAAGTCCCTGACTAAGGGCAAACTTGCTAGCTGATCAGGGCATGAAGCTGGCAACAGAAGACCCACGGATGCCAATCAAGAAAGGAGAAGTAACCAGTCGAAAACAACTCCAAATAAAGATGAAGGAGGATGAAGAAGGACGTCCTCCCCACAATCAAAAACAGCTCGACTCAGTAGTTAAGGGAAGGAACACCAACATCAATGCAATGGGGGTCGGTGCACACACGAAGCTTCCACACCCCTCCAACTCTGGCACTTGGGCTAACTTGGACCTGGCCAGTCTCGAGTAAGCCCTGCGTCTAGCAGGTATGAGTGCGATACGTCGGTGGATGTGTGAGTGTAAGAGTGTTGTGTTTTGTATCTTGTGCTGTATCCTGTGCGGCCTAACTTAGGATAGATTGCATTTGTCAATGTATCCGGCCTTGTTTGTCTTGTGCTGGTGCATGGAACCAGGGATCCACAAGGATGAACTGGAGCTCCTTATTTGTGGGCTAAACCTCATGGCCTACTGGTTCCTAGGAGCAGCCATGGTTGATTGTTCATTGTTTTTGTTATTGAGCTACTATTACTACTCAACTTTTTCTAAAAATTGTAACCTTACACTGCCAATAAAAGTTACATAAAAAGTGACCAATACTAAAGGAGCGTCCAGTGTCTCTCTCCCGCTTTCAGACCCCACATAACAGTCTTATTTACTTTCTCCACAAATATTATATTTTATATTTACATATAATATTACATTATATTTACTTATATGTAAATTCTACTCCATTGTCTCAGAGTTAAAACAGGGACTACGGATTTTTTTCTCATTACAACAGGTGATTTGACCTCGCCTTCCTCTATGTGCTGTTCCCCAGTGTTTGAATCCTAACATCTAATTCGATTTGCTGTTACAGCCTGACCTGGTCCTATGTCATACACTCCCCTCAGGGCCATCCCTGGGGGGGGGCGCGAATGGGGTGATTGCCCCGGGCCCTGTGGTTACGTGGGCCCTGCGCTGTTCAGGGCCTGCGCTCGCCGCACCCCTCCTCCCACAGCCGCCACGCTGCCTTTGGCAATGAGCCGAAGGCAGCGGGGCGGAGCAGGCATGCCTGCGGCGGAGCAGGTGGGGCCCAGCCTCTGGGCTGGCCTGCCTCACACGGCAGGCTCCCGGCCTGAGGCCAGGACCAGAGCAGGCTCCCCCACCACAGGCGGCCTCGGCCTCCCGGCCCAGGACCAGACCCAGCTCCCCCCCACAGGCGGCCTCCAGGAATGGAGCTGACTCCAGCTTCACCTCCACCCCCCGCAGGCAGTTTCAGCCACTGGGTTCGGGGCCAGGGCTGGAGCTGGCTCCCCCCACCCCCAACAGGCAGCTGTGGCTCGACCTCCAGGGCCGGGGCAGGAGCCGGCTCCCCGCGCCGGCAGCCTCGGCCTCCAAGGCCCAGGGCTGACTCCCTGGGGGACGGAGCGGGCTGGTGGGCCCACCACACTCCCCTCCAGCATGGGGGGCAGGGGCCCCGCTTTGGCCAATTGGCCCTGGGCCCCGCTCCCCCCACAGGATGGCCCTGACTTCCCTGCATTTAATTTCCTCCCATTCTGTAAATTCCCCATCTTCAAAGCGTCTGACAAAGTGGGATTTTCTCCCACGAAAGATCATGCAATAAATAAATTTCTTAGTCTTTGATTGTGCCGTGTTACCCAGTGCTGCGTTAGAAATGGCACCCGGCTGACCACAAGCCGTGATACCCTGAGAAATGGAACTTCTCTGCTGACAAGCTTCACAAAGTTTGCCTGGCCTCTGGCTCTGCTACCATGCCCCACCTCTGCTCCATGGATTGAGAAGTTAGTTTTATTTCTGTTGCTTTTTTTTTTTTAAAAGAAAATGCTTTTCTCTTGAAAACTGTTAGCCCAGGGGTAGGCAATCCCCGGCACATGTGCCAGCAGTGGCACACGAGCCCATTAGGCACACAAGCCCATTAGGAGTGGCACACGAGCCCGTTTGGAGCGGCACTCGGCATCCTCTGTGGCACCACAGAAATTGCCACTCCCACCACCCAAAGACACTCCAAGTGGCTTCTTTCGGGGGCGGCTGCAGTGCGGAGGTCCCTGCCACGTCCATGCCCCAGGCATACCATGTAAAGAAGCCGCCCAGAGCGGCTCCTCTCTGAGGTGTGCTGCCACCTAAAGGAGTGACTCCAGGTAACTGGGGATAGGGGTTCCGAGGCATAATGCTGAGAGGAGCCTCTCCAGGTGGCTTCTTTCCATGAACGGGCTGTCGGCACCAGCTAAGGGTCGAGAAGGAGGGGCCGGCACAGGGGTCAGCAAGGGTTGCCAGCCCGTGTTAGCCAGTTTGACTGGAATGAACCCAAGTCCTTCTGAGCCTCGTCCACATGGGTACATTTTACAAGTTATACAGGTAGATTTGTCCCAGAAAAGTCCTCTGGTTGGATTCTCTTATGTTGATATAAGAGGGGCTTTTTCCTGTTGAGTATTAACCTCTTCCCAAATGCCAAAAGCCAGCCCACCCAGAAAGGCCTGGCTCCAAATGTGAATCTTTCCCATGCCATCAAACACTACTTAGGACACAAGCAGGGCTCTGCCTTCCCTGTCCATCGTGCCATTTGCTGGAACGGGTATCTCGTTCTGCTTCTAGAACTTAGCTGTTTTACAAGGCTCCATAGCTGGCCTACTGCCAAACCCCAACCTGGATGACCAGTGGAGTGCTTTTTGTCTGCTCCCCACCCTCTGTCCTGTGTGGTCCTGCTGGCATATCTCTCAAAGATATATCAATTCTAGGGCCAGAAGGGACCTTTGAATCATCTAATCTGACCTCTAGTGTAACCCAGGTCAGAGACTTTTACCTGCTCACCTCTGCACTGAGCCCAGTAGTTTGTGTTTCACTAATGCAGCTTCCAGAAAGGCGTTCTGTCTTGATTTGAATACACCAGAATCCTTTGGGCCACACAAGCTTTCCCTCCGTGTCAAGGTGTAGCCCCTGGGAAGAAAAAAAAGACTAGACTGTTATATAGGAATAAGTAATGAGCACAGGGGTTGTCCTATTGCCATTATAACTAGATCCTTCAAATTCACACCTTGGATTTTACGGGTGTAGCCTTGCCTGTGAAGTCCAGCTGCTCGTGCAGATGTTTAGCAGAGGACAGCCTTCAAGACAATCATTTTTTGCTTAGCAGCTCCACCTCATGGTGAAACTTGGTATTTCCTATTTACAGCAATGGGCTCAGTGTGAAAGGTCCCAGATCGCTAGCCCTGAATATTTAAAACATTACGAATCATGCCTGACAACGCATGACTTTATTTTTTAAAAGCTCACAATTTTACCTCAGTAAATGTTGGGCTCTATTGATTCATGAGGGCTAGAAGCTCAGAGGGATTTTTTTTTAATGGAAAACAAGAGCCACAGCTAATCACATGACTCCAGGAGCAGGGGATTTAAGGAAATAACAAATATTGCGAGACTCATGATAAAATCATTAGCATTGGTGACACTGATGGCCTGTTCATACAGACTCAGCTCTCCTGCCTCTGAAAGTTCCTCTACAACAATCCTTGAGTGAGATGAGTTTGTTGGAATCAGCTCAATCCCTAAATGCAGAGTAAATCCAGGTCAGAAAACAAGGATTGGGCAACATACTAGTGGTCAGGAAATTTCATTTGAGAAACTTCCAAAGTTTAAGCAATATATTATTAATTTATTATTAATTATTATTAACTTGCCTACCAGACGAGGGTGGGCAGTTCAGGTCTTCTGCCATGCAGTGGAGTGGTGGGGTTAGAGGTTTCTGCCCAGCAGGGAGGGGGTCTGAGGGCTTGAGCCCCATGAGGCAAATCTGTCAGGCTTCAGCCCACAGTGGGGTGATGGAGCTAAAGGGTTCTGCCTCGTGGAAGGTAACTGCTGGGTCTCTAGCTTTCACTCTGGGGAAGGGTGGCGGTGAGGCTTGGGGAGTCTGCCCACAAGGCACACCTGCCATGCCCTGAGCCCGACCACCACCCCACCCCTCGAGCAGAAGCCAGAGACCTAGCAGGCTCATCCCAGCTCTCAAACTTCCAAAGATTTTTGTACGGGGCTCTGAGGGTCAGTAAGTTTGGCCACCCCTGGCATATGCTTTGTATGTCCTGATCCCACCCTTTTAGACAGGTGCTGTCCCTCCTGGCCTGGGGAGACTCAGCTGGCACCATTCTTCCACTTCCCTCCTAGCACCCAGAAATAGTTTACTCACAGATAATGGTCTTTAAAGCAGTGTTTCCCTGCTCCAGGGATCTAAGGCATTAATCAGTGCCCTGGCTCTCTGCAGTGCCCCTCTGCAGCCCCTTTAGGCTTTGGGGTTCTCTCAGCGTCCTACTGGGGACTGTGTCCTTTGAACTCCCAGCCTGCCAACTCTGGCCATGTGCACACTACAGGAATAATCGCGCAACAAGCCCGTTCCGTTTTAAAAGTCACATGGTTTTTATAGCGCAGGATTGCGTCCACACTACCGCTTGTGACGGAACAGAGCCCCCCCCCCCCCCCCCTGCAATTCGTGATTTCACAAGAAACCCAATTGAATTGTGGGAACCTATCGCACAGTTCCATCCATCCTGATTTGGCGCTAAGAATCCTGGGTAGAAGGAGAGTAGCGCTGAGCACCATGGGTAAAGTCTTGGTTTCCCATGGCATTCTGTTCCCCTTGTGTCACGAGAGTTGCTACTCGCGCCCATTTTTGACAGTAGCGTATTGCTTCCTGGAAGTCCTTTTTGCAGCAACATGGATCCAGCTCTGATCTCAACTGTCGCCTTCAGCATAATGAGTACATCTCGGCTGGTGGCACAGTATGCGTTCAGCTCTGAATCAGACCAGGATTCGAATGACCCTGGGCTGGTGACTGCCATGCAGAACAACAGCACCGCATTGCTGAGCTCCTTCACAGAGCATCTGCACACGGTGCACTGCCGGTTCTGGTCACGAGAGACAAGCACCAAGTGGTGGGACCGCATCGTTTTGCAGGTGTGGGGTGATGACCAGTGGATACAGAACTTTCGAATGCGGAAAGCCACATTCATGGAATTGTGTGAGGAGCTATCCCCTGCCCTGCAACACAAGGACACCAAAATGAGAGCCGCCCTCACTGTGGAGAAGCATGTCGCAATCGCGCTGTGGAAAATGGCAACTCCAGACTGCTACTGCTAGGTCGTGAATCCGTTTGGAGTCGGCAGGTTGACCGTCGGGTTAGCACTTTCACAAGTGTGCAGAGCCATTAATCGTGTTCTGCTCTGGAGGACGGTGACGTTGGGCAACATGCGGGAGATCGTCGAAGGATTCGTGGCCATGGGATTCCCGAACTGCAGAGGGGCAATAGATGGCACGCACATCCCTATTCTCGCTCCGGAGCACCTTGCGACTGAGTATATTAATAGGAAGGGCTACATCTCCATGGTGCGTCAGGCACTGGTGGATCACAGGGGGTGTTTCATAGACATAAATGCGGGGTGGTCGGGTAAGGTGCATGATGCTCGCATTTTCTGGAACACAGGCCTGTACCGGAAGTTGCAGGCAGGGACCTTCTTCCCCAATGATAAAATTACTGTTGGGGATGTGGAGATGCCCATAGTCATCATAGGAGACCCAGCCTACCCACTGATGCCTTGGCTCATGAAGCCCTATACTGGAAATTTGGATCCCAGCAAGGAGCGCTTCAATTACCGGTTAAGCCGGTGCTGAATGACCGTAGAGTGCGCCTTTGGGCGCTTAAAAGGCCGCTGGCGCTGTTTGTACAGGAGGCTGGACTTGAATGAGGACAATATTCCAGCCGTCATTGCGGCATGCTGTGTCCTGCATAACCTCTGTGAAAATAGGAGAGAAAAATTTCCCCCTTCATGGGACATGGAGGCTGAGCGGCTATAGTTTGCCTTCCAGCAGCCAGCCACTAGGAGTATCAGGGGGGCACAGCTGAGAGCCGTCCACAAAAGAGAGGCACTTAGGGAGCATTTTAGTGATGGGGACTCATAGGATGCATTGCATCACTGTGCAGTAGTGTTCCCACGCACTACTGGGTGCTGATGGGGGCGGGGGTGCGGTGCCGGTGGGCGTATACTGTACTATGCTCGAATGAGTGAATACTAAACATGCAACAACTAATCTTATTGTGTATCAATAAAGACACTGTGCAAAGTTCAAGTGATTCAATTTTATTATAAAACATTAAATATTTACAGTAAGAAGTGCCTGTAAAAGGGGCTGTAGATGCGTGTAGGTGCGTGTCTCAATGCCATAGCTTGGTGCAGGAGTGGATGTAACATTGTACCAGGAGGGTCCCTGGGCTTCAAAGAACTGCTTTGAGAGAGAATGGGGCATGGGGGGCAGAAAGTGTTGTTGTGGCTGCAGGGGGGGTGGCGAGCCTGGAGCAGCTGGGTCTGCAGACCAACCATGGTCTTCAGCAGTTGAGTCTGCTCCTGTAGGATGCTTATGAGGGCATCCTTCTGCTTCTGCCTCTTCAAATTGTTCTCTCTGTGCTCCTGCCAGCACACCTGCCTCCATTGTCTAGTCTCCCTTGCTGATGCCTCGTTGGACTGCATCAGCTCCTGGAAGATATCCTCCTTGCTCCTACGAGGCCTCCTCCTTATCTGTCTCAGCCAGTCAGCTGGCGCAGACCACCGACCGGCGAAGGTCGTTTCTAAGGAAAAATGAAACATCATAAGTAGTGCTATTGTTCTCGCTTTGGTTAAGGAGCCGGTAATATGCTCTGCCTCCACATTCCTCAATGCCCACAGGACAGGTCATTGCCGGGGACTGAAAGGGCTTTTGCAAAGGGAGGTTCGGGTTGCCGAGACAAGACACACAGCTCCGTGAACTATTTGCAGTGCTTTGGGCGATTAGTTCACATACGGCACTGCCATGGAAGCCGATATCTCGCTGCTTAGAGTGCCCTGCAAGCCAGAATGCATATCCTGCATGTCACTGGCTTTCAGCCAGGACTGTACGCAGCAGGCTTGTGCACAGCCATGGTTCTCACTGCTGTGCTTTGCAACTGGCGAGGGAGAGTATCCCTCTATGGGGGAGGGGAAACAGTTGCTCTCCCATCGAATTTAACTAGGAGGCTGTGGAAGTACATCGAGGACACCTTCAGTGATCTTAGCGGAGAGGATTTCTTGACAATTACAGCATGCGTTGATGCACTGCTCATGTAATGCGGGGTAGACCCCCCCATCCAAAAAAAAAAAAAGGATGAAACCCAAAACGCCTATTTCCCGCCCGCTCTTCATTTGCCCGCAAAGCTTATCCAGCTAGCATAGAAGCCACTTCTGATGAAACTTACCAGAGCTCACCTCTGCTACATCTGAAGACAGTATGGAGAAGGAATCTGGGCAGCACGTGTCGGGTGGTGTGGAGAACAGCTCCTGGCTCCCTAGGTCGGCTGCACCGCTTTCACCCTCCAGGTCATCCTCCACCTCCACTTCCTCGTCCACGAATTGCTCGTCACCATCTGCTCCAGTATCCTTTTCATGGGGGGGTGCCGATGTGTCCACAGGAGCTTTTGGGGTGGTTGTGGGATCCCCGCTCAGGATTGCTTCCAGCTCCTTGTAAAATCGGCATGTAGCCGGTGCTGAGCCGGAGCGCCAGTTTGCCTCTCTGGCTCTGTGGTACATAATCCGCAACTCCTTCACCTTTGACCTGCACTGAAGAGTGTCTCTCTCATACCCCTTCTCTGCCATGGCCTGAGAAATCTGGCCAAAAATATCGAAATTCCACCTGCTGCCACGTAACTGTGCCTGCACAGCGGACTCTCCCCAGATGCCTGTGAGATCAGGCACCTCAGCTGTGATCCACACTGGAGCACGTTTGCTGCGTTGAGCCGCCATTGCTCTTGGAGAACACAGCTGCAGTTGCACTCCACGCCAAGCAAACAGGAAGAGTGAAGAATTCAAAAATTCCCGGGAATGATGGGAGGGCGGGTACAGTCACGTCACAGCCGCAGAGCGCAGAAGGAAGTGCAGAAGGGCTGGAATTGGAATTCTGGGACATTTCTGGAGGTCTCATATTGGGCGGCAACCGTACACACACGAACTATCGAGGAATAGCTGTTCCGCAGTAGCCGCTACCACCCTCGTTTTGGTGGGTTACATGTTGCGCGGTAAGACGGCTGTTACTGCGCAACAACATGGATTTGTGTGTGGACGCTGTGCCTGTTATCGCGCGATAACTTTGTAGTGTGTACAAGGCCTCTCTTCTTGAGTTGAGGATTTGCATGGCCCTCCTTCCAGGGGCCCTGTGCTGACTGATTCATACTGCAGCTCCCCTTCAGCTGGATTGGAGCCTGCCTTTGACCCTCCCCCACCTTCCCATTCAGCTAATCAGTCTCTGAATCCTCCCCTAGTGAGTCTAAAAACTCCCAAATACCTGGGGGAGCCAGGAACCTTCACCCTCCCTTACCCCACAGGGCTCTGGTCCCAGCCTCTTAAAGGAACAGTGCTTTGGTTTTCCCTACACCTTCCCTCTCCCAGACCCCGACTGCCCCCAAATCAACTGCCTCTCTCCCCATAGCTGGGATAGGGTAACTGGCCTCCCATACTACCCTAAAGGGCCCGGCTTTTCCTCCTGTACCAACTGATCATACCCAAAACGACAGCCCCTGCAGGTTGAAAGGAATTTTCCTGTGGGAGCCAGCAGCAGCTACCACCCCTATTGCTCCTTCTCACCTGCCACCAGAGCTGTAGTCTCTCCATTGATGCCATGCCACATAGGGATGCCCAGTAGGAGATCTCACCTCCCGAGTGCAAAGGGCTTTCTGTGGAGAGAAGGGTCTTTGGCCATTAACTGCAGCAGCTATGGAGATAATGTGTGATCCATAGGGAAGAATGAAAAGGGATTTCTACACTTTATTCCAAAGGAATGGGGTGAGATTTTGGGAGGTACATTTAACTCAGAGCGGACAGATCTTGATGCCTGTTTGTTGCATGAAGGTGGGTTCCAGTCAGAGAATGCCTGTAGCAAAGGAAGGAAACAGAGGGAGAGAGAAGAAAGATACAATAGCCTAAGCGAGTGGGCAGTGGCTGGAGCCTCATTGGATGGTGCTCAGGGTGTTGTCAGTTGTTGACTGTGTTCGTGTGTGTTGTCCCAGCTCTGCACAGGTAACCGAGACACCAGACCATGACTGGATTATCCAGTAATACCAGAGATCTGTTTTAGTAATGAAGGCACCGGGCCAGGTTTATTGCTAATGAAGCATGGTAAAAAGCATCTTATATGTGCTACAAGTACACTTAATACCTGTGTGGCCATGACAATAGTACTGACTCAGTAAACAGAAGGACTTTCCGTTCCTCACTTGGCCAGACAAAGCTGGTCCCTCTGAGACCTGCGACCCAGTGAAATTTTTCTGCTGCCCCTTGGTGATTTTTTGTTTTGAAAACGTTGTTTCATGGGAAATTTCAAATGTTAGGGTTTCATTCTGATTAAGAATGAAAACACATATTGTAGCATCAGAATGTCCCATGGGAATAGCACAATTTCCAGTTACTTCGTGAACTGATCACTGCAGCTATGGTGTGTTTTTGCTTCCAGGTTGGATTGATGAAACATTGAAAGAGCAGAGTGGTGACTAGCGACATATAAATTCATGAATGAATGGAAGGAACTCCGATGTGCTGGTGACGGGGCTGTCATGATTGTGATGCTGTCCAGATTTAGGGAACCATTTATGATATTATTTTGTATTAATATCTCAAAATTGCTATAATCCATAGGAACTATGTCATGTTTGGTATCAATAGGAAGGTTGTAACTTGCTAGAAATGATTATATTGTTTAGTGGTAGGTATCATATCTGTATTAGAAGATATGAATGTGTTAGCTGTATCTGTATTCCAAATTGTGTGATTCTGGGAAACTCCCCAGACTGGATGTCTACAGCCTTTGTTTCCTTAATGGCCCATTAAGGAAGCCTCCAGGTACAATGGGCCAGGGAGAAACCTGTTGAGCCACTAGGACTTGAACATGAGACTCAACTCCATTTTGTTTGGAAAGAACTCCACACAGCATGGAGAAGGCCAGAGGTGATAAAAGGCAGCAGCCCCGACTCCATCTTGTCTCAAGTCCCCAGTCTACAGGCAACACCCATCTCTGGAACTATTCCTCTGAGACTGGACAAAGGACTGAGGCCCACCCTAGTGCTGGGTGTTTACCAGAGGAACAAGCCTGCAAACTCCCAAGGAACAAACCTGCAAACTGCTTTTCATGAACTTTAAATCATTTGTATGTATGTGATTCATTTTGACCCTTTAACATCTCTCATATTTTTCTTCTTTTCATATTATATTAAACCTTTAGTTGTAGTTGCTAAAGGATTAGCTATCAGTGTGGTATTTTGGGTAAGATCCAAACCTGTATTATTCTGTGTGATGTGGCTGACCCTTTGGGGTCAGGGGAACCTATTTCTTTAAGGGACCATGCGGCTAGGTGGGAGCAAGAGGAGCTGGAGTGAAATAAAGGAGCTGTTTCTATGTTGGACAGGTTTCTTGGTACCCAGTGTGGGGAGCCAGAGGCCTGGTTGTGACTGATAGGGAGACTGGTTTAAGTACCACCCATCAGTGTTTGGGGAGTTTGGCTCCCGGTTTTCCAGCTTGCCCTGATTTTTGCACATCCAGGAGGTTATCCCAGGAGGCCCCGGTCACAATGATGTCAAAGGTTAATGGGCTGTCACGTTGATGTGGAAAGACTGGAATGAACCCTGTGAACGCTTTCTGTGCATGCAGCATGAGATGAGCAGCTGATAAGAGATTTTGCTTAGCTGACTCTGCAGAACTGTGACACCTTTTAAATGTTTCCATTCTCCTATCATGGAATTCAACAGCTTGTTTAACATGTCCACAGCAGCCCCATGAGGGTGCACATGCTCCAGAGCAGAGATCTCCCTTAGAGGGCAAGTACAGTCCAGCCCAGAGACCTCTGAGGGTGCACATACCTCCTTGAGGAGTGTACAATCTGGTCTGGAGACCTCCCTGAGGGGCATACAGCTTGGCCTGGCCTAGAGATCCCCTCCAGGGTATGCATGGCCCAGCCCAGGGGAGGGGATTTTGACCCAGCATCCCATAATCATAGATCAAGGCCAGTGACTAACGCTGCTTCTGCCCTGGCCACTCAATGCCACCAGAAATGAGCTGCACGGGACTGGGGGAGAGCATCCATGGTGCAGGAGCAGCTGCCAGTGCAAGCAGATTGCCGGGGCCTGGAGCGGGAGTGATATACTTACCATCATGGCATGGTGTAAACTGTAGAACAATAACCTTAAGGACACTGGATGCAGGACACCAGCAGCCTGCCCATTTGATGGGGTCAGGAGTTACTGTGAGCAGGGGGCACAAGGAGAAACCCGGGGAGGATTCCAGGAGCAGTCGGTCTGGGATTCCCAAACCATCCCACCTCCTGACCGGATGCCCTGCCTGCCCGGCCTCGCAGAAATATCTCTACACCTCCCCACTGCCTGTCCCTATGTCTCCTTCTGGTCTTGGGGAGCCAGGACAGGTGGGAGGGAATATCAAGGGCCCTGGGAAGAAAGCCAAGGGTAGGAATGGATATCAGTCACAGGAGAGAGGAGGAGCTGTAGTCAGGCAGGGGTTGCCAGAGCTGAGGAGAATGCTTGGAGACAGGGATTTTTATCCTCGGTTCCTCAATGCAACTCGCCGATGTGCTCAGAGTCCCCCTTCCAGCAACACGTCTCCACCAACTCCTAGGCTCCATGGGGAAGGCCATTCACACACTGTGGCTACCATTAGAGAGTCTGTGTGGGTGTAGCACAGCGAAACTCAGCTGCACCACCCAGCATGCAAGATCCCAGCATTGCCCTGACTCCCTTGGTGGAGAGGCACATGCCCCAGGCTGACACAAGAGACAGACAGGTGTCCTGGGCCACTACAGAGCCAGGTGTGGGTTGTGGGGGCCATAGATGGGCGGTGGGCCTGGTGCATTCCTTCCTGCTCATCCCTATTTCCCATCCCGCTACTCAGTGGTGGTTGGAGAGCTCTGTGTGTGTGTAGCAAGACCGTGCTCACAGCTGTGTAACATGGCAACAGCCAAATCCATCGGGAGGACATCTGCCCAGCCTCGGGCCCCTTAGCGTGTGCCATAGACATGTGAGAACCCCCGCGCCTGCCTCCAGACAGTGCCACGGTGTCAGCCTTCATGGGCTCAGTTCAACTGGATCCCAAATGTTACCAGGTTCGCTTTCCACAGAGGAAAGGCTGCTCTGCTAGAGGTGCACAAAGGGGTGAAAAAAGGGAGAGCCTTGGGGCTGGGGTGTTACCTGGTGAGTGGTGTCAGTCTGAGCCATGCAGGCCCAGAGGCTGGGCAGCGCAGGAGAGACAGGTAAAGAGAGGAATTTGTACAGAGACACAGACTATGCCATGCACGGCATTCATCCTGGTGCCCACCTAGCTTTGGGAGTGGGAGGGGATCTGGCTCCATGGCACAGGCTGCCCAGTACAAGGGGACTTTTTTCTAAATGGAATTATCCTTCAGGAAAACCCCCAAGACTTTGTTAGAGGGAAACTGAGTTGCACCCTTTAACATGTCCAGAATCCAGCAAGGTGCTGATGGAGTTCCCAAAGCTCCCTACTCCATGTGCTTTGTCGGTCCCCACTGCACAGAACCAGCCTGAACCAACATCTGAGCACCTTGGGGAACGTCCACTAGGGAGACAACAGAGACCAACAAATTCATGTCACTGGTAGTGTTTAATTGAGGAAATCACATTGCAAAATCCTCTCACCAAAGCCAATGGGGCCTTTTAAACAAAATAAAGCTGCTGTTTCTTGTGCCCCCCAGCGCCATGGGCAGGATTCCGTCCTGTATCTGAACGCTTTTATCACAAATGGCCCCACATGGCCGAGCCCGTGATGTGGCCTCTCCCCTCCAAGACACGCCTCCGCCAGCCCTGTGCCCTGGAGTCATCTCAGGACCACCCACCCACTTGATGCAGCACATGTCCCCTGGTGCTGAGTCACGGCATCATTTCCTGCAGCCTCTGGGAATTTTTCAGCAGTCTCCCCCTCAAGCCCTGGCCACAAGCCCATGGGTATTAGCATAGTAGCTGCCTGCAGCATCACCACGTTGCAGACACTGCAAGGACCCTCCGGATGAGAATATGCCCTGTTCCAAGGCTCTGGGTATCTGCAAGCTGTGGGTTCTTGGTGCATCTCTCCACTTGGAGCATTCTCCAGTCCCACTCAGGAACTCCTCCTCACCAAGAGGACCCAAGGAAACACTGCTGCCAACAGAGCGACTGTAGAGATGAGGAGAATAGCCAGTATAATGGGTGACCGGCAGCACCACATCCCCAGGGAACTCATAGATGCCACTGACTCTGGCGCCTCTGCTCCACTTCCCCTACCCACCGATCTACAGCTCTCCTCCAACAGTGGCATCCCACGGTCACTGATGACGAAGACATGGGCTTCCCGAGCCAGGCCTGCTGGCATGGCCAGAGAGTCCATGGGGAAGCCACACAGGCTGTGGCACCGGTCATAGCTCTGCACCGGCATCACAAACTGGCTGGGGACCACCAAGGTGTTGTCTGGCACTGACTTGGCAAGATGGGGCAACAAGGACGGTGACAGAGCCAGCTCCAGAGGTTGGGGGGCCTCCCCTAGTTTGGGAGGCCAATGGGGCACTTTCTTGCTGAGGAACGTCACGTAGCGGCAGACGGGGCAGATGATATTGTTCTGGACCTGCCCGTCTAGCCTCGAGGAGAGCAGGTACTTCACCAGACAGTCGTGGCAGAAGGTGTGTCCACAGCTGAGTGTCCTGTGGGCAGCCTCCAGCGGATGGAATTTCTCATAGCACACGGGGCACTCACCAAGGGACTTCTCCTTGCAGGGGTGGGGCTCAGCCATCCCGGGCATGTCAGCCACCTGCACCACAACTGGGGCAGAGAGAAATGATGGACATTAATAATAGACAGCAGTTGGTGAGAGCTGCCAAGGAGGAGCACATCCAGTTATTATGCTCCCCATTGGCTCTCCCTTGCACTCTGATTGGCTACTTTAAATCCCTTCTTTCCAGCTGGCCATGGCCCCAGAATTCCCAGTCCACATGCCCACAGTGAACACTGCAGCTTCATCTTCTGATTCCTTCCCTGTCCCGTCTCCTCACAGAACCTCTGTCCACTCCATCTCCTCCCTGCTGTGGCTTGGCCCTGGGAGAAAGGAGCAGCCATCCCTGCCTTCTCCCATGGAAAATTATTAAGGTCTGGACTACCAGAGTGTGCTTTACTGCATGTGGCTCTGGACCAAGGAGGCTCAGAGGCTGAGATGGGCACATGGGGGAAGAGTTCTGGGAGGAACAATCAGAGCCAAGAGATTACAGGAGCCACCAGAACACCATAAGAGATTAGTATGATCACACTAGGACTACAGAGAAGTAAAAGTATAGTCATACAAATCTCTCCATTTTAATTGATTAACAGTGACAGCTGGCCAATCAGCATGCAGGAATACTGTATGGTTATGCTCAACAATTGCATAGCGCGATATACATCGGAAGCCTTCAGCCAATCCAAATTACGCAGAGGAAAAAAGAGCTGAACTGTTGGTTAGTAACTGAATGACAGTCCTCTGCACTGGGTGGGTAAGACAGTTGCAAAGTGCCACAAATATTAGGGCGCTCTTGGTGAGGCATTTCTGGAAGAACGTTCTTCACAAGAATCTCAGCTGTTTTGGACTCTTGGCTGCCTAGAGCAACAGTTTCTGAATGCAAAATATGAAGGGAAAATGAGCCAGTTCGTACCTGGGGGAGGCTCACCCTGTCCAATGCCCAATGGCAAATGCAGCAAGCCACCTAGGAAATGCAGCATCTGGCACATGAGGATCTCCAGGTTTCACTGGAAGCAGCTAAAAAACTCATTGATGTGTGGGAGGAACAGCCAGGCCAAGAGCTACCAACTTGAATATACTACTCAAAATGGAGGTGCTCCCACACCCCTGGGAAAGCAAGACAGTGTAACAAAAGTGGGGCAAAGCCAGGTCAGCGGAGAGACTGGGGCGCAGGCAATAACAGATTGCATAGGATGATCAGATTCACAGTGATGATTGTGCTATAACAGGAGGGTAGATAAGTAGGCGGGCAGCCTTTCTATGACATGTTGAGGCTCTCCGCAAACTATCTGAACATTTCATACACTGGTGTCTTCTGCGTGGTTGCAGAACCTGCTGCCCTGTCTGGGTTTTCCCCTGAAGGCTGTGCAATACTGGAAAATGGTGCCTTCTCAACAACATGAGAGATTGCAGTCCTCTGGTTAGTCACCAAAATGCTGCAACCCATGCGGCAACAGGGCGTGCTTCCCGTATGACATGCCTCTGCCCTGGCCTGCAGGGTTGAGAGGCTATTCAGTCTCCATGGCACATTTAGTTTTTGCTTCTGTGCTGAGATTGGTGGGGTCAAGTGGGAGGTGTATTTTGCCACATAGCCATCTAGGCAACCAGCCCATTCCCCACTGTGCACAAAGCAGCTTTCACATGGTGACTAATCACTTTCATGGGGTCTATAGAGTTTAACGCCAGCAAGGACCATTATGATCATAACACAGGCAAATAGTTTAGCTGGTGATTTGTGGGTCAAGCCAGTGACATCCGTTTGAGCTGCAGCAGATTGTTTAGAAAGATCCCCACTGTTGATTTAAAGTCAGCAAGTGATGGAGAACCTGCCATGTCCTTAGGTGAGATATTCCAGTGACTAACTGTCTCCCTGTTAACAAACTCTGCCTTTTTTCTAGCCTGAATTTGTCTAACTTCAGCTTCCAACCTTGCGTCTCATTGTGCCTTTTTCTGCTAAGTTAAAGGCCTCTTTCCTATCAGAAATCTCTACCCCGTGTAGGTGGTTGTAGAGTGTGATGAAACAACCTTTTAACCTTCCCTTGAAGAAACTAAATTAGTTTAAGCTTCTGAATTCTCTCCCTCTAAGGCAGGTTTTCCAGACATCAACGCAGTCTTGTAGTCCTTTTCCCTACCCTTTCCAATTTGTCTAGATGCTTTGGGAAGTGTGGCCACCAGACCTGGACACAGTGTCCCTGGAATGGACTCACAACCATCCACAAAAATAATACCACCTTCCAGCACTTACTCGATATTGCCTACCATTCTTTCAACCATGCTGACCTAGGCATAATCTGAACAGCTGTCATATGAGCCATTCTAGCCATATCCCTCCAATCCAGGGATTTCTGAAATCATAAGCCACAATCACACCTATTGTCAGTGGGGATGGACCCATTCCACCAGCGCTGAATCCAGTCGGTGTGTTTGGAGCACAGCAGGACCTTGACACCAGCATTTTCTTCCCTATTAGCCTAGACACAAGAGCTACATGTGAGATGCCCCGGCCACCAGCTCCAAGTCCCCTACCTATAGAAACAGCTTACCTTGTCTATGGCCAGAGGGCAATTACTTCTCCATCCATAGCTCCTGTCTCCTCAGACCGAGGTCTGCCTGCTTCTGACCTCCCCAGCACTTCACTGGTGAAGGAAAACGTGTGCGAGTCACCTATATAACAAGTTGGGGTTTGTGCATCATCCCTTGTGCATTGCACAATGGCCTTGAAGGGAGCAGGGACAGCTCCCCGGGAGTGAATGTGGTGGAACTCGTTTCTCATTTGTGTTTCAAAGGCTTCTCGCGCCATCTCTCCAGCTGGGGCTGGCAGGGAGCCAGCAGCAGGTGCCTGAGGTGGCAGGTAATCCAGAAACACCATCATAACATTGTTCACCTCTGCGTGGAGCCTGGAATAGAGACTTTAGAACTGCATCTCTGCTCCTCCTGCTGCATGATGTGCAAGCATCGCTGGGCCATTCCAGTCCATGGGGCCCCAATGCGCTCACCCCTGCATTGAATGATAGCGTGGTGTCCTGACCATGTGGAGTGGGTGCCCTGCTGGTCTAGCTGGCCTGCACAGATGTGCTTCAGCACAGAGGTTTATAAGCACCAGCTTTGCCTGGTGTGTTACAAAGGAGGTTCCTTCTTACCAAGCCAGGAGAGAAGCTATGAGCTGAGCTGGACTTGTCCCAGATGCCTGGTGCTCCTGTGTTGTCCTAAGACAAACCCCAGGCAAGAAGCCACATTAAAGTTAATTAATAAGATTTTAAGGGCTTTCTGCAGCTAATGTTTTTTCAGCACCAGCCTTAACTCTGTCCCCAGTCCCCACCACCACCTCTACCTATGGGGGGACACCTTCACCAGTGGCCGCATAAAATGAAATCTCCCTTGGGCTGAGATCTGCAAAGCTGCCTAGGGGATCTAGCCACCCAGTCCCCTGAACTACAATGGGAACCAGACATACAAATCTCTCAAGTGGCTCTTTGAATCTCAGCCTGGATGAGTTCCCACAGCACACTCTCTAGTGTTACAATGATATGAGCTGTGCCCACCCTTTACGCTGACAGGTACAGTAAGGTCTCCGTGATCTACTGGCCAGGCATCAGGGTGCAATACAGGCAGATCCATGAATTGTTGGGATTGGAAGTCCATGCTGGACAGGGCCCTGGAATCTGCTCACAGGCAATGCACAGGGAATTGCAGGTGGTCAGCTGTCCAAGCAGCACACAGTGTTCAGAGTGTGCGGGGCAGAGGCAGAGGATGCACATGGGCACAGCAGAGATGCCTCTTGGTTTATAGCACACAAGCAGATGCCTGTCCAGAGGAAAAGGTGGAGGTGAATTCTGGCAATTGCATGTAACCTGCCTCCTGGCATGGGGCTTGGGCCATGTACAGCTTTTCAGCAGAGCTCAGGGCTTGAAAAGACTCAGAATGGATCTCACTGGTGCAGGGGTTTTCACAAGGAATTGGGTGCCCAGCTCCCACAGACTCTCCTCTCCTGCTTTAACATGACTACGGTCCTGTATGTCAGGCAAGAAGATTTGCCTGTGGCCTTTAGTGCAGTTCAGGGCCAGCCTGACCATATATGCAAACTAGGCAGTCGCCTAGGGTTCCAGGCTTTAAGGGGTGCCAAATTAGATAAAAGTGGATTTTTTTCTCTACTTAAAACAATATATTAATATGTTCATTCTAGACCTTCTCACCAAAAACACTTGGACTGGCCCTGGCTCACTACGCCATGCGGTATCCATGGCAGGTTGACACAAGCTAAGCTCCCCAGAGCTGCTCTGGCACTTGGTGAGATTTCCACAACCAAGCTACACAAGCCCAGAGCTTTTGCCCAGGAGTAACTCAGCATAAGTGAAACCTCATTTCTCCATTCACATTGGCTGGTCCTGTTCATTCCCCAGCTTGCCCAGCTCTCCTGGATGGCAGGAGATGTAGAACCTCTGGTCAAACCTAGCAGCCCCCCCAAATCCACTACCATTGTCTGATTCCATTACTGTTGTACCCCCCCTCCTCCCCAGTGGTTTGGTTGTACTGACAGCAGTCATGTTGTTAGTGGGGAAGACTTTCACCCAATGTGAAAAAGCACCCACAACTACTAACACAAATCTGTTACCTCTTGGTGTGAAGGGCAACTCCGCAGTCTAGTCAATTTGAATCCATTCCCATGGTCCCCAAGTTCCTGTTTCACAGGACCCCTGCTCTGTTTTCTGTTTGCTGAATCATGTCTGCCACTTACCTGGCAGTAATCAAGATGTTCCTTCAGTTCCTGTCCCATTTGGGCCATCACCCCATTTTTTCTAGCCTGTCTCCAGCCTTGGCCTGCTTGGGACAAGCACATATCATGCATCCCACAGTAACAGATCCTATCACATACTCATGGTACAAGCCATACCAAACCATATTCTGATTTCACACCTGGCAGTGCTTGCTCCATTACTAAGTCCCAACCTTCTACCTTCACTGCCTGGCTCTGAACATGCTCACAGGGCAACCCCGATTGAATCCTGGGTTTGAATGCCTTGTAACCACTCTGCCTTCGCTTGCTGACCCTGAGTGAGATCTACTGCAATAGTTTCTAATGTCATGTCCTACGGCCAGGGCAGTCTAGTTACTGCTGCATCTCTGGATGCTAACTTGGGTGTCCAGTTCCCTTATTCCAAGGCCCTTTTCTCCCAAGCCCCTCAATTTTAACCACATCCGCTCTATCAAACCAGTTGGTTCCATCATCCAGTGTTGGCCACATAGCGCTGGTCTCAAACTCACCTCCATCCATAGCCTGGTACCGGGCCAGCACTACCACAGCTCCCTTGGATGCCCAGTCCAAACCCAGATCTATGGTGAGCTTGGAGTGGGATCCAGTTTTGTCCATCAGCACACTGATAACTGTTGCTAATTCTGCATATGGAACTGACCAGTTCCCACAGCTATACTGCAAAGTATTTAGGACCCTTCCATCCATTAGTTTCACTGCTGCCAAACCACCTTTTCTCTGTCCTTGGCCATTGTGGCTACTAGCTGCTGGCTACTACTGGCTACTGTACACCAAAGCTCCTCTTCTTCTCTAGCCTTGCCGGCATGCACATTTTAAACACTGGATGCCAGGCACTAGAGGGCTGCCCTTGTGGAGCACTCATTCCATACATTCCCTTGGCTCTTTAACATGAACAGCCTCCATATTTTCTTCTTGAAAAGTCAGCATCCACATCTGTGTTTTCTCCTTCCTGGCCTGCCCAGCAGATACTATTTCCTTCTAACAGGACGTTAAGTAGTTATGGTGACTGACAATGAATAATTTCTATTCAATATCTTCATAAATTATTTGGATAATGGCATAGAGAGTATGCTTATAAAGTCTGTGGCCAGTACCAAGCTGGGCGGGGTTGCAAGAGCTTTGGAAGACAGGATTGGAATTGAAAATTATCTTGACAAACTGGAAAAAATTATCTGAAATAAAACAAGATTAAATTTAATAGTGAAAAATGCAACATTTAGGAAGGAATGAATCATTGCACACATACACAATGGTGCGTGACTCTCTAGGAAGGAGTACTGCAGAAAAGGAACTGGGGATTAGAGTGGATCACAAACTAAATATGAGTCAGCAATGTCACACTGTTGCAAGACAGGTGAACATCATTCTGGGATGTATCAGCATGAGTGTTGTAAGCAAGACAAGAAAAGTCATTCTTCCCCTCTGCTCAGCACTGGTGAGGCTTCAGCTGGAGTCCTGTGTCCAGTTCTGGAAACCACATGTCAGGAAAGATGTGGTCAAACCAAAGAAAGTCAAGAGGAGAACAACAAAAATGATGAACAGTCTAGAAAACATGATCTATGAGGAACGATTGAAAAAAGTGGGTTTGTTTAGTCTGCAGAAGAGAAAGCTGAGTGGGGGTGTGATAACCATCTTCAAGTACATAAAAGGTTGTTATAAATAGAAGAGTGATAAATTGTTCTCCTTAGCCACTGAGGACAGGACAAGAAGGAATGGACATAAATAGCAACCAGGGAGTTTTAAGCTAGACATTGGGAAAAACTTCATAACTGTCAGGGTAGCTAAGTACTGGAACAAATGACCTAGGGAAGCTGTGGAATCTCTATCACAGGAGGTTTTTAAGAACAGGTTGGACGAATACCTGCGAGGGATGGTCTAGAATAGATAATATTTGGTATAGTCTCTGTGCAAGGGGCTGGACTCGATGACCTGTTGAGGTCTCTTCCAATCCCACATTGCTATGATTGTATGATTCTGACCTCACACCAAGTACTGCTTGATACAGCCCAGTCCACTTCCAATACAAAGGTGAATTCCAGACAGTCTAAAGTCTCGCTGGTTTTGATTTGTTCTCTACTGACATAGAGATGGTGTTGAAACACATGCTTCCCATAGTTTGAATATTCTTCACAGTCTATAAGAAACTATGAGCTCAAAAAGCTATAAATAGACCCTGGAACAGCTAGTTGAGCTTGTTTTTCTGCTCTATCCACAATGAAATCAAAGGTAATTTGCATGTTGCACACCTCCCACTGTTCCATCCCTTCCCTATGTTTTTCTTTTCTTTTGCTTTTGGATGTTTATGTTATATTTCAGCACTGCATGGCATCCTTCCTGCTTTCTGTGGTTTGCTCTTTGCAGAGACTTTGTACACACAGCAGTTGCATTTTGGCTGGGGACTGGCAACCAACTTCAAAGGAAACAAAAACCAGCCCCAAAACATTGCCCTAAACTCAAGCTGAACTTTTTTCCAGTCTCATGCTTTCATTTCAGTTTTGTGCACTTCTGTATTCCCGCTGGGATTGGAAATGTTAATAATGTAAGGAAGGCTGATCAATTTCCCAATGTCACAGAAATCTCACCAAAAAGAGGTATGGCATTTCTGGCCTAGGATCAGAACGGATGAGGAAAAAAAGTGGCAAAGATTTCAGTGAAAAAATGGAAGACATTTTTAAAACACCATTCAGAACTCACAAATAGTTTTGAGAAGTATCCAAAACCCACAATGGGGGATTCCTGTGTTTCAGATGAAGACAGGGGCACTGGATATTATCCATATGTTTGGTAATGTCTGTGGAAGCACCTACTCTTTCAAACCATGAGGGATGTTAATGCATGTATGCAGCTTCCATTATTTCCAACAAACAGTCTGTATGGACGTTGATCTCCCTCTCCGCAGCCAACCATCTGCCTTGGATTTCCTACTGGACAAGCAGGTGTCTGGGAACTTGTGCTCCAGGTCCTTTAGGATCAGGGCATATTAAGGCACAGTGGACACTTCTTCCCTTACTGAAGCAGCTCCTCTGGCAATTCCAGATGCACTATGACATACCCTTAGTAGGGGTATTCATCCGTGCTGAGGCCACACAGGCCAAGCCCTGTCAGGGGCATGTAGGCAAGTATCTAAGCATCTGTTGGTAGGACTGAAATATAACAGTTGCTTGCGATACAGTATTATGCACTGCTCTGCATTCTGTCCCTTCAATCCTCACCATGACTTACCAGAATCTGGGAACAGGTTGTACAGAGCATGTGTGCGCTCATTGAGCATGCTCAGTAACATCTGGTGAAGCCATGCCCCCACCCAGCCCTTCCTCGCAGTTACGTTCTGTTTTCTGCTCTTTAGAGGGCCAAAAGGGACAAAGAGGGCAAATGAGGTAGTGGTGGTGGGCAGGATCTGAGCAGCGGGCAGAATTTTACTGGTTGGGGGAGTTAAGCAGCTGGAGGGAGGGGTAGGGGAGGCCGCGGCTGAGGGGTGACATTAGGCATGAGGGAGGAGGGAGTAGTTAGAGTTAGCCCAGGGGTGAGGCACTGCCCGCTGGTGAGAGAAGGCAAAACACTGGCACAAGGCCGGGCAGGGGGTGACAGTTTCCCTGACGGGATGAGCCACCTGCCCTTTTTTAAAAATCGCAGAGAGGGCTGTTTTGTTTCCCCTCTCACAGGACAGCATCTCTCAGAAGCCCTGAGGCAGCTTCCCAGGGCTGGGCACTTAAAGGCACAGGAATCCCACTGCCCAGACACCGCAGTTCCTCTCTGTTTGATACAGCAGACTCAGGTGCCACAGGAGACTTGATTCAGTGACATATCTCACATTCACCGCCTCAAAAAACTATGTGTCACACAGTCTGAGTATTTAAAGCAATCCCTGATCAATCGACACGGGGACAGAAAGTCTCAGAATGCTTCACAAATTTGCCTTATCTGCTGTGATTCCACCCCTCGGTGCCCGCCGCACCTCCCCACCTGTGGTGAAGGCCTGGCCTGGCCCCCGGCCCCAGGCTGTGGTGAAGGGAAGGCTACCCTTCAGCATCCAAGGGGCCAGGCTGCAGGGCTAGAGCAGCAGGTAAATGTGGAGGGGGCCACCTGGCCTGGCCCAGCCCTACTCGGGGAGTGGGCAGAACTGGAAGCACTGAGGGCTGCAGACTGGGGGCAGAGGTTGTCCCATCAGAGCCAGAGCCAGAGCCAGGCTGCAGGGGGAGAGGCAGGCATCACGCACTGGGTAAGATGCCAACCCTGCATTTTCACCTCTCCCAAGCCTCCAGCCCCCACCCTCCACAGATGCAACCCCACTCCCCAGAACAGCTGGGGTGCAGCACCAGAACACCTCCCACCCTGTATGGGGGGCATGAGGCAGTGGTGGGGGCACAAATGTAGGCTTGATCCCTGGGCACTGGAGACCTTCTTTATGCCACTGCTGTTCTGTGCTTCCCAGGGCTCAAAGAGTATGTCTACACTTGCAAGTTAGGTCGACGTAAGGAGGCTTAAGTTGACCTAACTTGTCCACACTTGTTAAGAAATTCCTTAAGTCGACTTAATGAAAGCTAAAGGAGCTGAGGATCTGACCCCCTGGATCCCACACAAGAGCCAGCCCAAGCTGCAGTTGGGAGCAAGTCAGTGGCACAGGAGGTGAACCAGTGCCCCTGTCAAGGGTTTCTCCCACAAGGAGAACTGGGAGTCGTTACTTGCCCATGCTCACAGTGCAGGAACAAGGGGCTGCTCAATGAACCAAAAAGGCAGCAAATTTAATGAGCTACAAGGAAATGCCTTCCCAGCAAGTAAGACACAGTGGGCCACCTCCTCCAACACTTCTAATTTCTATTGACTTCAAAGGCAAATACCTTTGGGGGTCTGGCCAATGTACTTAGCCCACCCCATATCAGGACCATATACCTGTGTCACCTGTACGTAAAGAATTGCCAGCATATAGCACAGCCAGGAGCTGCTGGGGGCTAGCGAGGAACTGGCTATTCACATACCATGGTCTATGATGGGAATGTCATACTTCGCTCTGAACCACTCGCTCCCAGAGCTAAGATGCCGCCCTGTCAGGTGCACTGATCTCATTTTACATGGCTATTCCCAGGGTTGTCAGGAAGCTCAAAACTTCACAGCCAGTCCTGCAAACTCCACAATGCAAAGCCTCCCCTCTGGACCTGTCCCAAAGTCTCTGCCTTGAAGGAAAAATGCTCCAGGGTCCCAGAACACAGTGGTGAAGCCACAGCCCCAAGGCCATTTACATGGCTCCATCAGCTGGAGCATGGCTTAGCGGACACACCAAACAATTTGACGGCCGAGACATGCGCAGAGCAAAGACGACATGGAAAGAGCAGGGTTTGAAATGCAGGTGCACACGCAGATTCTCTGTGGAAGCTGCTTTCACATTCAGTCGTTGTTGTATCACATCGGGCTGCAGGCAGTCATAAATCCCTTCAGTGCCGCTGTTCATTCCTATTGTTTCACTAGCCCTCCTGCCAAGTGCACTCGGCATCAACAAGGGCTGGGACCAATATCTCGGGGTTTCTCTTACCAGTACAACACAGCATCAGCTCCAGCCCCACCCAGTAACCTGGGAGAACTAAACACCACTCCTGAGCGCCACTAAGAGGCAGCAATTCCCCTCCCACAAGCACTGGGTCTGTGTGTAACAGACGAGAAAGGGAGCCAGCATCATTTTGGGAAAGACACCACATTCGAAACCACATTCGAAAGCAAGTAACCATGAGCAAATATCCGTCCCACTGTGTGTTGGGCAGTGTCGTTTGCGTTAGTTTCCCACCTTGTGCTGTGAATATCTGATGAATGAATGCCCCTTGACACAGCCACTCACAGAGTGTTTCGCCCTCCTTTTTATGCTTTCAGTCCCCTTCCTGAAAAACATTTTCAGCTGTTTCCCTTCCTGCTTAATGCCTCTGTTCACTGTTTAAAGGAAAATTAAGCAGAATATATGTTCCTTTGTCCAGGATACCTGTTTGGGCAGGGGTTTGGAACACGTGTGAAGAACATCATACAGGCAAATCTTATCACTTTACACACAACATCATCACACATATTTTATCAGGACAACACTGGCCAGCCATTCTGAGTTTTCAGATGATATCTTACAAGACACACCCAGTACAGAAATGTTTTCAGGAGTGCATTGGGTGTGACTCCAGGAGTGCATTTGGTCACAGGCAGGGAATGACTATGCTACAATTAGATTCCTGCAGCTGGCCTGTGCCAAATGACTTGGTCTCATGGGGCTCAGCTGAGGAGCTGTTTAATTGACTTCCTGGCTCAGGATCTTCCCATCTCGCAGGGCCCTAAAGCCCTACCTACCCGGAGTCTGTTGGCGAGCTCCCCAAGCATCTCCAAGAAGGACCGTTTCCTATCCCCAACCTGAAGGGAGTGAATGTTTCCTGACCTCTTGCGCCCAGCCAGGAAACCAATGGTGCACCAGTGCAGGCTGCCCAGAGCAGGTAGGGCAGGTTGTATTTGCCCTGTTCAGAGTCACAGGCACTCTAGCCTTGGCTGCAAAGCTGCACCATGATGTCCCAGTTTTCCCTGTCTCTTCCCCATGTGACTGGCCTCCTTTCCCAACTATTCGTGTATGAACTCACCTCTATGGCCTCGTGGGCCTGACCCTACACACCCACCCTCGTACCACTACCCATTGACTGCATGGGATGCAGTTCCTGAGTAAAGGTCTTTCCCCTGAGTACGGATGTAGGGGAAGTATTTCCCCATGCCACCCTGCAGGCCTCTTCTTCCCAGGGGTGGCTTACTGCATGGACCTATGGGGCCCAGGCCTGTGGCCCCTCCAGAGCCGCCCCCAGCAGTGCCAGTCAGTAGCCTCACCCCCAGCCCCCTGCAGCATCACCAGTACACAGCTCCCTCCAACCGCCACAGCAGAACCAGCCCACAGCCCCCCCCTCCAGGTCCCCCACAGCAGTGCTGGCCAAGACCACTCCCCAGCCCCACGAGCAGGCCCCTCACAGGCCCCATGTAGCAGTGCCAGCCAGGGTCCCAGAGCCCCTGACTCCACCCTGCCCCCCCGCCCCAGCACTGGTGGGGCCAAGTGCCTGCCCTCCTGGCAGGGCACCACTGCAATGGGGGGCCCACAAGGGTGGGCAGTCCCGGACCCCCCCACACTCCAGGTCTTGATCCAACCCTGCTTCTTCCTCCCCTTGCCAACTCCATCACACCCTGTCCTCACCAACACTTTCTGACGCTCAGCGGGGCAAATTGTGGATACTCACACTCCAGTCCAGTCCCTGAGCCAAAGCCTGACCTCCTGCAGCTGACCTTCAGTGTAAGTCCTTGGAGTCACTCCCACTTTACCCAGGAGGCACAGGAGATCAGAACCAAGCCCAGCATTTCACCCACAATATCTAGCTTTTCCTCACGCACCAATATACAGCAAGGCCATGCTGGGAGCTAACCCAGGATCTCCTGAATCTCATTTCAGTGCCTCAGCCACAAGGTTATATATACCCCAGTAGGCCCCATCCACCCCAGCAGTGTATCAGGACAATGACCAGCACAGCTGGAATGGCCATGTCTGTGCAGATACATGCTGAATGGGGGCAGATGCTCAGTCAAAAAGCCTGTGTGGAAAGCACATCAGCTGAGCTGTGTGTTGGTTCAGAACATCTGCTAGCTCCCAAGGAGTCATTCCAGTTTCTAGAGTAAATAATCTCCATTTTATTGTCTCCTGTAAAGATTTATGATTTATGCTCAGCTTTCCATCCTCCTAGACTACAGCTGCAAGCAGGAAATTGGTGGCATTTCTGCTCCACTCAAATCATCTTTTAAAAGGTGAAAAGTTACCTGGGGGGGGGGGGGGGAACCAGGACAAACTCAGACATTTGCTGGGTCTAGACAGGAAACCAGGGGCTGCTGCCAGTCCCAACACCCCTGGGGGGTATCGCAGGGAATTTTTCATTGGTTCTGCATCCCCCAACACAGCTTGGTGTGGAATAGGACTGTGGGCAGGGACTGCACACTTGCCAGGCCCAAAATGTAACTGCTGTTTTTTTAGGAACAAAAGGGAAAGGATGGGGGAAGTGTTGTGAAGGTGTCAGGGAGCTGCAGGACGTGGTGAGGCCAGATACAGCCTACTCCCAGACCCTCCCTGCCATGGCATTCCCTAATTATATTCAGCAGCAGCTTTCCAGCCAAGGATCCCAAAACCCTGGGTAAAAACCAGAAGTGATTAGTGGTGCTGCCCTGCACCCCTCCTTCACCATTAACTTCAAGGGCTACACAGTGTGACAGAGATTTGTAGTCCCAGCCTCTCACCCTCCCACCGCTCCAGGGCAGCAGTAGTATCTGCGTCAGTCCACTGGGACAGTGGAGCTTAGAGAAGCCATGTCTTCTCCAGAGTCCCAATGCCGGCCATTGGCAGAGCTGGAAATAGAGCCCAGGAGCCCTAGCTACCAGTCCTGTGCTGTGGCTGCTAGACCATGATGCCAGAAAAACTATTAGTGCATAAGGGAGAAAAAGAGCAGATTTTCTCTAGGCTTCCTTTGCTATCTCTCAACCTAGAGCAGTTTATTTATGGTGGAGAGATACAACCTTCCCAAATATTCCTAATGTGAGAAGAAACAAACCAGTTAGCCTCCACTGTGGCATGAGAGGCTACAATAAACCACAAGCAGGCAGAGCAGGATGGGACCCTCCCGGACACCAGTGATGCGGCCCCTTTAGCCCCTTTCGCTGAGAGGTGGCCTGATTTTCCAGTTGCTCTGGATGCTTTGTGGCCACAAGGTGGCACTCTGGAATATTGTTCATGGCCACTAGAAAAATTCCAGCTGCCAAGAGTTTAAGATTGTGACTGAGCTCCCAAGCTGGCGTAACCAGGAATTGGGGCCTGACGGTTCAGAATTATGAGATGCCTGAACAGACCCAAGGAGCTGGGCCGTATGGACCGGGGGAAGGTGGGTCTCATCTCTCTCTCTAAGGGGCAGGGTTCCACGGTGCTGCAGTGCAGCACTGCCATAGGCTCATGCTTCAAGGAGAGCCCATCACCAATCCCAGCCCTACCAGGGCTGACCTTCCCATCCTAGCAGTCATTGACTGTGACCTGGAGACACTGAGGGACCAGTGGTAATTCACCTCCTGCAGAGTGAGGCCAGGCAGCCACCAGGGCAACCTGATAGCATTTCACACCCACTTGCACTGGATCTAAATGACTCCCATGGGCCAAGTGGGGAGAACCGGGCCCCCCAAGCCACAGGGTCCAGTACTCCCGCTACGCCACTCACCCACAACCAGACAT
Source organism: Pelusios castaneus (assembly GCA_007922175.1). Classification (NCBI taxonomy): domain Eukaryota; kingdom Metazoa; phylum Chordata; order Testudines; family Pelomedusidae; genus Pelusios; species Pelusios castaneus. The sequence goes on from ML685815.1 coordinate 10,454,376, forward strand.
AACGGGGCCTCACTGGGGCAGAGGCTGCACTCCTCTAGCTAACACCAGCCCACTGGCCTCTGGCTCAGGCCACCCACAGTGACAGCACACAGCTCCCTGCAATCTGCTTTGGTCTGATTCAGTCACAACGCGTCAAAGCCTGGATGGCACAGGAACCATTCATTCTGCCTCCTGCGTGGCTCGGCTGTTCTAGTGCCACCCAAACCTGCACTGGCCCGAGTGATGGCCAGAACTGGTCTGGACTTTCCATCCCAACGAGTGATGGCCAGAGCTGGTCTGGACTTCCCATCCCAATGAGTGATGGCCAGAGCTGGTCTGGACTTCCCATCCCAACGACTGACAACCAGAGCTGCTCTGGACTTCCCATCCCAAAGAGTGATGGCCAGAGCTGGTCTGGACTTTCCATCCAAATGAGTGATGGCCAGAGCTGGTCTGGACTTTCCATCCCAACGAGTGATGGCCAGAGCTGGTCTGGACTTTCCATCCCAAAGAGTGATGGCCAGAGCTGGTCTGGACTTTCCATCCAAACGAGTGATGGGCACTTCCTATCTGCGGGAACTTTGATTTTCCTGCTTTGCTTAGTTGGTGCTGCATCTGCACCATGGGCGCCTGCCCCTTCAGCAGCTTAGAGCAGAAGGTCCATAGGCTCCCTCCCATTGCCAAGTGCACAGGAGATCCCTGAGTAGCAGCCCTGGATCCCTACATGGGAGGGGGCTGAGGTAGCCTCTCCCCCACCCCCACTCTGGAACTCCTCAGCGGGGATGCTGTGTGGGGACAGGGTTCTAAGACAGACAGGACTGCTGGGTGCCTGGAGTTCTGGGCCAGGACCATGCCCTAGGCTATGTCTACACTACAAAAAAGTTAGGTCGACTTTGTTAAGTCAACCTAATAAGGTTGACTTTAAGTCAACCTAAAGTTGACCTTATTAGGTCGACTTAACAAAGTGCTTCCCCTGAACGGAGACTTAGTAAGTCGACCTAACTGCCCTTAGGTCGACCTAATAAAGTGGCCTTAAGCATCCACACTGTGCTTAGGTCAACCTAAGGAGTCGACCTAAGGGTTCGGTGGTTCTTATTAAGTCGACCTAAGCTTTCATTAAGTTGACTTAAGGAATTTCTTAAGTCGACTTAATGAAAGCCTGGTGTGGACAGGGACTAAGTTAGGGCGACTTAAGCCTCCTTAAGTCGACCTAACTTGCAAGTGTAGACAGGCCCGTCATTGGGCGGGGGGAAACAGGGCGATTGCCCTGGGCCCCACAGTTATGTGGGCCCCACACTGTCCTGCTCCCAGCTGGGGGCAGTGCAGGGCCCACACTGCGGCTCCCCCCACGGCCCTGCTTCGCCCTGCCCCCTGCCTTTGGCGGCAAACCAAAGGCAGTGGGGTGGGAGGCTTCGCCCAGCCTCTGGCCCTGGGCCGGCCCTCCCTGCCCCCAGGGCGAAGCAGGCAGGCCCAGGGCAGGGCAGTTCGCGGGGCCCAGCCCAGCCTGCCCCACATGGTCGGCACTGGCTGGGCCCAGGGCTGGCCCCAGCTCCTACTCCCCGGCCAGGGTGTCAGTGGTGGCAGCCTGGGACCACAGCCGGGAGCCGGCCCTGGCTGGGGACCCGAGTCTGCACTGCCGCCAGGGGCCAATGCTTGCTGGGCTCCCATGGGCGGAGTGGGTCGACCTGGGCCTCCCTTCCCCCCTCCAGCGTGGGGTGGGGTGGGGGGCCCCCACGGGGCAATTGGCCCCAGGCCCCGCTCCCCCCTAGGGACGGCCCTGAGTGTAGACATAGCCCTAGTCTCCAGGCATGTATGAAGCCTGCAGTCACAAGGAAACGGGCTGACGACTGGGCCCTTGATACTCTGCTCTGCTCCCAGCCACACTAGCTGTCACCAGAACTCAGCGACTGTGCTGCTGTGTTATGGGTCCCTCAGCAGGGGGCGCCAGCGAGCAGGAGTGATCCCATATACACACACCCAGTTCTCTCCTATCCAACAGGCTGGGTTGTCCATCAGTGGGAGGATGTGACTAATCACACATTATCCTTTAACAGCGAAATGGGGCATTCTCAGCTCAGGGGGGCTCTCAACCGTCCCATGGCAAATGAGAAGTGACAAGCATTTCCACAAAGGGGCAAAGGAAACTGGGAGGGGGGAAATGATTGCTTGGTAGGCATGAAGTAGGCTCTTTCTCAGACATGCACACATGCATTCATCCATCCATCCCTTTGCCAGGGCTAATCAGCACTAGCCCCAGCCCGGGACCTGTTTAACAGGCTGGGGGGAGGGGTCACTCAATGGTAATCCACAGAGAGGTCTGTGTAATAGAGACACAATACAGCTTTGAAGAGCCAGAGCAAATGCTGGCTGGAGAAAAAGAAGGGGTCTGTTCTGCAGGTGACGGCGCTGGCAGCTGCCTGCTGGCCTCTCTCAGCACAGATTGCCTTTGGGGGCATGGGTGGGAGAGGAAAACCCTGCCTGATGGCACTGTGACCAGCGCAGGCACTTGCCTGGGCCAACTGAGCTGGAGAACGCAGCATCCTGCCATCATCTGGAGCAACACCGACGGAGGCCCCAGCTGTGCTCAAGGCCATGGTGCTGGGCACTGCACAGCCACGACAGGAGAGACGGCCCTGCTTTCCTGAGTCACCATCTGCACAGAGGGCAGGAAAGAAAGGCAAGCAGGCCTGTGTCCATCCCGGAATCAGTCCCAAATCCAGAAGCCAGCAGCCAAACAGTTGTCTCCAGAAGGTGTGTATCCAACCATTCCACATGCAAGTCATTGGAAATTTCTCCAACCTGCTTCCAGGGCCAATTCCCAGCTTACAGCCTGCATCAGACACAAACGCACCGTCTCTCATGCCGAGCTCTGCAGGAGAGCTCTGAAGCCGCAGCTAGCTGGCTCACTCGGACCCTGAAAAGGCCAGCAGACTCCTTCTCCCACCCCATGCCCTGTGACGCAGCCAGTATTTAGCCCTGGAGTCTCATTACATAATTAATGGAAAGACTGAGAGCTTAGCAGTGGGGAGGGACTGGCTGTGCTGAGGGTGGCAAGGAGCCTTACAGCCTTACGGTTCCTTCTGGCCGATCCAGGCCTATGGTCACCACAATTCAAACCTGGCTGAAAAATGACTCAGAATGTGCACCATTGGGAGTTCCTAGCTCTCTCCTCGTCAGGCTGTAACAGTGTAACTCCAAGATTATTTTCCTGTCTCCAAAGCCAGCTGTGTCCTTTCTGCTGCCCCCAATAAGTGGGATGCTCCGAGTGTTGCCAGCTCTCGGGACTTTATCACCAGTCTCATGCTATTTGGTATTTTCCTTTGGGCCCCAGCTCCTGGAGTCCTCTGATTATGGGAGAATCTCTCCATTTATTTAAAATGAACAGTACATTTCTACCCCTTTTGATGGGAAAGAAACGCTTGGAAACAGAACCTGGAAAGGATCCGAAGCCAGAAGGCTAAGAAAAAGGACTCCCAGATGATTATTTTTTTAAAACCACATATGTTTAAGCCAATCTCAGGATTTTGGGAGGCCTTACTTGTGTATTTTGAATACTTGGCACCAGCAATGCTGTACTGTCTGTCCTAGAACCACAGGTCTGTCTCAGTGTAGCCAGGACTTAGAAAGATGTTTACATGCAGCATTTTCTCCATCCACCAGAGGTGACCTCTCCCACTGATGTTGGGTAGTTAGAGACTTCCTATTAGTATAATGGATTATTTGTATTGGGTAACAATGAGGAGCGCCGAAGCCCAGCATGCTAGATGCTGGACATACACAGTCTAGAAAGTCTGTCCCCGCTTCTAAGAGCAGATGTGCAGAATAAGAAGCTGCCATTTCCCACAGTGACCTATCCTGCCTTGCTCCACCTCCACCTACACCACTCTCCTGATGTCAGCAGGCATTTGAAGCTGCGTGGTACAGTGGAGCTTGGAGTCATAAAAGAGAATCTACCAAGATAACTGCCCCTCCAGGCGCTGAACACACAATACATGGGGTTTATTGCTATGCTCCACCCTGTGGGAGCCAGCCAGAGAGGAAAAAGTCATCTACTGTGGGAGGGGCATGTCAGGACTGCCAGCAAATACCAGCTGCATGCTCCAGCGCCTTCCCACAGCTGGGAGTTAACACCTTGGCGTTGCCGCGGGAGGAAGACAAGACTTGATTGTGTGAGCTTATAACAACTGGTCATGTCTCCCCTCAGGTCTTCAGAGCCCAACTCCCTGGGAGTGAATCACAAGCAGGAAATTAAGGCCATGCAGATGCAAACAGCTCAGAGCTGTCTCCATTGTGCGCAGGCCAGGGCTGTGTGTTGAACGTCTCAATTAGCATCTTCCGACTTAGGCTGTGAAAGGCGATTCACACAGTGATCACAAGAGACTTCTTGTGACCAAACTCATCTGATGGCCTCTGGCCCTTCCCTGGTATCCCACTTGGCCAGGCGCTTTCCCGGGAGGAGGACCTCCCTCCTCCCCCCCGCGTGTATTTACAGAGAAGCGACTGCAGCTTGGCAGTGCTTGGGCAGCCTGAAGTATTAGGGAACACAATGCAATGAATGGCAGAGCGTGCCCTGACAGACAGACAGCCTGCTCCGAAGCACTGCCAGCCCAGGAGAACAGCCCTGCCAGCAGCTGTGCCAAGGTTGAGGAAGGTACAGAGGAAGAGCAAATCAAAGGACTGTGCAGGGCCTGTCTTCACTGCCGAGCTAATCCACGTTCTTAACCAGGTGTTCCCTAACACTTCTGTCCACACACACAACCCACGGACCCCAGTGCCATGATGCTTGCCAGTCAAGCTAGCCCAGGTGCTCCTTTCACTCAGGCTGCTAATGCACCAGCTTTGCAGTGTGGACGCAGGCCAGACCTCGAGTCTTCCAGCACCTTCCCATAATTTCGCCTGCATGTGCCCAGAGCGACAGACAAGTTTTTCCATAATTCCCCGGGAAAGAATCACAAGGTCACGCAGCCAAGGAGCATGGAAAGTGCACCCAGAGGCCCTCGCAACACACAGGGGAGGAAGAAGTAACTTGGCCAGGGGCTTTGCACAGTTCTTAATTTGTGCCAGGGCTTGCTCTGGCACCTCAGGACCTGCTATAGCAGTTATGAATGTAAAACATTGCATGAGCCCTGGCCCCTCTTTCCTCACAAATTAAGTCCCAGCTTTGCTGAATGGCTGCCCGAAACCAAGCCGGGCTGCCCCAGGGCTCCAATCTGAGTGCAATCTGCAGTGAAGGCAGCCCCCTGGCAGGAGGTCACAAGTTTAGCGCATGGCAGGAAGTGGGGAGCTCGGAGTGATCATTCTCTTTGGATCTCTCCCTGCATGACAAGCAGCCAAGGCCTGGCTCAGAGAACAGCGAAGCAAGACAGAGCGAAAGCCAAGTTTCCCCAAGCGAGAAGGAATTGTATGTCCCCTGGGACTGCAGGAACTGAGTCCAAACTGACTAGCGGTCTCTGCAGGCAGTGGAGAGATCGACAGGTGCAGTACATAAAAACAGCCAGCAGCACAGTCACGAGATAACAAATCTTGGCAGACAGCAGAGGATTATGTAGCTGGATGTGGGAGATGCCTCTGGATGAGGAGGGTTTCCAGGGAAGGACCAGAGTGAGATGCAGGCAGTTGTAATACATGATATAATAATCAGAAAAGCCTCCCCTGCTATTAGTTAACAGAAGGAGAGAGGCAAGGAGAAATAAGTTTCCCAGTTATCCTCCCTCATCAGCTTCCCATGCTGCTCTCATCTGACACTTGCCCAATGTGCCATCCTGCCCTGGACAGCTTCCAAGTCTGAGCCCAGATCTGGCTCTGGAAGGCTGGCATTCCTCTGCAGCTCTGACTGCACCTGGCTCCTGAGTGCCCTGTGGTCAATTTCTGCCCCTTGAAGGGAGAGGACCAAAGGCGACTCTCTGGTCTGTGTGTTATTGTGAGGTGTTTGCATAGCTGCACCGGAGCCAGACTGCCCCCTGTGCCAAGCGTGACCTCATCCCGTCCCGCACTAACCTCTCACACCGCTCTGAGCCACCCAAGGAAGCAGGCTTAGCTCCAGGATCATTGCAGTATTCCCAGGGAGGTAGAGATAACTCTGTGTGCCCCAGGAAGGCAGGTCTGGGGTTTGCCAATTAACTGGTTAATTGCAAATAAAAGTACAAGTGGGTTATTGAAATACAGATGCCCTGTATTGGCACACTGTCTTGGCACAGTTCCCCTAGACCTTCTCTCTCTTGTCTCGGTCACACGCCATGTGTCCGATGCCTCTCACTTCCCATGAATCAGGGAGATGTTCACCTAAAAGCTGAAACCCTAAGGATCCAATCCTGGATCCAGTCTGCATGCTGAGCAGTTGGTTTGTGCACAGAAAGGGGAGATTCAGGCCTGCAACCTTAGTCTTTCCAACCTCATTGGGAGGATGGATGCATGCCACGAAAAGAGGGTACAAAGATTCTGGGTGTATCTAAGGAGGAGTTGTGACGGGATGCACATCCGTGCACCCCTAGGACATGATCTGTGTAACTTTTCTGTTCAGTTTTGCAAGGTAATTGTGTGATTTGATGCCAAATGCACTATACCAGATTCCTTTGTGAATGCTCAGAACATATTCTACATGATTACCATGGCACCATGTTTTCTACAGCAACATGTATGTACAGATGTGAAGCATGATACAGGGTTCAGACTCTCAGGACTATCTCTAGCACAGTGGCTGGAGATTTACATGTCAAAGGGAATGCTAATGTCCTCCCGGGGTCAGGTAGAAGTGAAGAGAATCACACAACAGGACAGTGAGGGGAGGGGCTGTCAGCAGTTTGTAAAAACAAAGACACAGGGATTGGAAAGAGAGAAGCTGCAGGCTTGAGGCCTGAGAAGACACCATCTTGCAATCAACTTCAAGCAAGATCGGGGCCCTGCCTGAAAACAGGCAGAGAATGGCTGTAAAACACCAAACAGTCGAACACCTTGCGCATAATCTTGGACTTTGAGGTCAGTTTAGGTAGAGATGTTAGAGTAGCATGCAGTTTATACCTTTTATTTGATAGTGGTCACTCCTGACTCATTTATAGTATGTTCCTGCCTTGACTGGCCATGTTCTCACTTGAAATCGGACTCTGATCAATAAACTAGTATTTATTTTATCTAAGGCTGTGTGGTCTTTAGAGGGTGGGGATGTGGGAAGCTGGGCACAATCCACTTCTTTGTTAAATGGACGGATTTGAGACTAAGGTGATTGGGGGTGGGTCTCAATCCCTGTAAGACAGTGGTTCCCGCTGTTGTGTCTGAGGCTATGTACACATGATCAGATTAAAGCGCAACATGGCAATCGCGCTATAAAAGTCACGTGACTTTTATTGTGGAATAACGCATACACACATCGCTCCTTGCAACGCAACAAAATTCCTTACATTATCGCGGTTGAGCGCAATGACTTCTGGGCACCTATCCCATCGTTCCATTTTCCCTGAATCGGCGCTATGAATCATGGGATGAAGGAAAGGAACGCAAAGCGCCATGGGTAAACTCTCAGTTTCCCGTGGTGCTTTGTGTTCCCCTAGCGTCTTCCCCATTTCCAATAGCAACTCGCGCCTATTTTCAACAGTGCAGTGACACACCGCACCACTTGCAAGCAATCACAACAGTGACAGCATGGATCCTGCTCTGATCTCTGCTGTCGCCTTCAACATTCTGAATACATCTCAGCTTGTTGCTCGGTACGCAATGAGCTCCGAGTCAGACGAGGACACCGAGGAGCAGGGGCTGATCGATGCCATGCAGAGCAACAGCACCGCGTTGCTCAGCTCCTTCACCGATCATCTGCACACGGTGCAACGCCGTTTCTGGTAGAGAGAGACGAGCACCGAGTGGCGGGATCGCATTGTTATGCAGCTGTGGGATGATGAGCAGTGGGTACAGAACTTTCGAATGCGGAAAGCAACCTTTCTGGAACTGTGTTCAGAGTTGGCCCCTGCCCTGCGACGGAAAGACACCAACATGAGGTCAGCCCTAACCGTGGAGAAGCGTGTTGCAATTGCTGTCTGGAAGATGGCGACTCCTGACTGCTACCGGTCGGTTGCAAACCAGTTTGGAGTTGGGAGGTCCACCATCGGATTAGCCCTCTCACAAGTGTGCCAAGCCATCTATCGCGTTCTGCTACGGAGGACGGTGACGTTGGGCAATGTTTGTGACATTGTGGACAGCTTTCCTGCCATGGGATTCCCTAACTGCGGGGAAGCAATAGACGGCACACACATCCCAATTTTGGCTCCAGACCATCTCGCGACCGAGTATATAAACAGGAAGGGCTACTTCTCCATGGTGCTGCAAGCACTCGTGGATCACAAGGGGCATTTTATAGACATCAATGCTGGGTGGTCGGGAAAGGTGCATGATGCCCGCATTTTCAGGAACACTGGACTGTACCGGAAGCTGCAAGGGGGTACCTTTTTCCCTGATCAAAAAATTAGAGTGGGGGAGGTGGAGATGCCCATAGTCATCCTCCGAGACCCAGCATAACCACTGATGCCATGGCTCATGAAGCCATACACCGGGAACCTGGATTGCAGCAAGGAGCGGTTCAATTACTGATTGAGGCGCTGCAGAATGACTGTGGAGTGTGCCTTCGGCCGCTTAAAAGGGCACTGGCGCTGTTTGTATGGGAGGCTGGACTTGGTGGAGGACAACATCCCTGCTGTGATTGCGTCATGCTGTGTCCTCCATAACATTTGTGAAAGTAGGGGAGAAAAGTTTTCCCCTACGTGGGCTACGGAGGCACAGCGCCTCGAGGAAGCATACGAGCAGCCAGCCACTAGGAGTATTAGGGTGGCACAAGGAGAAGCTGCTTGCATAAGGGAGGCACTCAGGGAGCATTTCAATGATGCCCTCCCCTAGTTAACTTCCATGACGCATCAGGTGCACCGTATGAGCTTTTCAATAATGTGTACAAATAAACCCACTCTTCAAAGTATTTGTTACTGTTTTTATTCAAACCTAAAAGGTGGGGGTGGGGTTACAGGTTGGTGTAGCTCCGGGTCTCAAAAAAGTAGCTGGGGGGGGGGGGACTGGATATTGTCCTGTACTGGGGGGAAGGGTGGCCTTCAAAGAAATGCTTTGAGGGACTACGGGGAGTGGGGGGCAGACACGGCTGAACTGTATGGAGTGGAGCCCAGACATTAATCGCCTGGGACTGCAAAGCAATCATGCACTTGAGCAGTTCTGTTTGCTCCTTCATGACGCTTATCAGTTCGTCCCTGTGTTTCTGTCTCCGCTGCTGGGATTCCTCTCTCCAGGCTCTATTCTCCCTTGCGGATTCCTGTGTTGCTTTCAGCAGCTCATGAAACATATCCTCCCTGTTTCTTTGAGCACGCCGCCGAATGTTTCTCATTTGGTCAGCTGGGGTAGACACCGGCCTTGTGAAGGTCAAATCTCCAAAAAAAATAACAATAAAGAAATTGTTAACACATAGCCTAGATAACCAATGTAACCTTCCAGTAGCACATTCCACTGGAAGGTACAGGGCAGTCAACACACTACGCTTCGCTGAAGCAGACAAGGTACGTCCTAATAGACGGTTTACTGGGGGCTCACAATCTGCACTGGGCACACAGATGGAACCAGATATCTCTCTCCTCAGAGTGCCCCTGCCATCTAGAATACATATCCTACATGCCGCCGGTTGCAAGCCAGGACCATATGCTGCTGCACTGTGTGCTGTCATGGTTCCCAGGGCTGTGCTTTGCAGCTGGCGAGGCAGAGTATCCGTCTTTGGGAGCACAGACACAAATGCTCTCCCATCTAACCTGAGTATTAGGCTCTGGAGGTACATCGAGGAAACCTTTACTGACCTAAATGCAGATGATTATTTTACAATCACTGCTTGTGTTGATGCACTTCTAATGAATGCAGAGTAAATAGCGTGCACAGTGGGGACCCGCAAGCACCCCCACCCCGGACAATGATATTTTAGCAGGAGCCAGACAGAGCTGCACGAAGGAGAAACTTACCTGAACCCCCCTCTGCCGCCTCAGAGGACACGCTGCAGTTCAAGCCTTGGGTGGACATCTCAGCGGGGCTGCTGAAGAGCTCCTGGCTACACGCGGTTGCGCTTTCCTCCAGGTCATCCTCCATCTCCTCCTCCTCCTCGATCACATCCTCATCCTGCTCGGCTCCGGCAATCACTGGATGAGGGGGGGCTGATGTGTCCACGGGACTCTTGGCAGTGGTTGTGGGATCCCCACTGAGGATGGCTTCTATTTCCTTGTAGTACCTGCATGTAGCAGGCGCTGATCCGGAACGGCGGTTTGCTTCCTTCGCTCGGTGATAGGTTATTCTGAGCTCCTTCACCTTTGATCTGCACTGCACTGTGTCTCTATCATGCCCTCTCTCTGACATGGCCCGAGAAATTATGCCAAATGTGTCATAATTCCTCCTGTTGCCACGTAGCTGCGCCTGCACAGTGGACTCTCCCCAGATGCTGATCAGGTCCAGCACCTCTGCCGTGCTCCAAAGGGGTGCGCGTCTTCCACGGCGGGCCGCCATTGCTACTGATGATCGGAGCACAAATACACTCCACGAGGAAGAGAGCAGGAAGTGAAACAGACGAGAAATTTGAAAATCCCGGGAATCAGTTCAGGGCAGGGCTGGGACAGTTTAGTCACGGCTACAGAGCGGGTGGGGGGAAGACCAGAGAGGACGACTTTGGAATGCTGGGACAGTTCCGGAGGCCAGTCATTGCACGGTAAGCATACATACGAGCGCAAAAGCGCAACAGCTGTTCCGCGTTAGCTGTTACCACCCTCGTCGAGGTGGTTTTTGTATTGCGCTACA